>CM056197.1:138742479-139187479 GCA_029692085.1 Gymnothorax javanicus
TTTTTTTTTTTTTTTTTTAGCGAATTGCCTCTTAAATGAACTGAAGTCTTCAGTGTGAATATTGAGTTTTCCTCTCCCTCTCTGGGTCCCGGGAACGAGTGTTTCTGTGTAGTATCTTCGGTTATGAGCCCAGGGCGCTGTTTCACAATAAGTGCCCTGGTAATTATTTTGTCTGTGTTAAATCCCAGCTCTCTAACTCTAGTCCTGGAGGCCTGCAGTCTGCCGCCACTTTTTGAGATTTTTATTCATTCGGCAGCCGGTTTACGCCTGAAGGAGTCGTGTGCGGATTCCTTACTCAGACAGTGACTCAAATTAAGCACTTAGGTATAAAAATGTGTCAGCACCGGCAGACACAGCTGCCCTCCAGGATTCGAGTTCAGGATACCTGTCAGTAAATGAGTGCATATTGCGTAAACATTGGGCGCAGTCGACTGGGCTGTCACATCTGAATGACAGTGATGAGGAGTTCACATTCGACTGGGAGCTTAGTTTTTCATTCTGACTGATGTGGACGGCAGGTTAGGGCTCCATCGACACGGTCAAATGAAGAAGAACCATGGTGGCGGCGAGCTCTGATGAGTAAGAACGAGAGCTAATCTTGAAAAAATATCCATCTATACTGTAAACTAACAATAAAACTATTAGCTAAAAGGGAAATGATGACTCATAGTAGAGTTTAGTAACGTAAATGTTACATGCTAACGGTCCTGTGGTGAGGGGTGGTAGTAGAAATCCTATGTTGCTCACTCACAGGGCTGGGCCTACTCCTGTAGATCTATCACGGTGATTATTCAAACAACATCCATTCCATTTGACTGGTAACTTTCAAATTCGGCCTATTCGTTTTCCGTCCGTGTGAGCAGAGCTTAAAGTTTACGGACTGGACGAGGCCAGTCGTAGGCGCCTTTTGCCTCCAGTTGACCTGTGATGTCTGACCTCTCCCTTACAGAGTCCCCTCCGATAGGTGCACAGATTCTTGCTGCTGTTTTTTTATACACATTCAGTCTTTTTGTTCATAAATGACTGTTGATTAACTCATTCCCTACGGAATACTTTCATATAAAATTGTCGCGTTTGTACAGAATACTTTTCCCGAAAATTACACGATATAAAGTATTGAAGTACAGTTGGCCCATCACCGGGAATGGTAGAATTTGCTGCGCCGTTGGCAGCGGTTTGCCGTAGGGAATGAGCTAATCTGGCTAAAAGGCTCTTTTTAACACACTTAGAGAAGATATGACCTCTCCTTGACCTTTGACATTTAACCCCTCCCCACCAGGAGGCCTTAGACTATTATGCTGATTCTTGACGTTGCCTTGAATGTTTGCTCTTGTTTTCCTGTGTCGCATGTCTTTGCAGAACAGAGCAGAACTTTATAAATGCCAGTGAACTTGATAGAGTTGTTACTGAAAGGTATTTTTAAGGATCTGCTGATGGTTGTCTGGGTAACTGCTTTGGCTAAAAGATGTTGAATAAACACTGGGTGTAAGTATGACTTTGTGGTTCTTGTTACACTTGCATTATTTTATCTTGGCGTTTTTTCTTGTCGGATGCCCTAGCGTGACATTGCGGAACTGTATAAATGCCAGTCTAGTTGATGGCATATGCACTAAAAATGAACTATTTTGATGCAGAGCTGCTTTATTATTTTGGCAAAAAAAAATTGTTTGATTTAGACTTCTAGTGTGAACTTGACCTTGCGTTGACCTTTGCCCTTTGTCCTCTGCCGCCTCTGCAGGTCCGTGGACCAGGTGCAAGGGTACGGACTGTGGTCCGGGCGGAAGTCAGAGTCGGGCGATCTGGTGCTCCCATGTGGATGGCTGGCCCACCCTCCAAACGAACTGTCCCGCCTCGGACCGGCCGGCCAATCAGCGCACCTGCTTCCACGTGTGCGACCGCCACCGTGACCTTTACGGCTGGCACCTGGGCGCCTGGGGCTCGTGCCATCCCGTCAGTCAGCGCTCGGGGGGCGGGGCTTCCTGCGTGGGGGGAGGAGTCGAGGGGATCCAGACGCGAGAGGTGGGGTGCGTGAGGACGGCGAACGGTACGGCCGCGGAGGAGGACGCCATATGCGAGTACTTCGAGCCCAAACCACGTCTGGAACAGGCGTGTATCGTGCCCTGCCCCCGCGATTGCGTACTGTCCCAGTTCTCTGCCTGGTCCCCTTGCCCCGCCCGCTGCGGCGAGGGGGCGGGGCTGCAGAGCCGCACGCGCTCAGTGCTAGCCCCGCCCCTGTTCGGAGGCGAAGCCTGCCCGGCCCTGGTGGAGTTTCAGGAGTGTGTATCGCCGCCAGGGTGTCGCCACGGTGAGGAAGCGGGCGGTGGCTTTGGGTTGAGAGTGGGGCCCTGGAGCGAGTGCGTGGCCCCTCCCCCTGCCGCCACCTCTGCCCCTACCGCCGCTGCCCCGGCTCGCGAGGCTCGAGAAGCCCGCCAGTCCCGCCGGCGTAAGAATAAGGTGCGGAATCGAGAGCGGGTGGGGAAATCGGGGGGCCCTCGGGACCCCGAAACGCGAGAGCTGATTAAGAAGAAGCGGACCCGCAACCGGCAGAACCGGCCCGATGCCAAGCTGTGGGACCTGCAGGTGGGACATCAGACCCGCGAGCTCGTCTGCTCGCTCCGAAATGGAACAGAGGTCCCACTCAGGTGAGAACTGGCCCATATCGACTAGCCACTGATGTCTGTAGGGGTAGAACTGAATTTCAAATCTAGAACATCCTGGATATGTTCCACATATAAAGTAGTTTTATACATATAAGCTGTTTTGGGTAACATATGACAGTGGTAACCAACCCTGTTCCTGGAGATATACTGTCCTGTAGGTTTTCACTCTAACCCTAACAAACACACCTCATTCAACAGCTAGAGCAGGGCTGCCCAACCCTGTTCCCAGAGATCTACTGTCCTGTAGGTTTTCACTCCAACCCTAACAAACACACCTCATTCAACAGCTAGAGCAGGGCTGCCCAACCCTGTTCCTGGAGATCTACTGTCCTGTAGGTTTTCACTCCGACCCTAACAAAACACACTTCTCTCAACAGCAAGAGAATTCCATTGTACTGTGAAATAATTGAATCAGATCCCAATTAGTTGACTCAAATTATTGTTGGAGTGCAAACCAGCTGAATGGTAGACCTTCAGGAGCAGGGTTTGACAGCATTGGCATGTGGTATATATGGTGGATATAAAATGTTTACAGACCCTCTTTAAATCCAGTTATCTGGCTGTTTCAGTGATCCTGCTTTGTGATCCAAGTTCCAGTCCATAATCCAGAATCTAAAGAGGTTTGGGCTTTACTTGTTGCAGTCATCCAGCTAACTCATTGATCTTGCCTCCTGAAACAGCACCCTGGAGTCAAGCCATAGTTCATGTGCATCATCACTCAGGTTGAGTAGGATTGCCATTTGCTGATAATCAGGGCTGGTACTCCTCTAACATTTCAGAATAAGGCACTGATCTGGGATCAGTTCTGCCTTTTGGTTTCTAATTAGTAAGGTTAGGATAAGAAGCTGGGATAGCTGATCCTCGGCATAGTGTTAGCCAGCCGCCCGTCTCCCCGTCTTTGAGACGGGCAATGTTTACCTGAGACGCTGAGACGGGTAAGTCTGATTTGAGACGGGTCCGGCCGTTTCCACTATTTGCCTATATATGAGACGGGCGAGCATTTGTATAGATAACGATGGTTGTCCCGAAAATCTGCGCAGTCGATTAACTTCAATTCTTTAGTGAACTGAAGTACTGTAGGCCGGGCACGAAACTGGGCTCAATTATAAACTTATTAACATATGACCAATCAGCGCACTTCTGTCTTATTATTATTACTATATGCAGCGCACAATGGTATTGTCTGGGCATTGTCCACTTATACAAGAATTGAGTGAAGTTGTTTTTGAGGTAGGTCAGAAATTGTATTGATAACGTGGATGTCCATGAGAATTTTATTCACTGGACCGTGATTTAAAACGCTCTGCGTTGCACGGATTTGTTCGATTCAATGCCTCTTTCAAAGCCCCCTCAAGTAGTTTATATTCGTATCGGTGTGTGGGTATCTAGGCAATACCAGTAATCGGGCATTTGAGTAAATGTAGCCTGAAAGAAATACATATACATATATTTCGGTAATCGTGGCTCCGCGTATTTATTTTAGATTCATGTCGCCGGCTTTCCGCTCTTAGAAGTTCAACAGTAGCCAGATTTCATCCCCAGCTGATCCACTTGTTGTGGTACAAGACCCACATCGTTTCCTTCTCGGCTCTCTCTTGAAATCCGTGCCCACAGGACATAAAATACAATTCTCACAGTGAATAACTCTATTACTACTTAATTTGAAGTGACAATCTTAAAGCGAGATGATGTTCCATCTACTGCAGCTGATATGACGTGTAGAAGTTAACAGTTCTGCCGCTTCGAAACCGGTTGTCTCTTGATCACGTAGATGGCGATTCCCAATAAGTTATTTTAATCATGTTTATGGCGATCTGAAATTGCGAGGCGAGCTGCGAAACGCAGATTTGTGCGATACAGCCCATACATCAAAAAGGCGTCCAAGTGCAATTTTCGTCATTCCAAGTGTTATGCCAAAAGGCTCCCAATTGCTTGCTGCGTTATTCCGTTTTTATGTGTGCGGCTCTGAAACAAGAAATGATTGGTCATATTTTATATGTTATATTTGAGCACAAAACCGGAGTTGGGGGAAAATTATTGCAAACCGGGCTATATTCTCAACTGAGAGATCGCCCCGGATACTGCTTCGCGCTGAGCAGGAGACTCACGGACGGACTGGACATGCTGGAAGCCCCAGTTGAGAGAAATCCAATCGCTTCGGTCAGGAATGTCGAAGGACAGCACTACTGTTTGCCAAATGAGATCTATATGAAAATTTTAGAATAACAAGATTTTGTAACTGATGCGCATACTAATACTCATTTGGTTACTTTAGAAAAATGCGCGACGCTGTAACACGAGAAATGACCAAAAAAAGAAAGAAAGAAAGAAATACGAAAGGTAGACCGGCGGATGGAGCGCCGAACTCGATCTCCTTACACGATCTTATCGCCGATTGAATAGGCTACTGATGTCGGGGAAATGACCAGTCTTTCCACTAGAGCCCATTCTTGGAGAATCTGTTCTAAACATGCTCAATAAACGCGCGGCATTACCGGTTGTAATGAATGAAAGTTCGGTCTTCAGGCGCGTATTGAGTCTAAGGCATTTGGCATTTGGCATTTAAGACGTCCTTCGGCTATTCCCAGTATTCTTCGGGACAGTTCAAATCGAGGCTGTCCGCACTTGGCGCATGCGTATCGTCCAAGATCACTTCAGGTTTTCCCCGCGACATAGATATAGTACTACATTGAATTCATTTGGTTTGAGGTTTCACTAACGTCATGATTTTATTTTATACAGAGACCAAGTACACTAATGCACTCGTGTTTAGATGCAAGTCCAGCTGTATATTTAAGATGAGTTTTTTGTGTAATTAAATGTGGTCTTTAGAATTGAAGTGGTATCTTTGGCTCTTTCATCTGTGTCAATGGCACAAAATACCCATCAGTTATTTCTTTTGTTTGCAACAAGCTGGTTCGATGGGATGAACTACTACTGTAGCAGGGGTTTTTCTAAACAGGGTAACAGGGGCGCTGCGCCCCCTTACAATTCCCCAGCGCCCCCTTGATTCCCGGTAATTCTGAGTAATTGCGCAATCGCCGGCTGTTCATAATGTATGGGCACTTAAAAAACGAAAAACCGGGAAAATACTGGAAGACGCGGAATTTGCGCAATAACAGCATCCCCCCCCCGCTCAAGGGTTTTGTCTTGGCCAGGTTGGCCCGGTCGCAGGGGTGAGACACCCTGAGATTGCATTCTGGCTAACACTATGATCCTCGGTCAGCGTATCCTTTCTGAGAGGTTTTATGGATGTAGCTCTTGAATGTGAGAAACCTGCTTACTGTAGGAGTTTCCTCTGTGATTTGGCATTAAGGTGTATTAAGGTCAAACCTGCAAGAATTGAGGCCATACCTCAGCCTGTAAGAAACCGCTGGTCTCTGGCTGAGTTTAGCATTTGTACGGTTTTGAGTTTTCTGCGGTTACCAGTTTATCACTCACATTATTTTGCTATTTTTGTCCTGTAAAACCCCTGAGATGCTGATCAGCCACTGCAGCTATCGCCTTGTATGTTCCTAATTGTCTTGACCTTTTTTTTTAATACCCCATAGGAATATCAAGCTCAGGACAAAGCCCTTTTATATCAGAATTATCACAGCCTTAGACTTTATTCCTTAATTACTCATTCCCCAGAGTCGTTTATATGAGAGATTCGGGATTGCTATTTCTCCTGATGGTTGCTTGACAATCCCCATTTAAGTTCATTTAAAGATAACGATGGACGCGCATGAATTCAGTTTGAAGCTGGTAAAGTTTATTTGAATCTGTGGCGGGATGATGATTTTTTGAAAGTCATTTTAAAACCCCATTTAAACCCTGGGGAGCATAAATATTAATTTTTACTGCTCGGTTATTCCTTGGTTTTAGTAAATTATGCTTACTTTAGCAGGACGCTAGTTTAGCGGAGGATGTGACTTTTTTCTCCGCTTCTTTTAGATCAGTATGCTCAGTGAAGTTTCGTCTTCACGCTGTTACCATGGATCTTGTGTTTATTTAAGGGAATAAGGGATGGAGGGATGAATTATTTCTCTGAACGAAACTTGTCTCTACAAACACTCAGAGAAGATTTTTAGTGAGTGCATTCCTCCAGGCTGGTTGTTCGTCCGTATGTTTTCCTGTCAAATTTGCTGTATTCTGTGGTAATGTTCATAATGAGCTCACTGGCTGTAAGCAGGGTTCCACTGGCTATGAGTTGGGTTCTGCAGGCTATAAGCAGAGAACTGCATCTCACGGACAGGGTGTCCTTTAGCTACGAGCATGTTTCTGCGGTCTAATATGAGCAGTGTGCGGCTCAGTTAAATTCAGATGGTGAAAAGAACAGAGCACTTCTCTAGCTGATACCACGGGACCTGACTCATTTTAGCACATATGGGCCAGAGCACATCACAGCGACTATTTATAAAACGCTGCGCGTAGCTTCGCTCCAATTCAACAGATGCTCTTGTGTTGAGTGACCCCGTGTGTAGGAGAAACATACGCGAAATTCGCTGAAGAAAATCTGCAGCAGTGAATAAGAGCTGAGATAAACACGATCGGGGATGTGAGCGCATTACTGAATCGCTCGTGTGGATTAGTCGCGCTCAGCAGGAGAGATGATGTATCGTGCATATGCGCGATAAATACAGTCGATGGCCTGTGGGACAATGCAGGGTCTAATATCATAAAATAAAATATATTATTGCTTTGTGTCATACAGTATCTGTGATTTGTTCTTTTGCTATGAGGTAAAAAACCTGGGTGAACATCCTCTATGTGTGGTGATTCCATAATTTTTGTCAGGGGTTGTATGACATTGGTAAGCAACATTGTTCCCGGAGATTTACAATTATGTAGTTCTTCATTCTAACTCTGACAAAGCTCACCTCATTCAACAGCTAGAGCAGGGCTGCCCAACCCTGTTCCTGGAGATATACTGTCTCGTTGGTTTTAACTGCGACCCGTATTTGGCGCACCTGGTCCTACTAATTACCAGTGCTCTAAGTGGGTGAATGAGGTGTGTTTTTATCAGTGTGAAAACCTGCGGACGGTGCATCTTTGGGAACAGACTGCATTATTGGATTGTCTGTAGCTTCTGAGTGGACTGTCTTGATTCTCATCAAAGATTTAATACCAACCAATCGCGAATGAGCAGGAAGCAATGAATTAAAGGACCCTGCTTGAGTTAATGGTTAATTCACTCTGATTCTCCCTCTGAGGTGAGTGATGGAGAGAGATATGCTGTACATGCCGGGGGGAGGGGAGGGGTTAGTCTCGATTAATGGGTAGGCCCCGCCCCCTCTCACCTGTGTGTTATCGGGAGGAAACTGTTTAATGTGTATATTAAAATGAGGCTATCTGGGCACGGCCCCAATCACTCACTTAGTGCAAGGTGTGAGTTAGAGAGTGTGTGATTGAGTAAGTGATTATGTGAGTGAGTGAACCTGTGTGTTTAAGTGAACATATCTGCATTCGTGTATGTGTCTGTGTGTGTGTGTGTGTGTGTGAGCGTGCGTTTGTGAGTGAGTGAGTACTTGCATGTTGGCACACTCATACAGTAAGCCTTCAGTTAACATGCTCATACACAAACACACACACACACACACACACACATTGACTCTTACTCACACACACATACACACACACATGCGCACACACTGACTCTCACTCACACATGCACACACACACACACACACTCACACACTGACTCTCACTCACACACACATACACACACACACAGCATTGAGAATATTCTGCGTCAGAAGGACACCTCGCTCTCTCGGCAGTGTGCAGATTTTCATCACTTAAATCCAGCATAAATCAGCGTGGGTGTCATCTCAGAAAGCCATCTTAACATTGCATCACCCCATCGAACTTCACCAAGACTCCACTCGGCTCACGAGTGGTTCTCATGTTGGAGGTGTTGGGAATGGGGTGTGTTAAGTTTAGAGCAAGGATACTCACTCTTTTTCAGAATGAGCCAGTGTGGGTGCAGGCTTTCATTCTAACCATGCAGTTTCACACCTGATTCTGCTAATAGAGTCTATGGCAAAAGCATTAAGGGTTGATTAGTAGAATCAGGAGTGTGACTGGTTTAGTGGGAGGGAGGGAAGGAGGGAGGGCCTCTGTCGGTCACAGCCAATGACCTTCAGTGACCCTGCAGTCGTCCAGTGTGTGCAGAGCAGATAATAACAGGGAGAATCACTTCATTACGCTGGTCAGAGGAGAGAGAGCAGGCCTGAGAACTCCCATCTGTCTCCGTACATTATCCCTGTGGAGATATGAGTGAGTACTGCCGCAGCATTTGATGCTGGATACGGTGCGTGTGTGTGTATGTGTGTGTGTGTGAGTGTGTTTTTATGCGTGTGCGTGTATGTGAGATTGCATGTGTATGCATGCATATACTGTATAGTATGTGTGTTTGTTTCTGTACGTGCATGTGTGTGTGTGAGCTTATGTCTGTACATCCGTACATGTGTGTGTGTGCGTCTGCATACATGAGCACGTGCTTGCGTATGCACACGAGGGGGTGTCTGTCGATGGGCATGCTCTTTTGTGTCTGTGCATACAGGAGTTTGTATGTGCCTGTGTTTGCGCGTGCGTGTCATTTTGTGAATTTGCATTTGTCTCTGCATTCGCGCGTTTGTGTGCATGTTTACAGTGCATGTTGTGTACATGCCTTGTTATGTCTGTTTCTGTGTGAGTGTGTGCATGTCTGTGCATTTGAGTGTTTGTATGTGCATGTTTATTGCGTGTGCTGTGCACGTTTTGTCTGTGTGAGTGTGTGTGTGTGTGTGTGTGTTTGTGCATTTGTGTGTTGTGTATGTGTGCGTATACAGTGTGTTTTGTGTACATGTCTTGTTTTTTTGTGTGTGAGTGTCTGAGTGAGTGTGTGTTTGTGCATTTGTGTGTGCTGATATTACAATCCCTGTAATATGATGACTCACCTGTTTAAGGTGCTCTGGTGCGCTGAAATTATTTTTGCTCGCTGTGCAAAAGCTCTGCAATCGATGAAGTTTGACTGACAGCAGGCTTCCGCCATGCGGGAATCGATGTGCTTCCGACTGCTGGCTTTCACCATTGATTGATTCTCTCCTGCTTCCTCTCTCAGCTTGTGAAGGGAGATTTGTGGCTGAATTTTTGAGCCGTCTCTAACAGAACAGGAAATTTACACTCTCCATTTCCTGTTTAGCATGTGAAGGGGATTTATTGCTTTAGTTTGGTCCGGTCTGGCAGAACAGGAAATGCAGAAACCTCACTTCCTCTTTCACCGAGTGGAGGTGGAATGACAGCTTTAATTCACAGCTTGACTGTTTGCATATATCACTGTTATTTTTAGAGTTTTCTTTGCCCTCATTTTGACTGTTCTTGTCTTGAAAGCAAACGTCACTGTGATGCTTGAGACTTGATTTACTTTGGTTTTGATGAGATGATTAATTTATTGATTGCTAATTGATTTTGGAACTGATTGTGTGTTTAGCTCCTTATAAAAACAGATTCACAGGACTCACAAATTGATTGTTTGGATGAATGCTTGATTTATCTGATGATTACTGAATTGGTTGCCTGAACAATATAAATATTTTTCTCATTAAGAATGCTTTTTGATGCTGATGAATGTATGCATCAATATCAATGTATGTTTATGCATTTTAGTACTGTGCAATTGGCTTGCCCACATGTATTATAGTGATGTATCAGCTGTATGTTGAAATGCTGCAACACTCCCTGCAACTAAAAAATGCCTTTGCCTGCTGCTGCACTGCATCACTCTCTGCTTCCAGTAACATTGCTTGCTGCTGTATCACTCTCTGCTGCTGCCGGTAAAATTACCTGCTGCTGTATCACTCTCTGCAGCTGCTGGTAACATTACCTGCTGCTGTATCACTCTCTGCAGCTGCTGGTAACATTACCTGCTGCTGCATCACTCTCTGCTGCTGCTGGTAATATTGATGGCAACTGCACTAATCTTTGCTGCCAGTAACATTACCTGCTGCTGTCTCACTCTCTGCTGCTGCTGTTAACATTACCTGCTGCTGCATCACTCTCTGCTGCTGCTGGTAACATTACCTGCTGCTGTCTCACTCTCTGCTGCTGCTGGTAACATTACCTGCTGCTGTCTCACTCTCTGCTGCTGCTGGTAACATTACCTGCTGCTGTCTCACTCTCTGCTGCTGCTGGTAACATTACCTGCTGCTGTCTCACTCTTCTGCTGCTGCTGGTAACATTACCTGCTGCTGTCTCACTCTTTTGCTGCTGCTGGTAACATTACCTGCTGCTGTATCACTCTCTGCTGCTGCTGGTAACATTACCTGCTGCTGTATCACTCTCTGCTGCTGCTGGTAACATTACCTGCTGCTGTATCACTCTCTGCTGCTGCTAGTAACATTACCTGCTGCTGCTGCTCAGTAACATTACCTGCTGCTGTCTCACTCTTTTGGTAACATTACCTGCTGCTGTATCACTCTCTGCTGCTGCTAGTAACATTACCTGCTGCTGTCTCACTCTCTGCTGCTGCTGGTAACATTACCTGCTGCTGTCTCACTCTTTGCTGCTGCTGGTAACATTACCTGCTGCTGTATCACTCTCTGCTGCTGCTAGTAACATTACCTGCTGCTGTATCACTCTTTGCTGCTGCTGGTAACATTACCTGCTGCTGTCTCACTCTTTGCTGCTGCTGGTAACATTACCTGCTGCTGTCTCACTCTCTGCTGCTGCTGGTAACATTACCTGCTGCTGTATCACTCTCTGCTGCTGCTAGTAACATTACCTGCTGCTGTCTCACTCTCTGCTGCTGCTGGTAACATTACCTGCTGCTGTCTCACTCTTTGCTGCTGCTGGTAACATTACCTGCTGCTATCACTCTCTGCTGCTGCTAGTAACATTACCTGCTGCTGTATCACTCTCTGCTGCTGCTGGTAACATTACCTGCTGCTGTCTCACTCTTTGCTGCTGCTGGTAACATTACCTGCTGCTGTATCACTCTCTGCTGCTGCTAGTAACATTACCTGCTGCTGTCTCACTCTCTGCTGCTGCTGGTAACATTACCTGCTGCTGTCTCACTCTTTGCTGCTGCTGGTAACATTACCTGCTGCTGTATCACTCTCTGCTGCTGCTAGTAACATTACCTGCTGCTGTATCACTCTTTGCTGCTGCTGGTAACATTACCTGCTGCTGCATCACTCTCTGCTGCTGCTGGTAACATTACCTGCTGCTGTCTCACTCTCTGCTGCTGCTGGTAACATTACCTGCTGCTGTCTCACTCTCTGCTGCTGCCGGTATCATTACCTGCTGCTGCATCACTCTCTGCTGCTGCTGGTAACATTTCCTGCTGCTGTCTCACTCTCTGCTGCTGCTGGTAACATTACCTGCTACTGCATCATTGTTTGCTGATGCTAGTTAACACCTCACCTCCATCCCAGCTATCTCCTTTGGACCATGAATTTTCTGTAAGAGAGGAGTGGGATATCCTAACATCCCCTTGTTCTCCTCACCTTGAGTTCAGTGGTCCGTGGAGTGTCTCAGACAGTAGTCAGACAGTAGCTGCCAGACTACTGTTCTGTTCATTTTGTAATACTGCGACTACTAACATATGAACTGGCTGACTGAAGAAAATGTATGTGTCAATTGACAAACTGACTGGTGGATTGGCATATTGCTGTCTTGATAAAAGGATATGTCAATTTTCATAATTACCTATTTATTTAATTGATGTTATTGGATGTTTTCATGTGTTGATGCATGGCAATTTACAAACTGATGTACTGATTGCAGTGATGATGGATATATTGATGGATGTGCTGATTGATGTATATATTGATGTACTGATTGCAGGGTTGATATATATATTGCTTAATGCATATATTATGTACTGATTGCAGTGTTGATGGGATATATTGATGTATATGTTGATGGATATATTGATGTAATGATTGCAGTGTTGATATATATATTGCTTAATGCATATATTATGTACTTATTGGAGTGTTGATGGACATATTGATGTATATATTGATGGATATATTGCTTAATACATATATTATGAACTGATTGCAGTGTTGATGGGATATATTGTTGTACTGATTGCAGTGTTGATGGATATATTGATTTATATATAGGTTGATGTATGGATTAATGTATAAATTTATGTCCTGGTTGATGGATGTATTGATTAATATATTTCCACATTGATTATCCCTCTCCCCGCCGTAGCCTGTGTAACCAGACCACACTCCCGCCATCGTTTCGCTCCTGTGTGGTCCATCGGGACTGCGAGGTGGGTGAGTGGGGCGACTGGAGCCCCTGTTCAAAAACCTGCTACGACCTGAACGGCCCCCAGGGGGAGCGCTTGCGCACACGTCACGTCCTGCGCTTCGCCGTGGGCGGGGGCGCTGAATGTCCCACCCTGGATGAGGCAGAACCCTGTAAGCCCCAGGGAGAGGGGGCCCCGCCCTGTCCAGTGTGAGTCCGAGATTGAAGACCTGTTTTTATATACATCACATTTCTCCTTTCTCCTAGAACATACACTCAGGTCCTTCCTATTCTCGACATCCAATGTGAAACCAAATTATCTCAGCATTGCTGCTGTGGCACTCTTCCTGAAAAATCAAGTGGTTGAATGACCCGTTTCCATTCTGTGCCCCTTGTGACATCAGAAGAGGAATCATTTGCACAGTACAGCCCAGTGCAGACAGGTTTCTGGTTTGACCACTATTGTTCAGTTTGAAGCAGCCAATCAGAGCAGAGCCTCATGTAAAACCACAAGCTCTTTTGATTGGCTTACCCCTCTCAGCACTCATGACGACACGGCCAATGATTACTTTGTGGCAGGGCTCATGGTTTTTACCTACTGGTGACGACCACCACCTGCTTACTCGCACCCGATCTGGAAATGAAACAAGGCTAGCCATCTTTGAGATCAATGTAATTGAGTATGGGGAAAGCAATAAGAGGTTTGCGAGGGGTATCTTGAGCAGGGAAGATGAGACAGTCCCTTGCAGAAGTGTTTATCTCGGAATGCATGATGATTCGATAATTGACATTAATCTAACTGTTCCCGTAAGCCATGCCTCTGCCACAAATGTAACTTTCAGGAACTGACGTTTGAAGGAGCCAGGACATTCCTTTCTGCTAATGCTCATTTTGTCAATCCCCCATCTATTCTTCCTTTACTGTTTCTCTTCAACCCTAATGGATGGAGCTCAGAGGAAATAAAGGTAGGAAAGTAAGGTAGGAAGGAACAGGGGAAAAGGGTGTGGAAAATAAGCAATTGTAATGTGTCCCTCGACTACCTACAGGTTCTCTCTCTCTCTCTCTCTCTTTTCTCTCACTCTTCCTTTATCCCTTGCTCTGGGGTGTGTGTTTCTCCTGCACCACCTGTGCGCTCTCATCGCTTCCCGAAAAAAAAGTCGTCCTGCCTGACAATCTGGCGACTGCTCCTCTCCAGCTGCTGCCCCACGCGTCGCATTTTTACAAGTTCGCCTCTCAGTCTCGATTTCACCTGACTCGTTTGGGACTCCTCGCATAGAGACGTCCATGTCATTATGCAGAGATGATCCCTGATGTTACAAACGAGGGCCGTTATGGCGCCAGAGATTAAGATATTAAGTGATGTTGAGATCATGAAGAAATGTGTTGGATGTTCACCAGAAGTGCCTTGAATTTTAATTCAAAACACTTCCATTTATTAAAGTGAAAGGCATTACCCTGGATGGTTGCAGTATTTCAGTCCTTATATACATAAATTAATGTGTGGAGCAGCAGCAGTTAATGCTAGATGTTTTATGCATACAGAAAAAGAGGCTTGAGTGTCTTAAATTCTGCCGTGACCTGATTCAACTTAGCATGAATTAGCCAATAAATCAGTGGCGCTGGCTAAGACACATGCTAACCTTTCTTTATCGGGATGTGGAGGGGACAGAGAGATTGTGGTGGAGATTAATGCTCTCTCTCTCTCTCTCTCTCTCTCTCTCTCTCTCTCTCTCACTCACACACACACACACACTCACCTCACTCACAGGTACACCTGGAAGACTTCAGAATGGACTGAGTGCCGAATAGACACGCTGTTAAGCCAACAGGACCGACGTCGTGGAAACCTGACGGGCTTGTGCGGGGGCGGAGTGCAGAGCCGTGAGGTGTACTGTGTCCAGGGCAACGGTGACCCCGCCTCCTATATAAGCACGGTCAGGGAGAAGGAAGGTACTGTGAGTGTGTGTGTGTGTGTGTGTGTGTGTGTGTGTCTGATTTTAGGTGTGTGTCTGAGTGTATGGGCCCGGATGTGTGTGTTTTTATGTGTGTTTGAGTCAGTGTGTGTGTGTGTGTGTGTGTGTGTGTGTGTGTGCGTGCGTGAGGGTTACGGTGTGGGCTTTAGTGTGGGAATGTATGTGTGTATGGGTCAGAGTGCAAGCTTGAGGGTGAGGAAGTGTATGTGGGTTGACATGAGGATGTGCAAGTCTGTGTGTGTGTGTGTGTGTGTGTGTGTATGTGTGTGTTTTTGTGGCTATGATTGCGTGCGTTTGTGTGCGTGAGTGGGAGTATTTAGCTCTTATAAATGCTTTGTTGGATTTCCCTTGACTCTTAAATAAATAAATAAATAATCCGCAGAAAATCCGGAAGCTGAATGGAACCGATCGTGACCTCGTGGCTGGCGGGATCTCTGATGTTAAAACAGCGAGAGCAGACAAGGGCACGCAGAGCGCTGGGGTCTCTAAATCCCCGAGTTTACAACCCGGAGTGCGAAATTACGGCGATATGTCTTCCATGGAATATTCATGAGCGTAAATCGCTGTGTTTTTATGTTTCCTCGCGACAGTGACGGCGCTTACGCATCTGTCCTCGAGGCGACAGACCGGCAAACAGAATGACTTTTATTTCTCGCGCGCCTCGCGTGATTGAACGCTTTTTTTTCCGAGCGCACATCTGGTGCTCGCGCTCGGAAAAACAGTGGTCACAAACACCGTACGTCATCGCACAGCGCTCATCAAATCGCGGAGAAAACGTAAAACCTTCGCAATATCATTTCAACAAGAAAATAGCGGTAAATCGCGCAGCACTCGTACCCTTTTTTATTTAGAAGGAATTAATTTTTGATTAATTTTATTATATTGTCCTCAGAAGCCTCCAGTTTTTGATTTGCCTGAAGAGTTGTGAGGGCGATAAAGTGAAACGTTACTCTAACCCCAGTTGACACCATAAGAAAAGAGCTTTTAGGATTAACAGCGAGTTTGGAACAGCTGTCCGTAATCGAGCTGTTTTTGAGGGTTATTCCCAGATCTTGATGACTTTCACTGCAAACAAACACTGCTGTTGGTGCCAGTTGCCAACTAATCATTGCAACTTCCCATTAAAATATGGAGTCAATCGTTTTTCTTCCCTGTGAGAAAACGTACTCTTAAAAAGGTTTTTTTTCTTTGTCTGATATATCCCCTTCTGCCGATGTTGGCGTTGCTGAATAAGACTCTGGCAGTGTGTTTGGACTATTTGTAGTGTATTAACAGTAGGAAAATGGATTGTAAACAAGGGAAAAATCTAATTTTAGTTTTTTTTAAATTGTACATTAATCGCTGCGATGGACTGGTGAGCTATGGGTCCCTGCCTTTTGCCCGTAGTTAGCTGGGATGGGCTCCAGCCTCCCCTGCAACCCTGATGATAGAGGTTTAGGAAATGTATGGATGGATGGATGGATGATTATGTATTATTATCAGTGTACTTAGCTGTTGTGAGACTCATAAAAGTGTACACTTAGACTGTGTGTCCTCAGTTGACTGTTTTTTTGTGGACCCCCCCCAGCTTGGCGCCCGGTGGATGCCCGCCTGTGTCTGGGCCCGGCGCCCAATGCCACGCAGCTGTGCCAGACGGAGTGCCCGTTGCAGTGTGCCCTGTCCCTCTGGAGCGCATGGGGTCCCTGCACACTGGAGAACTGCCAGGACCCTGCAGGGAAGAAGGGTGAGCAGTACATGCTATGCACAGTGTATACTCACATACTGTACAGAGGAGAAGGGTAAGAGTGTAGTACATACTAAACACACTAAACACTAAATATGCTCACATACTGCATATGGAAGAAGGGCCAGTCTGCAGAACATACTAAACACACTAAACACTATATGTACTCACATACTGTATATGGAAGAAGGGCCAGTCTGCAGAACATACTAAACACACTGAACACTAAATATACTCACATACTGTGCAGAAAAAGATAGGGAAGAGTGCAGTGCAGTACATACTAAACACTTAATGCACACTATATATACTCGCATCCTGTACAGTACCCTACTGGAAAGAAGGGTTTGGGTACACTGTACACTGCACACACTACACACACTGTATGCTCGCTTGTGCTATACAGGCCCCTGCAGAGTAGATGAGTTTGTGGGCTGTACACACATGCGCTATACACGCATATGTATGAGTGCCCGTGTGCATTCAGTATCTTGATACACACACACACACACACACACACACACACACACACACACACACACACACACACACAGAGAGGACACATTCTGTGCTCTTAAAGGTGACAAATAGTGAAGATTCAGCCCTTTAACCTTTTAAGTCCCGAGCCCAATGTGGTGTTACCTCCTCATACGTGAAGCCTTATGGGCATCTGAGGTTTGATGAAACACTTAAATGAAGCACTGAAGCCTGCAGCTGGCTAACAGCTCACAGCCCCCCTCAGCAGGAGAAACCTGACTGAGATGCTCTTTCTGCTGGAGACTCACTGATTACATTAAGCTCACAGATCACATTACACTGGGCTCATTAGAAGATGCCAGTCGCATTCACTCTGACTGAGAGAGAGAGAGAGAGAGAGAAAGAGAGAGAGAGGGATGGAGGGATGAGGAGAGAGACAGAGGGGGAGAGGAAGATGAAGAAAAACTGCTCTGCATGTGAACAGATTCCTCCCTGCTGTGTCCCTCCATCTCCCCCACTGATACCCAGCTGCGGTCATTAGTGCGCAAACATGTACACACTGGGGGAAGGGACTCGTTCATCTCTCTCTCTCTCTCTCTCTCTCTCCTTATCCTCAGACACAATCCCGATCGATGTCTGTCCTCATTAGCCTCCTAGTTAACTCTTCCCTGACAGCACTGCTAAATTCTGGTCAGATATGACCGGCAGGAGAAGTTATCACCCTCTGCGGTCATATTTCTTCCATATCATGTTGGGATCCTTTGTGCTGCTCATTAAAAGCTGAGAATCTGATCATTCCAATAATACCCAAACATGAAAGTGTTCGGCTTTGGTCGGAATAGTTTGGCTCCTAAAAGCACGAGACGCCATCTTGTTTGTGTTCCACACACTTCTAAGTATATTTATTCAAATTCTGATGACTTGTGGTGTAATATTTCTTGTGGAAATCCATCAAGAAAATGAGTATTTGCTTGTTTTCACCCATTTTCTCATCAATATTCATGAGAGGAAATTTGCATAATGTGTTATATAATAGTCAAATTTTTTTTTTTTATATAATCGCACTCAAAAAAAACTTATGTTCCTAGCTTTTTATGAGATATCATGAAGAGATGTTAGACATAAATAAAATATTTAATGAATTTTTTTTTTTGTGTGTGTGGCTGTTCTTTCCTTGGGCATTTTGCCCTCTTGTAGGCCAGTTAGGAAAGAGTTAATGTGCTACACCCTGCGTCTCCAAACTTGAGCTATAAAAATAAAATACTCCCATCACTTTTTGAGGGTGCGAGCGAGCCCAAATCGTGATTGATGGGATTTGTATTTTAGCGGAACATTACGGGAAGGATTCGGTATGCTGGGAATTATGAGGAATAACCGAATCACGGTGCGCTGGGAAATACATCATGGCTGACGTGTAGCCAGCTGGTCCTGTAGCTGTTTCAGGCCAGAGGAAGCCTGATTCGCTCTGGTGTTTCCTGTATCGTCAGGAAATGGCTTCTGCGGATTAGTTTACCGGTGGCAGAGGGACTTCGGTTTGTCACAGGCACACACACACACACACAGTGAACACTCTCATAAACGAACACATTCACACATGAACACACACAGACTGCACACTCACATACACAAACATATTATACACACACATAAACGCACACACTGCACACTCTCATACGCAAACACATTACACATGCACGCAAACACACACTTTACAACTCGTACACAAACACATAACACACACATGAATGCACACTGCATACTCTCATATGCAAACATTATACACACACACATACACACACACACACACACACACACACACACACTGTACACTCTCATACACAAACACATAACACACACATGAATGCACACTGCATACTCTCATATGCAAGCATATTATACACACACATACACACACACACAGTGCACTCTCATACACAAACACATTACATACGCTGTACACTCATACACAAACATTATACACACATATACACACATGCACACACACACACACACACACTACGCTCTCATACACAAACACACACGCACATAAACGTGTATAAATGGCACAGAAATAGCACACAAGCATAACACAAGCATATATACACACTGTGTACTCACTCATCTTTGGTTTTTACTAAGCTCAAGGACCAAAAAATATGAAAGTGGTGATGTAAATTTACTGCATGTTCTCAGGTTTTTATTTTCCCTGGTGACAGGGGGAGAAAGGGTAGAGACAAAGAAAAAATAAAGGAATTCTGGGTAATTCCTGGAGGTTCATAATTTACTTTTCTCTCACTGGTCCCCTGTCACTAACGAAGGCTTCAAGCTGAGGAAGCGCAGGATCGTTAACGAGCCGACGGGCGGGGCTGGGAACTGCCCGCACCTGGTGGAGGCCATACCATGTGACGAGCCGAGCTGCTACGATTGGTTGGTGGAGAGCCTGGAGGAGTGTATCCCTGACAACGGAGGCCGTGTGGGCCGGGCACTCAAGTGCCACGGGTGCAGTGCATCAACAGCGATGGTGAGAAGAACTCAGTCTCCCAGCATGCACCAGTAGTGAAAATGAATTAAGTTAATATATGAAGAGTTTGTTTCCAAAACGCAATATATCCATTTTACTCATTTTGAGTAAATCAGCTTTTTCTTTGTTGGCGCCTATTGCATTATTTAGAAAAACAAAAACTTTGACCATGAAAAAATACACCTCATGGTATGAATTTCTAAAAACGGATTTTTGCACCGTGTGTCAGGGATATCGCTGTATGGTATTATCTCAATTTTTGTAATTTTACACTTTTTGTGTTTTGGAAACAAACTCTTCATATGTACAGTTTGCATAGTTTTTTTTGTTTTATATGAGCACAAACAAAGCTGAAAACTCAATCTCCAAGCATGTAGAGAACTGACAATAACAGACAGCAGTAGAACAGACAATTGCTTTTAAATGTTATGTCAGATACTGTGTATGTAATATAGTGTTGTGTGTCATCATGTAATGTACACTCACGGAGCAGTTTATCAGGAACACTCATCCAGAGCCAGGTGGGACCCCCTTTATACCCCCAAAGCAGCCTGAATTCTTCACCTCGTGGATCCTGCAAGATTTTAGAGACAAATCTTTGGGATTCGTACAAATTTGATCCATGGCAAGGATCCATAGATTTATGTTGTTTTCATGCCAAACCCTGTCCAGACTGTCAACCAGTTTGAATTCACACCAGAATTGAAGTCTCAACAGACTAGATGACTGTTTATCACTCTGCCATTCTCCAGTTTGGTTGATCACATGGGTACTGTGGCCTCTACCTCCTGTTTTTCGCTGACAGGAAATGCTCCCAGTGTGGTATTCAGAAGATGTAGTGCATCCGCTTTTGGGATTAATGTGTTTTCTAAGAGGAGATGTGGTCCTGTACATCACTTCTGTAAACACCTGAGATTTCAGCATCAGTGGCCCTTCTGTTGGCTGGAACAAACGTGGCGATTTCTCTCTCTCACGGGTGATATCAGACACACAACTGCTGCTGACTGGATGTTTTTTTTTTCTTTTGCCATTTTCTGTAAACTCTGTACTGTGTAGTGCATGAAAATCCTGGAAGATCAGCGATTTCTTTGAAGCGAGAGTCACCACGTTGACCACCAAAAATCACACCGTGGTCAAAATGATTTTAAGCTTGCGTCTTCGCCTTGTTTTTTATGTGGGCGACTGCGTGTGAGTGAGTGAGTGAGTGGGCGGGTGTGAGAGACGTTTGGTTGTGTGACTGTGTATGGTGTATGTGTGTTTGAATGGGCTGTTGGAATGAGAGTGGGTGTGTGTGTGCGTGTGTATGCGTTGAAGGTGACCCCACCTTTTCCATTAGTAAGCACTGGAATTATTAGTGGTGGTGTGTGTCTGTGTGTGTATTTGAGTCTGTGTAGTGTGCGTGTATGTATGCCTACGTGTGTGTTTGTGTATTTGTGTGTGTGTGTGTGTGTGTGTGTATTTGAGTCTGTGTAGTGTGCGTGTATGTATGTCTACGTGTGTGTTTGTGTATTTGAGTGTGTGTGTGTGTGTGTGTTTGTTGTATTTGAGTGTTTATTGTGTGCGTGTGTGTATTCATGGGTTTGTGTGTGTATTTGAGTGTCTGTCATGTGCGTGTGTGTATGCGTGCGTGTGTAATGAGCACACATGTATGTGTGGGTGTGTGTTGAAGGTGACCACACCCTCTGCATTAATAAGCTCCAGAGGTGTGTGACGCTGCGCAGGTGTTAAGTGGCCAATTACTCTAAATCATCTCCCTGTCTCTGAACACCAGGGAGGAATTTAATGTGTCTGTACTGTGGCCTGTCACAGAGGGAGCCTGTCTCACACACACACACTCTCACACACCTCTCTGACAGTGTTACTGGAAATGGTTTTTTGCTGTCAGCTGGAGTTACTAATGCCTGATTCCTTTGCATATGAATTTCCGTGTGTGTGTACGTGTGTGCATACCTGCATGAGTGTATCATGTATTTGTGTATGTCTGTAACCTCCCTGAGTTGTGTCTGTGTTTGTAGTTGTTTGCACAATATATGTGCATCTTTGTGTGTTGTGTGTGTGTGTGTGTGTGTTTGTGTGTGTGTGTGCGCGCGCGTGCGCGTGCGTATTTATGATATAAGTATCATATGCGTGTTTAGGTATATCTTCTGCTAGTTATGCATATGTTTATGCTTGTTTGTGAAATGTATGTGCACCATTGTGTGTTTTTACGCGTGTAGTGCATGTGTAAGTGTGTGTGTGTGTGTGTGTGTGTGTGTGTTTGTGTCCAAGTGAGAACACGTGAATACCTGCTGGGTGTTATTTCACTTCTGTCCCACTGGAAAGGGTGCAGATAGACCCAGAGCGATGAGGATTCAAATCTGCTCTGAAATCCACACCAGCTCAATTACGATGTCTTCATCTAGCGGTCAACCACTCCGTTTAACCCTGGGTGAAAACCAGAGTGCGGTTCTCGCGTTGTTATCCGTCCACTGCCACATGACTTGAGAAAAATCACTTAAGGACGTGCCGTCCTGGCCCCTGTCTCTCTCTACGATGGAGTAATAATGAATGCAGTCACCGCTCGAGGCAGCCTATAAATACGGTCGCGTTTTCATTCGTCTGTAGAAGACATCGGCAATGTCGTCTGGCAGAGCTGGCTGTCATTGAACCTGTCCACTTAACCGACTGGTTTTCAGGCATTTCGCCGCTTTTATTTAACCCATCCGTATTGCTCTTTCTCCGTCACTTCGGATTTGCCGCCACCCGGCTGATAAATGTCATTCCCCTTGCAATAAAGTGAAGCCGAAAAGCTGATGACCTCCCGTTGAACCTCGAATTTCACGCTCGGCGTTTTCCAGGAACGCACGCCTACGTAGGCTATCAAGCTCGTGGGAGGATGCACGCACCCCGTAGGCTAAACACGCGCAACACGCAGCGCGCGGTCATTGAAGACTGCATGCGGCCACTTTGTTCTCGCATTGAACGCGCTCATTAAGCAACAGGATTACATGGTTACTCTGCCCCTTTCCCAGTTTCTTTCAAGGGAAATTTTACAGTTTCCGCTCACTGCAAATTAAGACATTTCCGAGCGCGGTGGTTAGAAAAAGGGCATAATGTGTCAGTTCTGTAATCGAAAGCTAGATGGTCATTAACGGTACAAGCCGACTGACTTCTTAATAAATGGGCGCTTGGCAGCTGAGATATACAATTAAATTGTCATAATTTAACAATTAAAGACGTTTAATCACAAAATGTGATTAGTGTGCATTCTTGACACCCTAATGCTGATGTCGCCATCACTACTGGACTGGTCATTGAAAGCAACTGGGTTCTCGGATTTGGAGGAAAATAAGATCACTCCACTTGCGTTTTATTTCATGAGTGGAGTATTCGGTTTAAGATTATTCTTTCCCACCGGATTACCAGATACTCTGCGAGTTCGATCGGAAATCTAGAACTTTCAGGATTAATTAGACAAACACTGTACACATATCTCACCTGAATAAAATAAACGCCCTACTGTTTCCTTACATTATGCATCTCTGAAATATTGGAAAATTTCTGCTGCAGCCTCGCGCGGTCTTTAAGAATGTGCGTGAGCTGTTTTTGCGCGGCGCTGTGAATAGTCTGTACATTTGCTGGTTGATGATGAATAGTATCTTGAAGATTAAAGAGGATCCTTCTGGGTGCACCGTAGGCTGTGTCACATGCTAAGTAGTTTGCCAAGGGATAATCACTGCGATGTAGAGAATGGCGCGTGTGGGCCGGGTCCGCAGATGAGAGCGTTTGTGCTGGAGATCTGCGTGGGAGGTCTAGAAAATCCTCTGTGGACAGTACTTATTTGTTTCATGTTTTTAAATGTATCATATATATTTTTATACATATTTGGTTGAATGGCTGTTTGTGGAGGCCTTCATCTGAATGGGAATGAAATAGAATACAGTGTATGAGTAGGCTGAGTTCATTATACTTTACACTGTAATCCTTCAAGGGGATGTTCGAGGAATAAATTATCATGTGGTGAGAACTGGTCCCAAGTGACTGGAGTTATGTGGGCCTCTTGCGTAAGTGGGCAGATTTGATTGGTTCCATGACTCCATCACAGGCAGAATTTGATTAGTCCTGCGTAACCCTGGGAAGATTTTGTTGGTTTTGCACATCCAGCAGATTTAATTGGTGCAAAAAAACAACTGGGGATGACCTTATTGGTTGTGCACATAGTGATGAGAGTTCTGATTGGTTACGCACCTGGTGAAGTGGGCTTGCACTGTGAGCTGAGATATGATTGGTTGCACACTCAGTTAGGTCAGCTGTGATTGGTTACATGCTCAGTAAGGCCAGCTGTGATTAGTTACACTCTCAGGAAGGTTGCCCGTGATATGCTCTCAGTATTGTCAACTGTGATTGGTTGCACTCAGTATTGTGAGCTGTAATTGGTTGCTTTCTAACTAAGGTTTGCTGTGATGGGCTAATCTCTCAGTAAGGTCAGCTGTGATTAGTTACACTCTCAGTAAGGTGAGCTGCGATTGGTTACACTATCAGTAAGGCGAGCTTTAATTGGCTTTAGGTCTTCCTGTGGAGAGGCAGCTGTGCCGAGACGCAATCCTGCCCATCCCTGTGGCATGCGAGGTGCCCTGCCCTAAAGACTGCACCCTCAGCGCCTGGACCTCCTGGTCCCTCTGCTCGCACACCTGCTCCGGGAAGACCACAGAGGGGCGCCAGACTCGAACCCGCGCCATCCTGGCCTACGGCGCTGGAGAAGGTGAGAACGCCTGCCGTAATGTTCCGCCAACAGAGGGGGGAAGAAACAGGGAAAAGCGATTAACGCTAACGTGTCCTGGATTTCAGCTGTACCGGCTTCTACACTTTTGAGAAGGCTCTCCTCTAGATGTTAGAAAATGTCTGCAACTGTTTGCTGCCATTTTCAGCCAGAAAAGCATTACTGAGGTGTGGCAGCGATGTTGGGTGATCAGGCTTGGCTCAGAGTTGGGGGTTGAGGTCAGATCTTAATGTTGGGTGGTCATGTTCTTCTGCACATCTGTGGCTGGACCACAACTGGACCTTGCTCTGTGTGTAAAGGCTCTGGCATGTTGAAACGAGAAAGGGCCTTTCCCTTGCTTTTCGAAGCGACAAATCATCCGGAATGTCAGTGAGAGCTTTCATCGTAAGATCGTCCTTCGGTGGAACTAAGAGACCAAAACTGAGGAGTTTCTAAACACTTTAGGCAATGTAGATCATATTCTTATGCACAACTCCTAGCCAAAACATTACCACCTGACTGAAAGCTAATTTCAGTTCATTTTATAACTGCCTCATTGACATGGCTGTTCGTCAGAAATATTGCTAGAGCAATAAACGGGAAAACCCATTAGCAATGATGCTAAACATGCATACTGTGGAATAAAATAAACAAAAACGAATGAATCAATGGAAATCAAATCCGATCCTGCGGGATTTGCTGGATGAGCCGTTTCCCTTTTTCATTCAGGGAATAATAAATGGGAATGATCTTATTTTAATGTGGCCTTCCCACCGTAATCCAAACTCCATGAATAGTAATGAGATAAAAAATGGATTTTCATCGTTTCCCATTGCTATTAATGAATAAGCCCACGGACACTCATCCTTAACATTAATATAACACATTTTTCTGTGTCGTCCCTGCACGCATGATTTATGTATGTTTGTGCTGTATAGAAATGTGTGCAAAAGCAACTTAAATGTGATCTACGATGTATACACGCAGTAGGCTGAACACACTTGCGCATTCATCGTTAAATATTGAGAATCCAGTAGATACTGGTGAACCAGGTCTGCTTGTGCCTTACGTCACTTGTCCATTGAAATATGAAAAGGAGAGACATTAGCACTGCACTTTTTATATTGTCCAGTTATGTGCTGAAATGTTGTTGAACTTCCTGTCTGCCGATAAGCCCTGAGATTATAAACTCTTGAAATGTCGACCCATTCGTATGAAAGTATGTTGTCTTTGCGAATTCTGCTAAAAGTGGACGTTTAGGTGAAGGACTTTGAAAAAGTACCTGACACGGATTTGGTGTATGTGTGGATGACTTGTGGACAGACCTGCATCTAAATGTTCTTTCCTGTTTGGTCACTGCGCTCACTTGGGCAGTGATTCTGGTGGATTGTGATTGGCTGGTTCTTGTAGACTGTGATTGGCTGCTGATGGCACAGTGGGTGTGGTATCCACAGGTTCCTGGTTCTGTGGTGTTCTGGTGTTTTGAAGGTAACTCATCCCAGACAGAGTGGAGAATCATATTTCCCCATGAGTGTGTGAGTGAATGGTGTGTGATTCTTGTGCACTGGCAACCTGTCCAAAGTGTGTCCCTGCCTCTCTCCCACCGCATGCTGGGATTGGCTCCAGTTCCCCCTGACTGAGACTGGGTTAGATAGTGGATGGTGATTGGATAGTTATTATGGCGAGATATTTGTCCTGCTGTGATTGGTCTTTAGTGTCAGATTGTGAAAAACCAGGAAGAGTTCCTGCCCAGCTCTTTTCACGTTCTGATGGTCCCCAGCCCTGTGGCGTATCTCTCAGTAAATAAACGTCTCTAATGTGAGCAGTGTGTCCCAGGGGACCCCTGAATCAGTATGGGTAATGCTACCATAAAGCGCTTCTGCCTGAATGAATTCTTCTAAATTGACTGCAATGGGCTCTTTCATTGTGGGTTAAATGGATTGTATGGATCCTGGATGCTGATTGACTGCATATTTGCTGTGACTGTAGAATCTGACACTGTTATCACTTATTTGAACAGCCATTTTGTAAAGAAAATAGCTCTCCAATCATGCTGTTACAGATCACATTACGTACAGACCAGTGGCGGCTGGTGAACTGGCCATAGGGGAAGCTCAAACCATCCCTTAAAAATAATGATTGGTCACGACCTGTTTTCACACCTGATAATGTTGAGAGTTTTCAGAGTTTCTGTAATGGTGATTTAAATGAATGATTGAAAGCAGGTCATGACCAATCATTAATTTTAAGGGATTGTTGAGCCTCCCCTATGGCCAGTTCACCAGCCGCCACTGGTACAGATAATGTCATCAATATCGTGTCTTCAGTCCATCAATTCTGTGTGTTTCGACTTTGTAAAACGATACAGTCTATCGGATTTCAGACAATTCCTGCTCCGATACATGCACCATGGCTTGAATGAATCCTCAGTTCTGATTGGTTGACACTTACACAGGTATTGTATATCGATATGGATGCAGTAATCTGCCCGAAAGCCGAATGCAGCTGTGACTATGTTCACAGGACTGTCTCTGATGCCATATTCAGACCTCAGTTTGGACCTCAGAGTCAAATAGATGTGTGAATGTTTTGAAGTGATGGACCGGTGTGACAGTGGAGACCAGTCCTGATAATATCTGCCCTGTGTGTTCTTACATATATATCAGTGAGTGTGTGTGTATATGTGTGTGTGTGTGTGTGTGTGTGTATCTGTGCGCTTACTTGTCTCTGTATCTGTGTTAATAGGCGGAGCACAGTGTCCAAACACCAGTGCACTGCAGGAGTTTCGCAGTTGTAACTCACACCCCTGTACAGTGTATCACTGGCAGTCCAGCCCCTGGGGCCAGTGCATCGAAGACTCCTCCCTCCCCTCCCCAAACTCCTCCCTCGGCTCCGCCAATGGGGGCGTGGCCTGCTCCATCGGCATGCAGTCTCGCAAAGTCATCTGCGTGCGGGACAGTGTCGGGCAGGTGCCCCCAAAAAAGTAAGGCGAGGGCAGGGGCGGGAAATCCTTAACTAACAGAATTTTATACCCCTATGTAGGTCCACTGAAGCCCCAATACCTCCCTTTACTATAACGCTTTGCAATAAGGTCATATTAAATAACTTTTACCTGCTCTTGAGATGTGTGACTGCTGTACAAATGCTTATAATAGGCATGGTTACCACTAATTAATGTGTTTGTCAGCTTATAATTCATGTATTAACCCTTAGGGCGCTATACAGGACTAAGGTCGCTCAATGATATAAGATATCAAAATCAAAGCTGTTGAAAACCTATCATGTGGCGACTTGTTTAAAAGAGCTGCCCTACAGGAGCTCTTTTAAACAAGTCACGACATGACAGATTTTCAACACCTCAAAATATTTAAATTTACAATTCTTTGGAATTTATTCAGCACTCTAAGGGTTAATGTCTTTTCATTTTTTAGCCGAGCACAGGATAAACTTGAAATTACTTTTTCATGTGGGAATTTCAGCCCTATAAAATTGTGTCACTACCTACAATCCAACTACTTATGGGCAGCATAGCATGTAAATTGAAACATTTCGTCCTGAGGTTGTGAAAATGGTTATTTTTTGAGCAAAGAGCTGTTTCTTTCTGACAGGTGTAAAATCCGGCTCCATGAAGTAAAACTCCTGTCCTGTTTTTGGTTGTAACCACCTGTATTTGATCATTACTGCACACAAAATGAATAAAATGGTAAAAATAAAAATTCAAGCTAACAAAACTTGTGTATTTATTTTATTTCATTTACTAAAACATTTATTGAAATAAAACTAGCTCAATTCTTTAGCCCAGGGGTGGAGCTAAGGAGTGACATCAGCTGGCAGAGCACAGGGGTTGAAGGAAAACATGGCCGAACTTTTACTCTTGGTCTTGGGGATTCATTCTTGGCCTACTTGTTGCTGATGGCGGTTTGTCTTTAGGTGTCCAGAGAGCGTTCGACCAGAGTCAATTAGGCCGTGTCTCCTGCCCTGTAAAAGAGACTGTGTGGTCACACCCTACAGCGACTGGACCCCATGCCCATCTACCTGTCAAACAGGTAAACTCCAGTACTGCCTTTGTGTCAAGCAGGGTGTTTCACAAAGCCGGATTACTGAGTTAGCTGGATAAGTTCAGCGTTAAATCCGAAACTGCTGTATTAACTTCAGTTCCTGATCCAGATATGAGAAGGGTCACAGTTTTACTCAGTGCAGTTACACAACCAACTCATTTATCCTACGTTGCGAAATGGTGTAGTAATTAGTTGTCATAAAGTTATCCAGCTAACTCTGTGATCCTGCTTTGTGGAACAGTGTTATAACCTGTGTGGTTATTCAGCTAACTCAGTAATCCTGCTTTGTGAAACATCTGTGCACCCCATACAGTTGTTTGACTATCTCTTTAATCCTGCTTTCTGAAACAAGGTTATGCTGTGTGTAGTTACCCAGCTAACTCAGTTCTCAAGCTTTGTGAAACAGGCTTGGACAAGTGTTGCCTGGTGAAAAAACCTTGCCTGCCAGCACTTATTGTAGTGCTTTTGATACTGTCTCAATTTTAGAAGTGCGATCTCAACCGTTTTCAACTTATAGTCCTTTGAGAATCCGTGAATTTCAGTTTGACCTTTTAAGGTCACTCTAGGTCAAAGGTCATTGTGTCAAATAATAGCCAATATAGGAGTTCCTATATGCTCATAATAGTAAACCTCTGTCTATCTGCAACTGTTGTTGAGTTATAATGGAAAATAATTTTTGCTGATGACCTTGACCCCTCTGACATTTAACCCCCCATTACTATGGAGACTATCAAAGCTACCCCATCATGCAGTGTATGGCTGGAAGCAGAATTGAAATATGCACATTTTATTTTGGTTTGAAGTTAATATGAAGAATTTGAAGCATGTTACCAAAAAAAAAAGAGATTTTGACATGTTCGATAACCTTGACCTTGACCCGATCATCCGCAAAATTTAATCAGGCAATCTATTGACCATTTCCCACCTACTCTGAAAGTTTTAAGTCAATCCTTGCAACCATCTAGATGCCAGATTGTTAGTCACAGACACACACACATAAACAAACAAACAAGCAAACAGACAGACAGACAAATCACACTGTTTACAATACCTCGCCCCGCTGATTCTGTCGCAGACGAGGTAACTATTCTAGCTAACTTCAATAATTTGTCTTTGTGAAATATCCTGCTATACGCAGCTGTACGATGTACGCACACATAAAGAGATATAACAAATGCTTACTTGATTCGCTTGAAGATTTTAAAAAACCCGGGGTGATGACTTTGTGGCGACACCCTCTGAAATCCAAACGCTTTGACTTTATTTCGGGGCCCTATAAATGTGGTTTATGCTTGGGCGTGTCCCCCTAAGCCATGACCGTAAATATTCCCGTAAAAAAATGACAGGACAAATCATATCAATATCGTACATTTTCTTCTGCAAGTGATTTTTATCATGCTGGGGCAGCATTTGTAATTTCTTTGCAGAGTGAAGTAATTCCTTCCGGATCTAATAAGGCACAGTGTTTACCGTCTCCTCTACATCTACAGTTTCCTCTAAAATATCTACCTCTGTGCTTCTCAGCGTTTACACAATTCTCCTGGGGAATTCTAATAGCCGAGTGAAAAAATAATGACATTGCCTGACGACAGTGATGTGTCGTCAAAGGAATGAAACCTGTTAAAACTGTTATTTCAAATTCGAGGGCAATTCTGAAGCAGTTTGAGTAAACATGACAACTACGCACTTGCCGCCCTTTCTTTGAGAGCTAATGGTACATTTCTCTGAATGCTCACAGGGTGTGATTTGACGTCACTTTCAGCATACAGCTCAAGTGCGAAGTCTGCTGCTGGAAGCTTCAAAAAGGCTGGGACACATGGCTTCATTAATACGTGTGTTTGGGGCGTAACGTGTGATGAAGTAATCACCGTGTCATCTTTCTTTCCATTTAAGGCGATCACTGTTTGCCACCCCGTCAGACTGTTAACGTGACAGTGAATTTTGATCAACATGAAACCAACAGATTTACGATTGATGAAAAAGCACCTGCTTTTAGCAGGAATCCATTTAAACTTTATGTTTTATGTGGTGCATGGTAATTTGCCTGTTTTTTTTTTTTTTTCAGGGCTTGACTTTTCTTAATTAGGTGCCTATTTTTCTGTAGGATTGTTGCATTAAGTGGCTGAGTAACTGGTGAAATCAGCTGGCATTTAAAAGCTTAATGTTAGGACAACTGGTCATGGTAATTTTAACCCTTAGAGCACTGAAAAAAAAAAAAAAAATAGATGTAATTATCTTGTGCCGTTGAAAACCTATCATGCGGCAACTTGTTTAAAAGAGCTCCCCTGCGGGAGCTCTTTTAAACAAGTTGCCGCATGATAGGTTTTCAACAGCTTTGATTTTGATATCTTACATCAGTGAGCAACAATAGCTGCATTTAGCACTCTAAGGGTTAAAAATGTGGAAAAATGAGCGATTTTAACCCTATTGGCTTAAATTATGCATTAAATTTGCAGAAAATAAAGCGAAGTGTCCGAATTAAGTGGATGGCAGTGAATCCCTGGGACCACTGGCTTTTTGAAAAACATTGTAGGCCTAATGCATTATTTAAATGTCCAAATAAAGCCAGGCTTGTTCATTTTGATAACGGCTTTTGGGCCAATCCTGCGTTTCTCAAGTGGGTTCCAGACACCCCAAGTCTCTCTGAGCCGAGATGAAAGGAATCTACCAGCAATAATTCTTTATTTCTGGGTCACTTTTATCTCTTTCGTCCTCTTTCTGTAGCTTGAATTATTCTTGGGTAACCCCTTAAACTCCAAATTTTCACTTATGTTTTCCCTGAAGTAGTTTCAAGTTAGCAAAAACATTTCTTCATTTTGCAGGGCAATGTCACATACATATTCTGTATCTGCTGGTTGTAGAGCCTCACTGAAGCTACATCACACTTATACTGGGAGAAATACTCAAACTCACTGTGCCATGTTTTTATGGCCAAAGCGTTACATCAAATGTGAAATATCTAGATCTTGTCCGATATTTTATACAAAATCTCCTTGTAATTCAGCAGGACATCTTTGGGAATGTTGAAAACCTTGAAATTTCGCGCTAGTAAATAAAATAGGCCTGAAGTTCAACAGGTTTTTATATAGCTGCTTCGTTAAACAAAACCGCACATGGGATGGCAGAGTTGAGGGGGTTAAGTGGGTCTGTCTTTGGGCCGAGTCAGATTCTATTTGAGTTGCACATGAAAGGAACCGCTGTACGATTAAAGTTAAAATGTAAGTAGATTTATTCAAGATTAATAATGTAGTAGTATTTATAATGTAGATATCTGGCAGGAAGCGTGTGTGCGTGCCTGTGTTGTGTTTTGGAGGAGGTAATCCTGATTGGCCTAATGGTAGCACACTTCCTGTAAACAGCTAGAATGGGTGGAGTCTGGATCGATGTGGACAGATGACTCAGTTACAGCTTCTGTCTGGAAGGAAGATGCATCCTTATCAAACTCTGGTGCCTCTCAGCCGAGAATTATGCTCAACAGTCAGTGCTCTGGTTATTACCGAACGGTTTATATCAGGGGTTGCTGAAAAAGGCCGATCCGCAAGCACACCTTTAAGGTTTAACTGTGTTCCTTCTGCCTGATCACTCGGCAAATCTTACCGAATGTTTACGCCCTGAAAATCGGTGTCAGTGTTTGCAGAACATTTGTGAGTTGTGAGTGTGATTAGACTGGCTTCTGACAGTAGTGATAGATGTTGAGGAGCAGTTACAAATTTAAAATAGTTTGATAATTGTTTTGAACAAAAAGCAACAGACAAAATGACTATTGGTAACCCCCCTGCTACTGAGGGTGACACAGAAGTAAAGAGTATTTATGTTGGTCGCCTGTGCATACACACACACGCGTATACACTCATGCGCGCACACAAAAAATGCATGCACGCCCACTCACACACACACACTCACCTGCACCCCTCACACACATACACGCACATGCACCTGTACCCTGCTGACAAACACACACACACGCACACACACACACACACACTCACGCACACGCACCTGTACCCCGCTGACACACACACACACACACACACACACACACACACTGAGTGGTGTGAAACTGCCTGTGTGTTTGTCTGCTCCTCCAGGCAGCAGCGCAAAGAAGAAGCAGGGCAGGAAACGCATCATCATCCAGCTGCCGGCCAATGGAGGACAAGACTGCCCCGAGGTCCTGAGCCAAGAGAGGGACTGTGAGACTCCGTCTGTGTGTGAGGGGTACAGGTGAGTGTGTGTGTGTGGGAGTGCCTTGTGTGTCCATATGCCTGCCTTTGTTTTACCCATACAACTTTCCAATTCCCTATTAGAATGGTGTAGCAATAAATCAACCTGATTTGTTTTCGTCTTTGAAGACAAGAATCTGTTTTTTGGAAGGATAATCCCCTCAGAGCTGTAAACGTGTGTTTCAGAACAGCACTGCTTTCAGGCTCCAGAGGCAATAGTTGCGTCAGAGCTGCTCTGTTCAGGCGGAAACTTTTGAATCACATATTTTAACACCTCAGAAGGTTGATGTTATGCGAATGTACACTCTGTTTGCTTGTGTGTGTGTGTGTGGGTGTGTGTGTGTGTGTTTGCATGTATGCGCAGGTGGAAGACCCACAAATGGCGCAGGTGCCAGCTGTTGCCATGGGCGATCCGTCAGGACAGTCCTGGAGCCCAGGAGAGCTGTGGGCCCGGACTGCAGACCCGAGGTAATGATGTCATCGATTCCACCTCCCATTGTGATGTCATGGACAGAATGCTGCTCGCTCAAAGTTCTGAGTTGCTTCTTGAGTGAAAGTTCTCCAGTAGTGAAACTCTAATGCTTTCAGCTTATTGCTGGGATTGTCACATTAACCTAAGATCATTCAGTTTACATTTGGAAGGATCACGTTTCTTAAAGGAATGCATCGTATATCTCCATCTGTGAGCGCCATGCTTGTAATGTTTGTTTTTTAAGGCCTATGACAGAGGCTTGCAGGATGTGGTCAAAAGATTCCTCTGTGAAGATAAACCAAAGGACCTGTTTTTCGAGAGTGCATTTTCCACCATTTTTTAATGCTTGTCCATGGGATTGTGGACATGACTCTCTCTCTCTCTCTCTCTCTCTCTCTCTCTCTCTCTCTCTCTCTCTCTCTCTCTCTCTCTCTCTCTTTCCATGTGCAGCTGTTTCTTGTAGGAAGCTGGACGGCAGTCAGGCTGAGATCAGGGCGTGTCTAAAGTTTGCCCCGCCCATGCCGCCTGTCACTCAGCCCTGTCAGCTCCCGTGTCAGAATGACTGCCAGCTCACCGCCTGGTCCAAATTTTCCTCCTGCTCCTCTGACTGCGGAGGGGTGCAGACCCGCAAGAGGGCGCTCGTGGGTGAGAAGTGTGCCTGTGACCATAATGGGGAGGTCTTAGTAATCTGTATCTTTGGCTGTACTGCGTATGTGCAGCACACTGGCCTATATATGTAACTATTCATCGATGTAAGAGAGCTTTTCTTGAAGTATGAGCTGCACCTGTGATGTAACCTGGGGGCGTGCTCAGAACACTCTGTTAACAATGGTGATGTCATTAGAGCAGAGTGGAGTTCAAGCTGGACTGGACCCATGTCAGAGTGGTGGCTTTGATGTCACAAAGGGGTTAAAAATAAGTGCTGTTATTTCATTCTGTGACACCATAAAGGGGTTAGGGTTAGTGCTGTAATTTTGTTCTGTGACATCATAAAGGGGTTAGGGTCAGTGAAGTAATTTTGTTCTGTGATGTCATAAAGGGGTTAGAGTCAGTGCTGTAATTTTTTTCTGTGATATCATAAAGGGGTTTGGCTCAGTGCTGTAATTTTGTTCCGTGACATCATAAAGGGGTTAGGGTCAGTGAAGTAATTTTGTTTTGTGACATTGTAAAGGGGTTAGGGTCAGTGAAGTAATTTTGTTCTGTGACGTCATAAAGGGGTTAGGGTCGGTGAAGTAATTTTGTTCTGTGACGTCATAAAGGGGTTAGAGTCAGTGAAGTAATTTTGTTCTGTGACCTCATAATGGGGTTAGGGTCGGTGAAGTAATTTTGTTCTGTGACGTCATAAAGGGGTTAGGGTCGGTGAAGTAATTTTGTTCTGTGACGTCATAAAGGGGTTAGAGTCAGTGAAGTAATTTTGTTCTATGACGTCATAAAGGGGTTAGGGTCGGTGAAGTAATTTTGTTCTGTGATGTCATAAAGGGGTTAGGGTCAGTGAAGTAATTTTGTTCTGTGATGTCATAAAGGGGTTAGGGTCAGTGCTGTAATTTTTTTCTGTGATGTCATAAAGTGGTCAGGGTCAATGCTGTAATTTTGTTCTGTGATGTCATGAAGGGTTCAGGGTCAGTGCTGAGGTTAACTGCTCTGATGCTATAGTAAGGTCAGCTGTAAGAGTGGTGACAGAGGTCATTAAAATGCTGTTGTCAGGGCTGAGGTTAACTGCTCTGATGCTATAGTAAGGTCAGCTGTAAGAGTGGTGACAGAGGTCATTAAAATGCTGTTGTCAGGGCTGAGGTTAACTGCTCTGATGCTATAGTAAGGTCAGCTGTAAGAGTGGTGACAGAGGTCATTAAAGTGCTGTTGTAAGGGTTGTGGTTGTCTTCTGTCGCACTGGTCCTGCTCAGGTAAGAGCAAGAAGAAGGAACAGTGCCGAAACACGCAGGTGTTCCCCCTGAGCGAGACCAGATACTGTCCCTGCGATAAGCACAGCGCCCAGCCCGTGGGGAACTGGTCCGACTGCATCCTGCCCGAGCCGGAGCGTGTGGAGCGGGCCCTGGGTGTGAGATCACAGGGCGATGGCAGAGAGTGTGGCGAGGGTCACCGGTACCAGGCCGTGGCGTGCTATAACCAGGACCAGAGACTGGTGGAGACGTCTCGCTGCAGCAGCCACGGTGGGGCTCGGGGAGGGGGGGCACCTGCTGTTACTTTCCACACACACGCACACACACCTGTACCCATCCTGGGTTATTATAGTGTACACAGGATTAAAGCTGTCCTGAGTATACTGTACTTTATCATATGATTTAAGGATTCACTCTCTCCTGATTGGTCGAGGCAAGCCCCGCCGGTCACTGAAAACAGTGATATTTACCACGCAAAAGGGCACGAGAGGTGAATATAACAATCCGATAACCTCCAGCTAAAAATAGATTTGGCTTCTCTGCAGGAGCTCCTGACAGTATCCGTGTTTCTTGTCGCTTTGTCCCTGTGAGGAGCTTTACCTTAGAGTCATCGCCCTTCTCTTATTTTATATTTTCAAGTAGGGTTATGTAATAAAACAGTTATTGACTTCAGTAATCAGTGAATCAAATGATTTATCCACCTTAGACGATATATATATATATATATATATATATATATATATATATATATCATTACCACTTGTCCAAGGTGGATAAATCATAAAATTTGTCTCAACTGAAGTCATTAATTATATATTACCATATAGTAATTCTTGTACTGCACTACCTTCTTATTGTCGTATTACATGGATATTATACTCACCTGTACTGACTGCCCGCTATTACACAGGTACTGACCAGTGGCGGAGCTAGAACTGGAAACTGGGGGGGCACAGACACGTCTCCTTATGACAACAATTAGTCTTGGCTAGTTCTCAATCATTCTCCTTTATTGACGCGTTTTCCAATTCGATCTAACAGCGATGAAATCATGGGCTAAATTCAGTACAGAAAAAAAATTTTCTTATTAATAGGCCAATGCTTTGCGTTGATTGAACTGGTCCACGTTCCAATGAAATATCGCCTGTCACTCTCGGTATTGCGTGGGTTGATAAAAAAAAGTGCCACTCGGCAGTTCAAGAGGCTATAAAAAGCGTGCGGCTCAAGCTATTTGCGTGAGAGTCGGCAGGTATGCAATTTTGAATAACATTAATTTAAATACAGCAAATACTCATCCAGACCAATGATTGTCATCTTACCTAATCGGGCAGAACAAGCAGCACCTGTTAAGTGTGGAGTGCTCTCGGAGTGAACCTTTTGTTAATCATGAAAATGACTGAGAACAGGTCAGGACTAATAATTGTTTTAAACGGATGTTTTGTGTTTTGAATTGCCAGGACTAATTCTTGTCATAAAGGGACGTGTCTGTGCCACCCTAGTTCCCAGTTCTAGCTCCACCACTGGTACTGACACTGTATTACCCATCTTTTACACTAATATGGACCAACTGTGGATCTTTATGTTGTAGCTGCACTGATACTACTCTATGTACTTAGTAAGTAAAGTGTATTATAATTATTATATGCAGTATAGTGTTACATTGGTATTATACACACCTTTAGCTACTCTGAGTGATAGCTTCATTATGCAGCAGGAGACATACTTGTCCCTGCGACTGTGACAGTGTAAATACACAGTTACTGTGCACACCTCCCCCTGCCTGGTTATTACCATGCAATTACATGGAAAGTACTTTGTGTTGGTGCAGATTACAGCTCATTCAGGTCTAATTGAGTCTTGCAGAAGAAGACGCTTTTCCGTCTCTCCCATTCTTTTTCATTTTGTATCTCTCTCCTTTCTCCAGTATTCCCCACTTTCTCCTTCTCTTGCATCACTTCCTCTCTCTCTGTCTCTCTCTCTCATCCTTCGCTTGTCTGGTTTGTAAAGCGGTAAAGTCCTCTCCCGTGCTGAGGCGGGGGGTGACTGACAGGTTGCCGCGGGCAGCGGTGGAGATCAGAGGCTGGCGGTAGCGATTTTCCGCCGTTAGTCTGGAGGTGATGGCGGGGGCTGGGCTAATGTGCTGCGCTAGCTGTTTATGAGCGCCGTGCTACGTTAGCACATTTTTACACTCAGATACTGCAAATCTGCAGCACATTCACTCATACAGCTTACAGCACCAGCCCTGAGCTAAAGGCTTATTTAGCACAACACAAGTTCACATTTTACTCTGCTTCTGGACCATGCAAAGAAAGTTACATTTTTGCTGTCCTTTTTAAAGTGAATTTAAGAACAGGTACAGTGAGGAAAAAAAGTTCAAACCAATGCTTGGTACAGGTGTGATACCCTTGAAGTACTAAATATGTAACCTCGCAACAGGTGTAATAATTCAATGGGTCTTATTTTCTCGGCAATGGCATTTATTAGTACCGTAAGCACGTTAATTTACCTTTGAGAGTGCGTTTGTGAAGTCTGTTCTCTTCAATGCACATTTATTCTGAGTTGAAGTTTTGAAATGTTGAAGTCTTTTTCTGTGTGGCCCGTGAAAATGTAGAGCAACTGTATGGGAGAGACATAAAGAATTGTTGGTTAACCACTCTGTGATGTCATAAAGGGGTTTTGATCAGAGCTGAGAGCGTGGTGACTGTGATGTCTTAAAGGGGTTTGGGTAAGAGCTCTGATTGACTTCTGTGATGTCACAAAGAAGTTAAGGTCAAAGCTGTGAGAGTGGAGACTGTGATGTCATAGAGGGATAAGGGTCAGAGCTGCGAGAGTCTCTTAGTCAGTCTGGCAGATCAGGACCACTGATTGTTACCATCAATTACATGGGAGTCAGGAAAACCAGGGCTGGATTGAATAGTTTTGATGATCCCCGATGTGAAGATCCACTAACTAGACAATGAGCTGAATCCAGGTTATTTCAGGTGGTCAGTCTGTGGCCCTGTCTTCGTATTGGTCAGTCTGTGGCTCTGTCCTCTGATTGGTCAGTCTGTGGCCCTGGGGACGGTGCATCTGTCTCTGAGTCAACAATATTTCTCTCAGGATGATTGCATCACGCGTTCTGTGCTGATGCGGCTCTAGTGACGTGTTTTGCTGACATGCGACATGCGAGCTGTAATTCAGTGATTCAGACTCCTGTCCATCCACTCTGCCTCCTGGTTCTGAAACGATCACATCAGCGCAGAGATGCTCAGAGATTTGCTCGCTCTAAAGGATGCCGTTATCTCTCCAGTGATTAAATTATCTGTCTTTGTCTCTTCCTGTGGCTTCTTATAACTCTCTCCCATCTCAATCCAGGTCAGTTTGTTCAGTATTAGCATGAGGAAACACCACATTTTGTCTTGCCGAATCACACAGTGTTGTAGATATTGTGCATCTGACTCTGAGCAATGCTTACAAGTTCCCCTATCATGTCACCAGGTGCGCAGCCAATTAGCCACTACAAGCAATTAAAAAAACTGTCCTCTGTGACATCACAAGGGGGAGAGACCTCCCAAATAATGACGGAACTGACAAATGCTTGGCTGAAGTTTATCAGTCCTTCATGCCTTTGGGCAGTCACTTCTCCTATGTGATGTCACAAAGGGGCAGGTTTTGAAATGATTTATGATGGCTAATTGGCTGTGCAGCTGGTGACATAATAGAAGACCATTAATACTACAAGAAAAATGAGTTATCCTATCACATGTGAGCATGAATTTTGTTTTTCTGCTCTTGAATCTTTCTCTTCCTCTCCCGCCTGATCATTTCCTTCCATCTTCCATTCTTTCTTTCAGTTCACTCCTTCAGTTCCTCTCCTCCTCTCTTCTTTCATGTGTCTCCTCCCCCTCTTCTTCCTGTCTCAGCGAATATGTTCACATGGCATTATAAAAAATCTAACCAGACTTTTAAAATACATGTATACATGTTAGCCCGACTGGAATCGTGCTAAATCAAACTTCTCAAAGTCGGATTAAAGCCTACAATGCGCTTACCACTCAAATTAATCCTCCATGTATACGCTTGAATCGAACCGAACTGGACTATGCGCTCTGCGGATGCACCACAATTCATCATGCAGGGCTTTGACCCAGAAGTCTTGAGGACTTGTGAAAACCAAACTGATTAGTAACAACACTGTACTGTGCACAACTCGCAAGAACAGTAGAAAACCTCATCTGCACTGGTATTGGTGCTCGAACAGTCAAATTATTGAATGACCTGCCTGTCATCTGAAAATTTTCCTTCCACTCGCCATCGGAAAACTCCTTCACAGCGACTCTTTCTCACTAGTCTTTACTCCTGACCCACATCCGAAATGCACGGGAAGCCCGGGGGGAGTGTATTTTTACCAAAGGCACAGATACTAACTTACATAGTTGGAACCACTGACTGTGAATGGATGAAGTATGTGAGTTGAACAACGCTTCTGGGAAACGCAACCCTGGGTAGTAGGGATGGCACAAAGTGGAGAATAGCAGAATATGCATTGTTGGAGAACTCCAGGAAAATACGGCGTTGCTGCCTGCCTTCGGCTAACACCATAACCACCAGGGAAAATGAAAGGTGGCTTATCGCCACCTATCGTAGTGGAAACGCACATGCTTCAGTCAATAAATCAATTCGCCTTTTGTGCATGTGCACCGGGACAAGGACTATAGAGTAAGCCTGTTACGCGCCTAGTGGCCCTTTGGGCCGGTGCTTAACCCCGGTTTCCATGACATGAAGCGACTAGGAGTAATACTACTCCCCTGGATGGGATGCCAGTCCATCGCAGGTACTCCCCCAGCTCTTAGTCAAGTTATCCTGACTATTTGCTGTTACCCATTTATACACCTGGGTGCAGTGAGGCGTGGAGTGTAGAAGTGAAGTGTTTTGCCCAAGAACACATGAAGGAAAGGACGGGCTTGAACTCAGGACCTTACGATCTCAAGTCAAGCCTACTTGACCACTGCACTATCGCGTCTCCCCAGACAAGGACTATAGTCCAATTAAATGGCCTAATAAAGCCATGATTGTAGCTTGACTTAGCTGTGCATATAAACGTACTGAGTCTCTCTACAGTGATTCCTCCTCAGTATGACTGTACAGAACACTTCTTAAGCGATAGAGTAAAGCAATCTCTCCTTATTTCCTCCTCTCTCTACCTCTCTCTCCTCCGTGACCTCTCTCCATCTCTCCCCTGCTCGCTCTCAAAACGCAGCAGCTTCATTGGCAGGGTTTATGTATTTTTAATTGGATTATATAAGCGTTGGCAGTGCTTACTCCTGTTCTTTATAGTTATGATGAGACTGAATATTATCCTTCTTCCACAAGTCATTTCACACCAGCTTTATTAGCATGAGCGGGCATTAGCCGCGTGCCGCCACAGCATAAATCGATAAAAACAACCTCAGTATAAACAATAGCAAGCGATTTTGTTAAACATTTGCAGTGGACAGTATGAGTCATTTTTAAAAAATGAAAAACTTTGGTACAAATGAATATATTAGCACAAATTAGTGCACAAGTTTGAACAAAGAAAAATAAATATAAATGAAAATACTTGCTGCTAAGACCCTGGTTCTGGAGCAGTATATTTGCAGAGTGGAATGTGCTGTATCAGGCAGGAGGACACAATAATACATACTGTGCTTCAGCTGTGCTGTGAGTCTCTACCATAGACTGTATAAAAAGATGGACGCAGGACCGGGTCTGAAAAGTGTGGCCAATGCGGAAATTGCATTCCATTTAATGGCCAGCAGATGGCGACGTCGGTGGTGGCAGAAAGAAGTTCAATGCTATAGAAGTCTATGAGAAAATGACCCTAATTTCCCACCTGATTTCTTATTTCAATAATGATTTTTCCGCATTATTTTATGGTATTTTTGCAAGTTTCAAGTCCTCTTCGATATATCATGATGTTCATTTTTGTAAATTATGGTCCCAAAAAGACAAGAATAATGGATAAAGCCATATCTGCTTTTGAGGGCGTGGCTATCCTCTGGTCCTCGTCAGATACGGTCAGATCCATCCATAGATCCACCCCTTGCTCCTCCCTGGATCTTCAATTCACGCTCTCGTCCAATAGGAATCACATCCGGTTTCAAAATGACAAAATAGCGCTATTCAAATAGCCAAATCGAGGCTTCCTAAATGGTATACTGAAACCAATGGGTGACATCACGGTTGCTTCATCCATCTTTTTATACTGTATGCGGTCTCTACATTGTAAGAGCTGTCATTTACATGCATTGGACATTTCTGCACATTCTGTGTATTTCTCTCTTTGTTCCATACTCTTTTCTGTTCTAATCTCTTATTCTTTGGTATTTTTTTGTCTCTATGGTGTTCTTTTCACTTAGGGAGAGCTTATTTATCTATTATTGTGTGTGTTATTTTTAGCAGCTGGGTTTGTTTGACTTTTGACTCTCTCTCTCTCTCTCTCTCTCTCAGGGTATATCGAGGAGGCGTGTGTGATCCCCTGTCCATCAGACTGTAAGCTCAGTGAATGGTCCAACTGGTCGCGCTGCAGCAAGTCATGTGGCAGCGGGGTCAAAGTTCGCTCCAAGTGGCTTCGAGAAAAACCGTACAACGGAGGTCGACCGTGTCCGAAACTCGACCACGTCAGCCAGGTGAGCACTGACCATAAAGCGACTGTATCTCAAAACTCAAGTGCCTCAGCCAGGTTTACACTGACCATAAAGTGACTGTACCCCAAATCTCAACCACTGCAATCAGGAGAGCTCTGACGGTAAAGCAATCGTACCCCAAAACTCAACCATCTCAGCTAGGTCAACACTGACCGTAATGTGACCGTACCACAAAACTCTACCATCTCAGCCTGGTTAGCACTGATCATACAGTGACCATACTCTACCATCTCAGCCTGGTGAGCACTGACCATAAAGTGACAGTACCATGAAACTCTACCATCTCAGCCAGGTGAGCACTGACCACTAAGCTAACTTACCATTAAACCTGACCACTTCACCTAGGTAGAGATTGGCCATAGAGCATTGGCTGTTAAGCATTTTAATATCAGGCCCAAAATACAAGCCTCTGAAATGTAAAGATTAAAATTGAGGACCCACATTAAGGACTGTTTTAAAATTGGGACTCATATGTTGGATTGTGTTCAGACCCACCATAAGCTCATGCTAAAGCAGCATATTTGCAGAGTGGAATGTGCTTTATCAGGCAGGGGGACACAATAAAATACATACTGTGCTTCAGCTGTGCTGTTGGTCTCTACCATAGACTGTATAAAAAGATGGGCGCAGCGCCCGGGTCTGAAAAGTGTAGCCAATGCAGAAATTGCATTCCATTTAATGGCCAGCAGATGGCGACGTCAGTGGTTGCAGAAAGAAGTTCAATGCTACAGAAGTCTATGAGAAAATGACCCTAATTTCCCACCTGATTTCTTATTTCAATAATGATTTTCCATATTATTTTATATTAAATTAATGAATATAAATTTACCATTGATCGGTTTCCCTGCTCGCCGTAACACTGCAAGTTTGGAGCCGTCATGGCCAGTTGTACTACAGACATATTCTAGGACCCTTGGTCTCAAAGCACTGGACTACAGCAAGCATGATGCTAGCATGGTGCGGGGGACTGTAGCCTATCAGGTCATGTGAATGACGGGCCCCGGGTAAGTTGGAGGTCCAGCCCCAGTGGGGCCACAGTAAGATCAGTGCAGCTGTTGGGCCTTGAACAAAGCCCCTGACACCATGTGTACTCCCGGTGGATCAGCCCTTGGGCAGCCCAGTCGAACAGAATTCGCTTTTAATAAAAGCGTCGGCTCAGTGACTGAAGTATTACTATTACGATAAATTATTGAAACCAGAAGGTCTAACTGACATCAAGATTTCTGCCCTTATGTCCAATTTAAATTCAGCAGTAATAAGCAGTGGTGGACTGACTAGAACGTGTTCAGGAGAAATCTGATAAGGACACGGGGACTTATTAAAATATTAAAGCGATTTCATCTCTCTGATGTTAGTGACCTGTACCACCGCGCATTAGAGAAAGACGTCTGATTTAAGGCCTAATTATCGAACTACAGTGAGATTTGCCGTGCTAAGAGCGCTCCATTATCTCTAGTGTTATGAATATAAATTTACCATTGATCGGTTTCCCTGCTCGCCGTAAAACTGCAAGTTTGGAGCCGTCATTTTGTCGGTTGTTGGCTGTCAAGTGCGGGTCCGCGTTGGAATAATTTATATATTTTGTGGAGGGGTACTGTAGCGCAAGGTAGCAGCGATGCTGTTGTTTGAATGCATGGCAGCCCAATTAAGCCAACTGGCCAGCTCCCAGCATGCTAATTTGATTAGTGGAATCGCGCACCAGAGCTCTCTGTGTAAGCTGATTATTGCGTGTAGGCCATGGCTTCTGAAGCGGGATCTATTTCATTTAATAGTTTTTAAATAAAATAGTTCCTGATAATCCTTGCTCCATTGAAATGCTCTGTCGGGTCATCTGGAGATGTTTTTTTGAGAGAAAGGACGCACTGAAACCGCTGTTAAACTGACATGCAAAAGCCTGCCGCCCTCGTTTCAATTCCGAGTTTAATTAATTTAGTCTGAGCTTGGATTGGATGAGCCAAGTCACCTGCTTGTCCAAGTGTCCAATCAGCTGCTGTGTGTTTGCAGATAGGATTATGGAAAAGGCTCTGGATCTGATTCTTATGAAACTTTCTGGGAAGGTTATACTGTATATGAAAATAGTAAGAGGCTATTAGATTTTCACAGGTCAAGGTTAAAGTCACAGAAAAGGTCAAAAACAGTAGTGCTAGCAGAGGTATGCACTCAACTGAGCGCCCCTCTGGTTTCTTCTTGATCCATTAAAACCTACTTGTTTGCTTGAATTTAGATGAATTGTACGGCATGACAAGAAATGCTTATCCAGCCTTAAAGCAGTTTTTTTAAACAATCCACTTTCTGTGCAGGAAAAATTTTACAGCAAAAGTTTACATCGTACATAATCAGGCAATCTCAAAGTTCTAGCTATGCTGTACTATAGTGTTACTGAGAGTTGTCACGCGTTGATGTATCTCTGGCTTTCTTGTGGTGTGTCAGAACCTAGTGTGCTGCCTTGCTGTCTATTGCCAACTAAAGCTGCTGTCTACTCGGAGAGCTCACTATGTTTTGAGACACAGTCTCAGTATCAGCTGATCTGCTCTGGGTTCTCATTATTCCCAAGATTCTATCCACCTTTTAATTGGCCCTTACCGAGCACGGCCTTGACACCCGAGAGGTGGAACACATTTCCAGTCAAGCTAAGAAACAACAGGAATTTAATGCTACAGACTTCTTAGCTAGCTAGCTAGCTACTGTCAGATTCATAATGTCTGTCACTCAGCCGAAATGAGTAGCTTGTTATAAAAAAAAATGGTTTGGCGAAAAATGCTGGTATCGGTAATGCTAATGTTATGTTGTCCGAAAATCATGATTATGGGCAATTAGTTCAATGGTTAATGTTAACTTTATATGATTTTTTTAATGAAGTGTCAGCTTTTGTTGCTGGCTAGGTAGCGTTATGGCTTATGTAAGCTTCTAATAGTCTGAGTCAGGAGCTGAACTAGCTTTAGCTCTCAACATAATGTTATAATGGCCAAATACAACCAAGAATATGACAGTGTCATTGACGTTCAATCCAGCGGCCAATGCGGCATCTATCTATGTATGTATATACGTATGTCTATGGTCACAATAGCTAGCTCAGTGGCTAACGAATGTAAACAACAATGACAACTGGAAATTCCTTCCATTTCTACCAGGTATACTTCCTTTTCCTGTATGGATGGCGGTCGATGCTTCCTCTTTTGTGACATCACAACTCCCTTGAGGGACATGCCAAGCATACAATGATTTTGAGTGCAACTGTGTGATTCTGGCTCGGAGTTTTTATCATAAGTTTGGCTCGTTCCTCTGCTGAATTTCTGCTGAAAGAAGTGACACATTTGAGACAGCAATAAGGAATTATTAGGATAGACTCGAGTGCCAGACTGTTCCGTATCAGTCATTCTGCTTCTGGTGCTGCTGATTTCACGAATTCAGGAAAAATATCAAATTACTGCTCGTTATGGCTGTCGGTAATGTATTCGCAGTCTTCAGCGCAAATGCATTTAATGAGAGAATTTTTATGCTTCTGAATTCACAGAATTTAGAATTGAGTGGGATCATTTCCACGGTTTAATTTCAGATAAAATAACGGCTCAGACTGACACTAATGAAAAATAATCAGGACCTTAAACTCACGAGCTCAGTGCAGTCCTTACGTGGATCGATGATGCCATTTCATGGCAAGAGTTGCGATTTCGATGTGATTTCCCGATGCGCAGGCAACTACCGGCAATTTAAAGCAGAAAGTGTCTGCTTCAACCTCTAATTTTTAATGTTTTTACATTCAATGAGGAACACTTCTCAGCAACTTGTTCAAAAAATTAATAAACTGCACTGTAATGGTCTAGTCTAAAAATATTGAACCAGTGTGCATTCAGAGGCTGTCCTGACTGGGTGGATCTAACCAACTGCTCGTGTTCTCTCCCTCTATGCATCATGGGATACGTGATGTCACTCTCTCCACAGGCTCAGGTGAGGGCGCTATATTTGCCTGATGGGGTGGTGGGCGGTGTGGTGGGGTTTCGGGGTATCTTTGCATGTATGTGCATGTTTGCAGTGCATGTTTCAAGCTTAAAAACACAGAACATACATCTGTACTGCTGGGCTCTGTGAATTTCTTCATTTCCACCATCGCTATGCACGAAGAACTGCTGACCAGGCCCCTAGAGTCCTATGGGAGCAGCTCCGTGTATCAGGGACCAGAATTAGCCTCAGCCACCAGCCAAAATATAGATTAGCTTCACTCTCCAGCTAAAAAAAAAAAAAGGAGAACGGCTGTAATCTATTCAGTGGCTGGTAAAATTTGAAAATTCACTTGCTATTTGGCCAGAGGACATAAACATTAATTTTGCACTCTGTCAGTGTTGCAAGGAGCCATTTTCTCGAGGCTGCCATGTTTGACTACAGTCCTTTTCAGCTCCCCAGTTTGCACACTGGGTACCAAAATTGGAAGAGATTAATAGAAATCAAACAAGAACCCTTTAATGATGGCTCGGAAAAGAAATGGATCCTGGGAGAGTAAAAAGCTCAGTTCGAGAGAAATTGTACAATGTCCAAAATGTAGGAATTTCACCTCAGTGAAGTCATAGCTTTGAATCGGCTTCAATGGGGGAAAAGTTCTCCATGGCACCTGAGGTGAAATAACCTGCAATACCTCCAGTGGCCACAGGGGTTCCCAAGCTTCTGGGGGAATGTCCATTCCTAGTCCTGTGGTTTACTCTGCTGCTCGTTAATAAAGAGAAGAAATTCTCCTGTAACAGAGGGAGAAAACAGCTCATCTCTCCTGCATTTCCTGCCCATTCTGTTGTCACTAACTGCCAGCTACCTTAAATAACCCGCGACTACAGTATGCTGTGAAATATGCATGCTCGTGCCTGTGTGTCAGCATTTCTGTCATATTTATCGTGTGATTGTGGTTATTACATGAAAGCTTTCTCTGTGTGTGTGTGTGTGTGTGTGTGTGTTCTAACAATACATTTCGGGAGTGGTATATTTTGTGTAATGTGTTTTGTGGATGATATGTGCAAACAGTAGTGTATTCTGTGGTTGGTTTGGTGTGTTCAGGCAGGATACTGTTATCCCGTTATGATATATTCTTTCAGTGGAACATGAGTATGCTGAGTGGCTATTCCCTAACCTATGGGTGAATAGTAAGAGTCTCCTGTGTTATTCTCTCAACCACTGGCAATATAATTGAGCAATATTTTGTGAGCGACCTCTTTTGGTGGAACCTCCGTACTCCGCCATTTTTCCCTGCCCTGACCAGTGACAGCGCAGGAAATTGGTAGCACTTCAAAAGGACGCAGAATTTAACAACTTTTCAGAACTGTAATGGCATACTCTGTGACTGTGATGGTATATACAGGTATATGAGGTGGTGCCATGTGCTAGTGACTGCAGTCAGTATGTGTGGCTGGTAAGGTGTGCGATTATGTGTTTAATGGTGTACTCTGTGTAATGGCATATACACTATATTATAGGTATATAGAATCGTGCATTGTGTTAGTTACTACAGTCAGTATGTGTGGCTGGTGTAAGCATGTAATGATGCGTGTGATTGTATACTCTGAATCTTGAATCTATATGAGTTGATGCCCTATGTTAGTGACTGCAGTCAGCATTTGTAGCTGAAATAAGTGTGTAATTATGCCTGTCTTGGTATACTCCTGGTAATGGTATATACACTATATTACAGGTATACAAGGTTGTGCCCTTTGTTAGTGACTGTAGTTAATGTGTGTCACTGGTATAAGTCTGTAATAGTGAATGTAATGGTATATTCTGTTTAATGGTATATACTCTATATTACAGTTTAAGTCTGTAATGATATGTATATTTTGTGGTGTATATACTCTATATTACCTGCCCTGTGTAAAGTGACTGCAGTCAGTATGTGTGGCTGGTTTAAGTCTGTAATGATGAGTGTAATGGTATATTTTGTGTAATGGTATATACTCTATATTACAGGTATATGAGGTGGTGCCCTGTGTAAGTGACTGCAGTCAGTATGTGTGGCTGGTTTAAGTCTGTAATGATGAGTGTAATGGTATATTTTGTGTAATGGTATATACTCTATATTACAGGTATATGAGGTGGTGCCCTGTGTAAGTGACTGCAGTCAGTATGTGTGGCTGGTTTAAGTCTGTAATGATGAGTGTAATGGTATATTTTGTGTAATGGTATATATATACTCTATATTACAGGTATATGAGGTGGTGCCCTGTGTAAGTGACTGCAGTCAGTATGTGTGGCTGGTTTAAGTCTGTAATGATGAGTGTAATGGTATATTTTGTGTAATGGTATATACTCTATATTACAGGTATATGAGATGGTGCCCTGTGTAAGTGACTGCAGTCAGTATGTGTAGCTGGTTTAAGTCTGTAATGATGAGTGTAATGGTATATTTTGTGTAATGGTATATACTCTATATTACAGGTGTATGAGGTGGTGCCCTGTGTAAGTGACTGCAGTCAGTATGTGTGGCTGGTTTAAGTCTGTAATGATGAGTGTAATGGTATATTTTGTGTAATGGTATATACTCTATATTACAGGTGTATGAGGTGGTGCCCTGTGTAAGTGACTGCAGTCATTATGTGTGGCTGGTTTAAGTATGTGTGGATGGCTGAGCCCTGGAGTGTCTGGAAGGTCAGCAGTGTGGACATCAAGGAGAAGTCTAGCTGGTTTAAGTCTGTAATGGAGGGTGTGCAGACACGTAAACTGCAGTCAGTATGTGTGGATGCTGAGCCCTGGAATTTAAGTATGTATGAGTCTCACACACACACACACACACACACACACACACACACACACACACACACGGATGATCAGGAATGATCAGGGCAAAAGCCTCTCTCCTGGGTATGGAAGTGGATATGCCAGTCTATCTCAGTGAATTATAGATTTGAAAGCTAATACTAAAATCCTCTCTCGGACAGAAGCTCTGTCTGCACTGGAGCCCTGTTAAATGTGCGTAATAGGATATACCATAAGTGCGGTTATGTACATGTGCACATACTGAACATACAGGTGCACTCATGCGCTCTTGGACACACTCTCTCTCACGTACACATACTCACACACACTTTCTTCCTCCCTCCCTCCCACACACGCACACATCCCTGCAGGTGTGTGCAGAACACAGTGGATGGCCCAGGTGAGCCTGTGGAAGATTACCTGTGTGACCCGGAGGAGATGCCCCTGGGGGCGCGGGAGAGTCGCCTGCCCTGCCCAGGGGACTGTGTGCTGTCCGACTGGGGAGCCTGGACCCCCTGTACCGCGGTAACTCTCATACGCAAACACTCTTACTGTTACTTACCCCTACTAACTAATGCCAGATACTGCTAACCTTTAATAACCACTGCAGAGATATGCTAATGCTGCTACTATTATTAACTGCCGCTGACCTTTGCTAACTATTACCATCAAGTACTAACCACTGATAACAAATGCCACTACTAACTTTACTGACCACTACTAATTACCTTTATAAAGTATTAGCTAATGGCTGCCACTGCAAACCAATATTAACAACTACTTACAATTAATAACCACTGCATACCAATGCTAAAACCACTACTAACCATTAATAACTACAGCAAACCAATGCTAACCTTTACTGTCTAGTTCTAACCAATGCCACTACTAACTTTACTGACCATTACTAACTACCTTAATAAAATATTAGAAAATGGTAGCTACTACAAACAAATACAAACAACTACTAACCATTAATAACCACTGCATACCAATGTTAAAGCTGCGACTTACCATTATTAACTGCTGCAAACCAATGCTAACTTTTACTGTCTTGTTCTAACCAATGCAAACCAATGCCACTACTTACTTAACTGACCTCTACTAACTACCTTTATAAAAATTTTGCTAATGCTAGCTATTACAAACCAATACAATCTAGTACTAGCCTTAATAACCAGTGGTAACTAATGCTACTGCTAACTTAATTAACCACTATTAACTTTCTCCTCGAAATATTGGCTTGTGCTAACTGCAACAAACTCAATATAAACTACTACTAACCATTTATCACCACTGCTAATCAATGGTAAAGCTACTACTAGTACTCATAGATATATATATATTTATATGCATATATGGGTGAAATTTCCAATTACCGCACAATTACCCCTAGGGACAGACAAATCATGAAAGTCAATATTGATTAAAAAAACTTTATTACGGTGGAAGACCAACATATTGGCTCCATGACAAACCTGATTCACACCCTGTGCTCCTAACATGTCAGTTTTGGCTGCAACAATAACCATCCATTTTCGTGTAACATCAGACACTTTTATTACTATAATGTTACAAATCTTAAGTTAAAATGCTCGTATCAGCTCCAAATTTCGTTTCCAAACAGGGACAATTGATAAGAGTTTACATACCAAAAAGCAAGTTCCTAAGTTAAAAAGTTTTGAAAATATGGCAAAATGAAAATTTGGGGATTGTTGATATTTTATGTTTTTTTGCAAACACTATATTAACTTTGGTGTAGCACAGTAGATCTGCATCATACACTCATTATTAACCCTGTGGATAGGAATACCACTCATTTCATCACCAAACATGTCCAGAACGTCTCCAAACTCAGTACACATGTACAAAACAGGTTGCACATCTCTTTTAAAGTCAAATTATACCACCTAAAAATTCTTTGAAAAAAAAAACATGTGGTATTGAGTAAATGGCTGTTGCATTTGATAATAGTACTGTAGGGGCCTCTTATGTTAAAAAATGGAGAGGCTACTCCAAGGCTAAGTGGTATTTCTAATAGAAAAACTGATTATGTAACGTTAGACACTTTTATAATTTTAACCAAAATACAGCCCCAGGGGATAGGATATGATGCCTATATAGCTCAGAATGTTTTATAATGTGTATATTTACCCGAAAAACATAACAGCAGTGACATATATTGGATATGTACAGTTATATGAGCAGAAATCTAAATAAAATTGATATGATGTAACATCAGACACTTTTATAACCTATGCCTCTGTGATCGACTACAGGGGGTATATAACTCATCTAAAACATAAACAAGGTGCCTCTGACGACTGCGCATGTGCAAGGGATCGAGACCACTTCCGCCGGTTAATCTACGGCGTCTCAAAGTTTCGCGCCTCGATAGAGCGAATAAAAGTGTCTGACGCTACATCGAGCGAAGTACATGCACAGGGACCTAATGGAAGCAAGTATCGATACAACATCTGGTCGGGATTGTTGAAAATAATCATAAATACGAGCCAGGGTGCAAAAAACACAGAAAAACTGTAGCAAACACACAGGAGGAGGCCAAACGTTGATGTAACGTCAGACACTTTTATCCAGTTTAAAATTGTGTTTTGATGTGTAGCATGTAGGTGAATGACAGTAGACCCAAAATCTTTACCCCAACATACTAGCCCTAGGCACTGTTCAAAGTGAGGGTAATGGTTATAATCTGCCTGCATTGGTTGTACAGTACATGGTGGGTTAAAATAAAAGTGTCTGATGTTACAACGCGTACTTATTTCTGATTCAAGCCATGGCACACCAGAAGGAAGACTCAACCAAAGGTTCAACCTAATGAATCTTGGAGCCAACACCCCAGGGCACATGAGAAATAAGTTTGGGGTGTACTAAAAGTGCCACTGTGGTAATTACCCACACCCAAATATTTAAAAAACATCCCAAAAACAGGTTTTTGAAGCATTTTTCAACTTTGAAGGCCCGTAACTCAGGGAATACCCATGGGATTCACACAAACATACACTTTCCTGTAAGCCCTAACTGTCCTGCATTGAATGAGATGAAGATAGGCCAGATTGTTGAATTCAATTTTATCCTGTAGCACTGAGAAGGTGGAAAGGCTGGAAAAAGGCCAAATGTACGCTAATTGAAAACCTGACCCGATGACATCATATTTACATTACTCAAAGTGAAGCACCTGGCCACCATATTGATACACCCTACCTCTTCATTAAAATACTACTAACATTATTAAACCACTTTAAGTGCCAGTAATTCCAGCCCCTGCTAACAATTAATAATCAATGCCACCAAATGCTATCCACTGCTAACCATCAATGCCCAATATTATCCAATGCCACCTTTTGCAAATGTTTGTTATGAATACTAACCTGTGCTGGAATACTAAACTCTACTGACCACTACTAACCAACGGTATAAATTATTTACCAGTGCTAACTACCAGTGTTTGAAAATCCAAGTTCAGAGAGAATTACAGAGTTTTTGCTTCAACGACTTGGAAGTCCTTATGTGCTCAATTCTTCATCCATGGGGTGGAGCTTATGAGTGACCTCAGCTGGCTGGGTTCAGAGGTGTTGGGAAAATGTGGCAGGACTTTTACTTTTTAATCCTGGGAGAGTACCACCTCAAATAACTACTACTAACTGTTGTTTATCACTGCTTATCAATGTAACTGCAAGTAAACATTAATAAACACCACTAACCATTTCATAACCACTGCCTGACAGTGCTAATCATAACTATTACCAACCACTGCTGACAACTGCAATTACTTACCACCAATTACTTCTATAACCAGTAACTCCTATAAACTGCTACTTAGTATTGCCAATTACTACCATCTGCTGCTAATTTCTACTAAGTACTAATTACTTTGAACCAATACTATTTCAAACCCCTAGTGATCAATTAAAAGTAATCGGTATTGGTACCAAATTTTCAAAACTATTACCTAAACAATAGCCATTGCTATCCACTGCTAACCTAACTACACTTAAAGGGACAGATGGGATTTTCAGCTTTGTAGATTTTGTAGAGCATCAGTTCCTGGCAGCAGCTGGGACCTGTGGGGGTCTCTCTAATTGGCACCCCATGTGTGGGCTGAAGTCTGTGAATGCAAGTGTTGGGTGGGAGGGGGTCTTGTTATTGCAAATTCTCGATGTGTGTGAATGCAAGTGTTGGGTGGGAGGGGGTCTTGTTATTGCACATTCCCCCCCTCCCTCCTCCATTCTCTGCTCTGCATTTAAACTGAACAATTGCAGACATGTCACTCAGTGATGTTAATCTTGACAAGGAGATGTAAAGACAGATTTGGGCAATAAACACAGCAATTCGCTTGAACGATCCATAACACGGATCCCGTGGATGTCAACAGTGTTGATTGGTGTTGGGCTGACTTTGTGTTACTCTGTGTCTGGTTTTCCTCGGTTGTGTTTTGGTTACTGGACTGTGTTTGTCTTTTTAGTTGGGGTGGCATTGTTCTTTGGTTATGTTTGACTGTGTCAGCTTGTGTTTGGTTGTGATTTTACTGTGTCAGCTGGTGTTTGGTTGTGTTTGACTCTGTTGGGTTATGTTTGATTATGTTTGATCGTTTCGGCCCGTGTTTAGTTCTGTTTCACCTTTTCTAAGAATGCATGTGTCTGACTGCCATTATGGACTTGTCTGTCACTCTCTAACTTCATCAGGTTATGTTTGTCTATGTATTTATAATCGCATCTTGTCACATGATGTTTGCCATTGGACTGTTTTTAAATGGCAGCTGTCAATTTTGGATTTCAGCCTTGTAACGGTAATGGGACACGGGTGCGAACGACCTCCCCCTTACGCCTTCCTGGAGAGGGAAAACAGTGCCCCCCCACTACGGAGAGTGAACCCTGTAAACTCAATGCTAACTGCTTCCACTACTCCTACAACATCACAGGTAATATCCACACCTGTAGTGCTACTCCTGAAACATCACAGGTAATATACACACCTGTAGTGCTACTCCTGAAATATCACAGGTAATATACACACCTGTAGTGCTACCCCTGAAACATCACAGGTAATATACACACCTGTTGTGCTACCCCCAAAACAGCACAGGTAATATACGCACCTGTAGTACTACCGCTGAAACATCACAGCTAATGTACACACCTGTAGTACTACCCCTGAAACATCACAGGTAATATACACACCTGTTGTGCTACCCCTGAAACATCACAGGTAATAGACACACCTGTTGTGCTACCCCCAAAACATCACAGGTAATATACACACCTGTAGTACTACCGCTGAAACATCACAGCTAATATACACACCTGTAGTGCTACCCCTGAAACATCACAGGTAATATACACACCTGTAGTGCTACTCCTGAAATATCACAGGTAATATACACACCTGTAGTGCTACCCCTGAAACATCACAGGTAATATACACACCTGTTGTGCTACCCCCAAAACAGCACAGGTAATATACGCACCTGTAGTACTACCGCTGAAACATCACAGCTAATGTACACACCTGTTGTGCTACCCCCAAAACAGCACAGGTAATATACACACCTGTAGTACTACCCCTGAAACATCACAGGTAATATACACACCTGTTGTGCTACCCCTGAAACATCACAGGTAATATACACACCTGTTGTGCTACCCCCAAAACATCACAGGTAATATACACACCTGTAGTACTACCGCTGAAACATCACAGCTAATATACACACCTGTAGTGCTACCCCTGAAACATCACAGGTAATATACACACCTGTTGTGCTACTCCCACAACATCACAGGTAATACACACACCTGTAGTGCTACTCCTACACATCACAGCTAATATACACACCTGTTGTGCTACCCCCAAAACATCACAGGTAATCTACGCACCTGTAGTACTACCGCTGAAACATCACAGCTAATGTACACACCTGTAGTACTACCCCTGAAACATCACAGGTAATATACACACCTGTAGTGCTACCCCTGAAACATCACAGGTAATATACACACCTGTTGTGCTACCCCCAAAACATCACAGGTAATATACGCACCTGTAGTACTACCGCTGAAACATCACAGCTAATATACACACCAGTAGTACTACCCCTACAACATCACAGGTAATATACACACCTGTAGTGGTACCCCTGATAGATCACAGGTAATATACACACCTGTACTGCTACTCCTGAAACATCACAGGTAATATACACACCTGTAGTGCTAGTCCTAAAACATCACAGGTAATATACACAACTGTATTGCTACTCCTAAAACATCACAGGTAATATGCACACCTGTAGTACTACCCCTACAACATCACAGGTAATATACACACCTGTAGTGGTACCCCTGATACATCACAGGTAATATACACACCTGTAGTACTACCCCTGAAACATCACAAGTAATATACACACCTGTAGTACTACTCCTAAAACATCACAGGTAATATACCCACCTGTAGTACTACTCCTACAACATCACAGGTAAAATGCACACCTGTAGTGGTACCCCTGATACATCCCAGGTAATATACACACCTGTAGTGCTACTCCTGAAACATCACAGGTAATATACACAACTATATTGCTACCCCTACAACATCACAGGTAATATACACACCTGTAGTGCTACCCCTGAAACATCACAGGTAATATACACACCTGTTGTGCTACTCCCACAGCATCACAGGTAATACACACACCTGTAGTGCTACTCCTACACATCACAGCTTATATACACACCTGTTGTGCTACCCCCAAAACATCACAGGTAATCTACGCACCTGTAGTACTACCCCTGAAACATCACAGGTAATATACACACCTGTAGTACTACTCCTAAAACATCACAGGTAATATACCCACCTGTAGTACTACTCCTACAACATCACAGGTAATATACACAGCTGTAGTGGTACTCCTGAAACATCACAGGTAATATACACAACTATATTGCTACCCCTACAACATCACAGCTAATATACACACCTGTAGTGCTACCCCTGAAACATCACAGGTAATATACACACCTGTTGTGCTACTCCCACAACATCACAGGTAATACACACACCTGTAGTGCTACTCCTACACATCACAGCTAATATACACACCTGTTGTGCTACCCCCAAAACATCACAGGTAATCTACGCACCTGTAGTACTACCGCTGAAACATCACAGCTAATGTACACACCTGTAGTACTACCCCTGAAACATCACAGGTAATATACACACCTGTATTGCTACCCCTGAAACTTCACAGGTAATATAGTCACCTGTAGTGCTACTCCTGAAACATCACAGGTAATATAGTCACCTGTAGTGCTACCCCTGAAACATCACATGTAATATACACACCTGTATTGCTACCCCTGAAACGTCACAGGTAATATAGTCTCCTGTAGTGCTACTCCTGAAACATCACAGGTAATATACACACCTGTAGTGCTACCCCTGAAACATCACATGTAATATACACACCTGTAGTGCTACCCCTGAAACATCACAGGTAATATACACACTTGTAGTACTACCCCTGAAACATCACAGGTAACATACACAACTGTAGTACTACCCCTGAAACATCACAGGTAATATACACACCTGTAGTGCTACTCCTGAAACATCACATTTAATATACACACCTGTAGCACTACCCCTGAAACGTCACAGGTAATATACACACCTGTACTACCCCTGAAACATCACAGGTAATATACACACCTGTAGTACTACCCCTGAAACATCACAGGTAATATACACACCTGTAGTGCTACCCCTGAAACATCACAGGTAATATACACACCTGAAGTACTACCCCTGAAACATCACAGGTAATATACACACCTGCAGTACTACTCCTACAACATCACAGGTAATATACACACCTGTTGTGCTACTCCTGAAACATCACAGGTAAAATACACACCTTTAGTACTACCCCTGAAACATCACAGGTAATATACACACCTGTAGTACTACCCCTGAAACATCACAGGTAAAATACACACCTTTAGTACTACCCCTGAAACATCACAGGTAATATACACACCTGTAGTACTACCCCTGAAACATCACAGGTAATATACACACCTGTAGTGCTACTCCTGAAACATCACAGGTAATATAAACACCTGTGTTGCTACTCCTACACATCACAGGTAATATACACACCTGTGTTGCTACTCCTACAACATCACAGCTAATACACACAACTGTAGTACTACCACTGAAACATCACAGGTAATATACACACCTCTAGTACTACTCCTAAAACATCACAAGTAATATACACACCTTTAGTACTACCCCTGAAACATCACAGGTAATATACACACCTGTTGTCCTACTCCTGAAACATCACAGTTAATATACACACCTGTAGTGCTACTCCTACAATATCACAGCTAATATACACACCTGTAGTGCTACTCCTGAAACATCACAGGTAATATACAAACCTGTAGTGCTACTCCAACAATATCACAGGTAATATACACACCTGTATTGCTACTCCTACAACATCACAGGTAATATACACAGCTGTATTGCTACTCCTACAACATCACAGGTAATATACACGCCTGTAGTACTACCCCTGAAACATCACAGGTAATATACACACCTGTAGTGCCACTCCTACAACATCACAGGTAATATACACACCTGTATTGCTACTCCTACAACATCACCAGTAATATACACACCTGTAGTACTACCCCTGAAACATCACAGGTAATATACACACCTTTAGTGCTACTCCTGAAACATCACAGGTAATATACACACCTGTATTGCTACTCCCTCAACATCACAGGTAATATACACACCTGTTGTGCTACTCCTGAAACATCACAGGTAATATACACACCTGTAGTACTACCGCTGAAACGTCACATGTAATATACACACCTGTACTGCTACCACTGAAACATCACAGGTAATATACACACCTGTTGTGTTACCCCTGAAACATCACAGTTAATATACACACCTGTAGTACTACCCCTGAAACATCACAGGTAATATACACACCTGTTGTGCTACTCCTGAAACATCACAGGTAATATACACACCTGTAGTGCTACCCCTGAAACATCACAGGTAATATACACACCTGTAGTGTTACCCCTGAAACATCACAGTAATATACATACCTGTAGTGTTACCCCTGAAACATCACAGGTATTATACACACCTGTACTACTACCGCTGAAACATCACATGTAATATACACACCTGTACTGCTACCACTGAAACATCACAGGTAATATACACACCTGTCGTGTTACCCCTGAAACATCACAGGTAATATACACACCTGTAGTACTACCCCTGAAACATCACAGGTAATATACACACCTGTTGTGCTACTCCTGAAACATCACAGGTAATATACACACCTGTAGTGCTACCCCTGAAACATCACAGGTAATATACACACCTGTAGTGTTACTCCTGAAACATCACAGGTAATATACACACCTGTAGTACTACCCTTGAAGCATCACAGGTAATTTACACACCTGTAGTACTACCCCTGAAACATCACAGGTAATATACACGCCTGTAGTGCTACTCCTACAACATTGCAGGTAATATACACACCTGTTGTGCTACTCCTGAAACATTACAGGTAATATACACACCTGCATTGCTACTCCTACAACATCACAGGTAATATACACACCTGTAGTACTACCCCTGAAACATCACAGGTAATATCCACACATGTGGTGCTACTCCTGAATCATCACAGGTAATATACACATCTGTAGTGCTACTCCTACAACATCACAGGTAATATACACACCTGTAGTGCTACTCCTACAACACCACAGGTAATATACACACCTGTAGTGCTACCCCTGAAACATCACAGGTAATATACACACCTGTAGTGCTACTCCTACAACATCACAGGTAATATACACACCTGAAGTACTACCCCTACAACATCACAGGTAATATACACACCTGTAGTGGTACTCCTACAACATCACAGGTAATATCCTCACCTGTAGTGCTACTCCTACAACATCACAAGTAATACACACACCTGTAGTGCTACTACTACAACATCACAGGTAATATACACACCTGTAGTGCTACTACTACAACATCACAGGTAATATACACACCTGTAGTGCTACCTCTGAAACATCACAGGTAATATACACACCTGTGGTGCTACTCCTACAACATCGCAGGTGATATACACACCTGCAGTATTACCCCTAAAACATCACATGTAATATACACACCTGTACTGCTACTCTAACAGCATCACAAGTAATATACTGTGCTGTGCAAGAGTCATAGGCCCATTGAAAGCAATTTTGTCGTGCAAATATTCTTGCAAAAATGATTAAATTACACATTTATAATAACTGAGAAATGTTCTATAAAGAGCTGTGAACTGTGAAAGACTAAATTTAACCAATATTTGGAGTGACTACACTTTGCCTTAAAATTTGGGACACTGCTCTGTTGTGCTATCGTTTTATAAGATGACTGGCTTTTTGCTTGTTCCAAGCAGAGTGGAAAACTTCTCACCATTTTTCTGCAGACTGACTGTCTCAATTGTGTCTGTTCCTCCAAGTAACTGCGGACAACTGTGATGATGCTGACATCAGCGCTCTGTCTAGGCTATATTATCTGTATCAATTGTTCTTAATGGAATGAAAACACTTATTTATGAACCTGTTTTTTCTATTTAGCATTTGAATTTCAAATTTACTTTTTATCTTCAGCAAGACCAATGCGGAACACTAAAAGTAAACATCAAAAGCTAGAATTGAATTTTGAAACATGTAGGGTACTAAGACTTTTGCACAGTACTGTCCATGCACCTGTACCACAACATCTGAAACAACAGAAATCATCTCTCTCCCTCTCTCTCTCTCTCTTTCTCTCTCTCTCTCTCTCCCTCTTTGGTTAAATGCATATACCAATACACGGGCCCTTTGAAAGTGAGGTGTTTGTGTTTGATTTTTAATTTTGGAATACTGCTCGGTGTTAAATGTATGTTATAATAATATTAAGTGTTTTCACAATATGAAATGCCATATTTTTGCCAATTAAGTAAATAGAATTGAACGGAGATGGAGAGGGAGAAAGAGAGGGAAAGAGAGAGGGCCACCGAGGCATTAATGATTAAAGCCCTTTTAATGATCCGGGAGAATGGAGGATGGGTCTCATCGTTTATGGCTCCCAGGGGCCGTATGTGTCCTGTGCTCCGTCCACTGGGCAGCTACATTCTCTCTGTCCTGATCTAACACGCTCAAATTACAACTCTCTGCAGACTCTGCTCTGTGTATCTTTACTGAGCTACACTCTCTCTGTCCTGATCTAACACCCTCATATTACAGCTCTCTAAAGACTCTGCTCTGTGTATCTTTACTGAACTAAACTCTCTCTGTCCTGATCTAACATCCTCATATTAGAGCTCTCTATACACTCTGCTTTGTGTATCTTTACTGAGCTGCACTATCTCTGTCCTGATCTAGCACCCTCATATTACAGCTCTTTACAGACTCTGCTGTGTGTATCTTTACTGAACTACGCTCTCTCTGTCCTGATCTAGAACCCTCATATTACAGCTCTCTATAGACTCTGCTCTGTGTATCTTTACTGAACTACACTCTCTCTGTCCAGATCTAACACTCTCATATTACGGCTCTCTACAGACTCTGCTCTGTGTATCTTTACTGAGCTACACTCTCTCGGTCCTGATCTTACACCTGCATATTACAGCTCTCTACAGACTCTGCTCTGTGTATATTTACTGAACTACACTCTATCCTGATCTAGCACCCTCATAATACAGCTCTATATACACTCTGCTCTGTGCATCTTTACTGAGCTACACTCTCTCTGTCCTGATCTAACACCCTCATATTACAGCTCTCTTTAGACTCTGCTCTGTGTATCTTTACTGAACTACACTCTCTCTGTCCTGATCTAACACCCTCATATTACAGCTCTCTTTAGACTCTGCTCTGTGTATCTTTACTGAACTACACTCTCTCTGTCCTGATCTAGCACTCTCATAATACAGCTCTCCATACACTCTGCTCTGTGTATCTTTACTGAGCTACACTCTCTCTGTCCTGATCTAACACCCTCATTTATTACACAGATCTAGCACCCTCTTTACAGACTCTGCTCTGTGTATCTTTACTGAACTACACTCTCTCTGTCCTGATCTAACACCCTCATATTACAGCTCTCTTTAGACTCTGCTCTGTGCATCTTTACTGAACTACACTCTCTCTGTCCTGATCTAGCACCCTCATAATACAGCTCTATATACACTCTGCTCTGTGCATCTTTACTGAGCTACACTCTCTGTCCTGATCTAACACCCTCATATTACAGCTCTCTTTAGACTCTGCTCTGTGCATCTTTACTGAACTACACTCTCTCTGTCCTGATCTAACACCCTCATATTACAGCTCTCTTTAGACTCTGCTCTGTGTATCTTTACTGAACTACACTCTGCTCTGTGTATCTTTACTGAACTACACTCTCTCTGTCCTGATCTAACACCCTCATAATACAGCTCTATATACACTCTGCTCTGTGCATCTTTACTGAGCTACACTCTCTCTGTCCTGATCTAACACCCTCATATTACAGCTCTCTTTAGACTCTGCTCTGTGTATCTTTACTGAACTACACTCTCTCTGTCCTGATCTAGCACCCTCATAACACAGCTCTCCATACACTCTGCTCTGTGTATCTTTACTGAGCTACACTCTCTCTCTGTCCTGATCGAACACCCTCATATATTTGGCCCTTTTAGTACTACTACCATCTTCATCTTCTCTTGAAGAGGAACCTAGCAAAGTGCCGCTGGTTCGACCTCCTTCAAGGAAGCACATGCTGCAAATTAGCATTCAAATTAATTGGAGTGGCCTATGTCATGCTTTTTAATTTGTGGTTGAGTTGTAGTTATTTTTAAGGGGTACTTTTTATAATTTGTCCACCCCCTGTCTATAAATAGGCAATATACACTTATTATTGATTACTGTAAGTTCATATCTCTCCTGTGCTGTGTTTCAGCACTCTAAATGTGTACTTCTGATTTTCTTTAATGTGCTCCATCTTCGAACACGTTGAATGAACCTGTTTTTTTCTCTCTGTGTTTATTTTCCTGGTCCCTCCTTTAACCCCTCCTCCCCCAGACTGGAGCACCTGTCAGCTGAGTGAGAGGGCGGTCTGTGGGCGGGGCATCAAGACCCGCATGTTGGACTGCGTGCGCAGCGATGGCAAGAGTGTGGATCTGAAGTACTGTGAAGAGGTGGGCTTGTTTTTATCAGTGTGTGTGTGTGTGTGTGTGTGTGTGTGTGTGCGTGAAGCAGATTCTCCTGCCTTAGGTAGCCCTACGGCACACAAGCGCATGTAGCGAACATGATGCACATACAGGCAGTGACTTTGACCCTTTCTTTTACACTGAGGTTTTTGAATCACAATCGCAACAGTGGAACTAGTGCTTACGGCAGTGTATCTGAACACAATAATGCCCACTTGCACACACATGCACATGCTCTATAGCCGGAATTAACCCTTCGATGCCCACATGCACCCGGGTGCCCCTTATATTCGAGAGGCTGAGTTTCACCGGGACTCAGTGGGTTGGTTTAAGCACGAGTGTATCCAGAGTAAGAGCCGTGTGACTGTTGGGCCCTTGCGCACGGCCCTTAATGAAGGATGGAACCTGCTCTGTCTGATCAACTGCAAGTCGCTTTGAATAAAAGCAACAGTTACTTTAAATAAATGTAATGTAAGTGGAAGGTAGCAGTGTATTTTTGGGAGTCAGGATGGGGTTTTCATGATGGTTCAACTCTCTCTCTCTCTCTCTCTCTCTCTCTCTCTCTCTCTCTCACACACACAGCTGGGGTTACAGAGGAAGTGGGCGATGAACTCTTCCTGCTTGGTGGAGTGTCCTGTCAACTGCCAGGTCTCTGATTGGTCAGCCTGGTCCCCATGTTCACTCACCTGTGGCCTGTCAGGTACGCTCTGTGTGTGTGTTAATGTTATGTGTGAGTCTATGTTTGAGTTTATGTGTGTGTGTGTGCTGCTTTGAGCTGGTCTCGCTCATTAGCTAGAGAAAAATAGCCCCTTCATCCCCGGGGCCTCTCTCCTCTTTCTTTTCTTTTTGTTTTTTAAAACCGATCGGTTTGCTCCGAGCACACACAGTGCCACTGAGACCCAGAGAGGCTCCGTTTGCTCGGAGGACCTGAGGGAAATTAGCACACCAGACCTGCGATTTCCTCCGGCTCAAAGCAAGCACTTCAAACAGAGAGGGATCTTGGCCTGTCGAAGGCCTTTTAATGTAGTATAGATATGCCCTCTTGAGAACCCGCAGTTCATACTAGTCCTCTGCAGGGGGCGCGAGTCTCTGCTCTTCGTCTGAAAACCATACAGCAATGAGCCCTACTGTATGAGCAACATCCAGTGAAATGAAATGCCATTTTCTTAAATTTTTTTTCTTTAGACCGCTTTGTGTCACAACATTTAACCCTCAGTGAAAATGCGCACTTTTCTTTGTTGGTGAACACAGCCAAGGCCCAGGAGTCTCTGTTTAAAGGCCCATTCAGACCGGGGCGAAGCGAAAAGCAGCACGGATTTGCAGGATGTTCGCTGCACGAAACCAAGCACACCGAACTCGGTGCGAAATTTCGTGTTATTGTGTTCCAATTTTGCACAACAGACAACCAAATCCGCGGGTTATAATTTAATCAAAATGAACCATGATAGCAGCAGCAGCGACAATGACATTGTTTGTATGTATCTGAACGATAACGTTAGCCACATGGTCTACTTCTACACTGACCTAGCTAACGAAAGTTTTCCTTATTGATGTCCGGACCTGGGGGCTGTTTCAATAAACTTAACTTGTCCAACCGAGTCGGACCATCCGTACCGTGGAACATCGCACCTTCGACAGACCATGTCTGTCAGGTGTTTAAGTAAAACAAAAGTAGGGTGTCCGACCATGATCCCAAGCGGACGGACTGTCCGGTCGAAGCTGCGTCATAACTTGCACCTCAGGGACGCAGCTTCATGATTTGGTGCACAAATAAATATGCAAAAGTTAATTGAAAAAACAACTCTGATTTGCTTGATCACAAACTACAATGACAAAGTAAATAACTGTGCAAGCTATGAGATGTCATGTTAAATAGTGAATACACTGAATACAAGCTATCTAGATAATTCAAAGCAGCCTTCTCTGTGCATTCTGAACCATAAGCTACGAGTAGCTATCGAGTTGCAACATGTCAAAGCTGTCATTATACATAAGACATGAATGCATCCATATCGTGACGACAGCTCATTTTACAGACTTCAGTTAAGTCAAAGACGGGCGGTAAACAGAGCTCCACTCTCGGTCTCACGTAAGCACCACGAATATGCTGATTTATAACAACCTGTGATAACCATGCCGTGACCGTTCTTAAGGCAATATCCCATTGGTGTTCACATAGCCTGAATAAAAACACAGCTTTTTGTCTCTATTGAGGAAAACATCACCAATGATTTTTAAGTGAAATATTCATGTATGTGTGGTTGTTAGAAAAATTCATTCACGAATTTAACAGAGTTCCGTTTCTCTGTGTATATCGGTTTCAAGGGCATTGTATTTCGTCTCTCGAAATATTTTGGGCTGTCTTCGCCTTCAGGCAATTTCGAGCAAAACGCCACACGTTTTTTGTTCGACCGGATTTTAGGACAGCACTCGAGTGGTCCCAGAAAGTCAGACAGTCCGACCGGGTCAAAGGACGACGGACTGTTTATTGTAACACCCAGAAAAATACGGACCGTCTGATCCAATTCGAGGTAGTCCGTCGCTGGGTCGGACGGTCTGTAGTGTTTATTGAAACAGCCCCCTGGAGAACAATATTGATGAGTTGCTCTACTTCGTTTTTCCTGTACTATGCTGTGTAGTTTGAGTTTGTATGTAGTTTACGTGTCTTTGCAGCCTGAGGTTCGAACGTCCGAATGTGACGTGAATACAATCAAAGCATTTCATTGGCTAAAAGTCTAGTTTCGCAGATGGATTTTCGCAAAAGCTAAAGTTCGTGCGGATGTTTTTTCTGCCGCACGAAAGTTCCACCTTGGTGTGCAAGCTTACATTAGAACCCATGAAATCAGCTTCTATAAATATCCGCGCGAATAATCCGCACAGAAATTCGTGCTTGGTGTGAATGGGCCTTTAGTAAGTTCATTGTATTTTTTTTTCCCCTTAAAAATCGGAATAATTTATTGATTCAATTCTTTGACTATGGAAAATTTAATAGCAACGTCACAGGGGTTAAAACACAAAACGTTTTTGGACGGTCTCGGAAGGATGTGTTCATTAGCCTTACTGCCTAAGGGCCGTGAGTGACGGCTGTCTCCTTGTTGTCCCCGCCCACTTCCCTCCTGTCAAGAAATCCAAGTGGAAAAACGCGTCCGGTTGGAGTTTGTTTTGTCGGTTTTGCGCTTCTGGCAAGTGGTATAAAGCGCGGCTCGGTCATCCATTTCAGTTCATCTCGCGCGCGCCCCTTGATGAACCAGAATTCGCTAGCCCCGCCCTTTATTCCACTAAGAACGTGCGCGGTTATTACTGCACTCTGCCTTAATAAAACTCCCAGGCGAAGAAAACTCTGGGGAAATAACGCAATTCGCGCCATGACCATGATTAGGACTGCGGCTTGTGTTAGAAAACAAAGTTCACTTAAGATAAAATCATTTCTGGAGGAAATAAAGTATCCTTTTAATTTAGTAACATAGATTTTATTTAATTAGACCAAACTTTCTCCGTAGCTTTACGTAAGTTCTTTTGGAATTTTTGGGATAAATTGTTCACTGATTGACAGTCAACTATTACGCTTTCTCCTCGACGGAGGTAAATGAACGATTTTTTCTGGTCTTTTTATTTCTTTTTTGTATGAATGAAAGTCAGTCGGCTGAGCGGCCATTTGCCTTCATACGTTATATATTATGAAAACAACGATGATTGATCATATTTGTAGTCTTTCAGGGCTTTTAAGTCACAAAAGTGTGACCTGTGCGTAGTTTCATTCAGCAGTACTCTAAATAGAATTTTGTGGCTGAGCTTTACAAGTGGAGTTTACGGCACATCCGCGCCTATTTCTCCCACATGACGTCAGTCCACCAAATATGGCGGCCTTGAAAATAAAGCTACTTGCTCATTTTCGTGTTTCTGTTCGCTCTGGTGTCTTTTGGCCAGTCCAATCCGAAAAAATGCTTGCTTTGTCATGTTCACTCGCCCTCCAATCGAGGTGGGAATCCCCAAAAAATCCCGGATGTAAGATGGCTGCCACTTGTAGGGTCATTCCAATACAGTTTTGCGGAGGGAAGGGCACATTTTCATTTGCTCAAGCCCTCGATTATCCTCCCTCAAACGAAGTCAACAAGGAACATCCCTCCCAGCTTTGATATTGCCCAGAATGCTTTGCTCATTCTCCCTCGGTAAAAAAATTCATGTCCGCCATTTTCCTCTGCTGGCAAAAGGAGGAATTATGGCAGGGAAATCACCATGCAAATGTAAGAATTGTGCTTGAGTGGTGTGTAATTTATGACAGAGTTATATGCAAATAGTGAAGTTTGGGGGTGAGGAGCATCGGTTTCGCATTATTTTTAAGCATGTAACTTTACGTTCATTTTTGCTGTAGCTAGCCTATAGCATCCGCGAGGACTGTTGTGGAGTTTAAAGCGGCTTTCACACTGGACGCGAAACAAATTTTTCGCAGGACAGATTACATTCAAAGTCAATGCAAAGACGCGAATACACGCAAAACGCCTGTATCGTCTTTGCATTGACTTGAGTGTAATCTGTCGTGCGAAAAATTCGTTTCGCGTCCGGTTTGAAAGCAGCTTTATTTTCACATAAAACAGTCGCAAGTGCTGCAGCAATCAAACGAGCACGCCTTCTTCTTCTTGCCTTAAATTTGCGATACAGAGTCCGCGTGAACCGTAAAAGGTCAAACGTACAGGCAACTAACTCAGTCAGCTCCATGGCAATATAAACTTTCCGTTGGCTTGTTGACAAGCTGCAGGGTGAAGTTGCCTTCAGCCGTCGACTTCCAGGCTGCGTAAACACCGCCCCCAAGTACAGCCAATCAGATCGTGACCTAGAGTACAACCAATCCGCTCACAAGGCAGCCAATTCAATTCAAATTCATCTCCTCAAAGCGGAGCGGGCTTAAGAACATCAATATTGTTAAAAACGAATGCATTCAATCGTCTTTTCTCATTAAAGAAACTGATTAGTGAGGTAACCTTAGATATTTCAGCTATTTTGATTATGATAACCAATGCAAACAAGTGCTTTTTTTGTCTTTCAGTTAATTTATAGACCTAACCTTAGCTAAACAGGTCATACTTGTTAACTTAAACACTTCTACAATATATCTTCAAGTATAACTCTATAAAATTGGCCTACTTGTGAGATATTTTGTTCAATAAGCTGTTTAGTTGAGCTTCTTAAAAACTTCAACTGCAAGTTGCTGTAACGTTACCTGCCTTCAAGGCTGACCGTAGAGACTAGTGCCTTGCAGGCTGGTTAAAAGGCTAATGTTGATTTCATATTGTATAATCTTTAATAGTATTCGGTCAGATGCCTATAAGAATGATTGTAGAGACTAGTGCCTTCAAGGCTGATTGTAGAAACTAGAGCCTTGCAGACTGGTTAGAAGGCTAATGTTGATTTCATATTGTATAATCTTTCATAGTATTCAGTCAGATGCCTTCAAGGCATCAGGGCCCGGGGTGGGTGCTGGGGCTGTTTTTTTTACTTTTTTAGTGGGGCGGGTAGATAGGGCTCCACGACGGCGCTGAGATATCGTTTGAACTCCTTAAAAGAATGTAAAAAGTAAAGACAACATCAATATGCAACTACACCTTGGTCAGTTTTCTGAGGTAACGTGGTTGGTTTCAAACTGTAATACATTTATGGGCTGAAAAATAGAAGATTTTAAATTAGCCTTGGAACGCTCCAACTCAGTAGAGACCCCCTCAGTAATGCTGAGGGAGTCTCTACTGTCAGCCTTGAAGGCATCGGAATTGTACGCACACACATATATATGATGAAATTACCAGCCTACCAACCAGCCTGCAAGGCAATAGTCTCTACTGTCAGCCTGGAAGGCATCTGACTGAATATTATCAAAGATTATACAATATGAAATCAACATTAGCCTTCTAACCAGCCTGCAAGGCACTAGTCTCCACAGTCAGCCTGGAAGGCACTAATGCTCTACAAACAGCCTTGAAGGCATCTGAGGCAATACTATTGAAGATTATACAATATGAAAACAACATTATCCTTCTAACCAGCCTGCAAGGCACGAGTCTCTACAATCAGCCTTGAAGGCAGCTAACGTTACAGCAACTTGCAGTTGAAGAAGCTCAACTAGACAGCTTATTAAACAAAATATCTCACAAGTAGGCTAATTTTATGTTTCAAACAGTTATACTTTAAGTTATATTGTAGAAGTGTTTAAGTTAACAAGTATGACCTGTTTAGCTAAGGTTTGGTCTATAAGTTCACTGTAAGACAAAAAAAATAGCACTTGTTTGCATTGGTTAACATAATCAAAATAGCTGAAATATCTAAGGTTACCTCACGAATCAGTTTCTTTAATGAGAAAACTCACGATTAAATGCATTCGTTTTTAACAATATTGATGTTCTTAAGCCCACTTACCGAGTAAAGGCTTCCGAATTGACTTGGCTGCCTCGTGAGCGGATTGGTTGTACTCTAGCTTGCAATCTGATTGGTTGTACTTGGGGGCGGTGTTTACGCAGCCTGGAAGTCGACGTCTGAAGGCAACTTCATGCAGCGTTCCATTTACCTCGGAAGTCGGAGGTCGGAACTGGGAATGATGTCACAGCCGAGTTATCAGCGTTCCAGTTACAAAGTCGGAAAAACGTTGCCAACCGCCATAAACCGGGAAGAAGAGTAGTAAAACAAGATGGTCACGTCTACGAAAGCTATTCCCGCGTTTGCCTTGTCCGAATATAAGAAACTTCTGGACAAATATGCGGTCCTTCTGCAACCTTCAAACACGGTGGATTTCCATATATACGTCGAATAATGTATACGGCTGATTTAGTGCGACAAACACGAGTCAGAAGTAATAAACGGAATATTACTGGAGCTTCTAGTTACTGTTTACACCTAGAGCAGCCATCTTTGAATGTTAACTCGGGGGTAGTGAAGATTCTCCGACTTTCCGAGTCGGAAATCCGACCTCGGGGGGCGTTCCAGTTGAAACTTCCAACTCGGAACTCGGAAATTCCGACTTCCGAGTACAAATGGAACGCAGCATCACCCTGCAGCTGTTGACAAATGTCAAAGTGCGGAAGAAACGCGGCGAAGGTCATTCCAATCCGATTTCCCACAACCCACCCCCTCAGTTCCCTCCATTGCCCTCCCTCGCTCGGGAAGGGCTTACTCGCCTGCTACGTCATTCGGAGGGCTCACTTGAGTGGAGGGAAGAAGTGAAGGGAGTATCTTATTTCAGATTGGAACGCAGCCCAGTTCGCGGAAAAAAAATAATCAGCACTTCCTTGGCTCAGGACCAACCCTTCCACGAAGCTTCCCGTCAATCTTTTTTCAACTTTTTCATGTTGGTCTCCACCTAGCCAAAAGTGTGTGGACACTTAACTGAAACCTCATTTACATGCATAGAAAACCGACGTTTGACATTTTACATGTCACATTTTAGTTGAGTTGGAATGAGTTGGTCATTATGGGCTTATGAGACAGACTTTCAACTTAATTTGAGGATAGTTTAATACAATTCTGTGCCACAATTTGGAAATTTCTCACCTTTCTGTACATGCTCCCTTTAATTGCAACACCCTCAAATGGAAACTGCATGTCTGTCCTGGCAGGCCATATTGACCAATTAATTATGAATGAATCGAAATGGCAGATATTTACAATTGAATAATGTTCCCTTTCTATGTATGCCAATGAGTTTTTGTGAAGCGTCCACACTCTTTGGCTGTTTTGTGTGTTTTGATGACAGTTTGACAGACCGACACGGCAAAAACATAACCTCTACCCCTCCTTGGCAGGGGTAATTAGGTCAATCGAGTGTCTGATCTCGATGGCAGAATTTAATATGTACCTGCCGTGCGCTTTTCTGTATTGGCGAGAAGGAAATTTAATTACCTGGCAGCTGCAGCAATCTTCAGTGTCGCAGAAACCTTTTATCGGTCTCCTTCGATTTGTATTGGATATGAACGACGTAATACTGCCACCTGGCGGTGTATACATGCTACTGTGACCTAGGGAGCATTCGTGCGCCGTGATAAATGAAAAAGATTGTTGTCTTCATTCGCCTGCTTCTGACGGTCTGTGATGATGTGCAAGAGGAGGTAATTGATCAATATTACAGTGTACCATCTCTTGTTTTTGTCAACACTGCTCGTTGAAGTTGGTGTAAATCCTCGCTTCTCCTGTTTTTTTTTCAGGCATTCGGCGCCTGCAATTTCTGAGTTGCAGCCCTGATGTGTGTGTGTGTGTGTGTGTGTGTGTGTGTGTGTGTGTGTTCAAGCACTGTTGTGTTTTTTTTTTTTTTTTCCGAGGAAGGGTTGGAGGTGTCCTGTGCAGAGGATGTGCATGCTGTCAGTTGTGCGTGTGCTTATTCTGAGAGTGCAATGATGTTGAGGTTCATAAATATGTGGTCAGTGGCAGCTGCTGTTCCTTCATGACTATGCTGGTAAATTCCCTCATATTAAAGGAGACAGTCTGCTTTTCTTGTCAAGGGCATTTGCCTCAAATGCTCACGGACCTCATTGTACTGGTAATGTTCACTGTTCAGATGATAAATCATTCTGATCTCTAACTCTTGAACACCATGTCCGTAAATGAAGAGTTTGGTTCCAAAACGCAATAAGTGCCAAAATTACAAAAAATGAGATTATACCATAAAGCAATATCCCTGTGCTTCTTACACATGGTGCAAATTTTCATTTTTTGAAATTCATACTATAGAGTATATTTTTTCATGGTCAAAGTTTGTGTTTCTCTATAAAATGCAATAGCCGCCAACATAGAAAAAGTTGATTTACTCAAAATGAGTAAAATGGATATATTGCGGTTTGGAAACAAACTCTTCAAATATACTCAGATATGTGGAAATCCTTTCTTAGGAAACTGAGTCTAATTTTTGAGTCTATTTGTTTGTTTAAGTAAGTGTGTGTGTATGTGTGTGAGCAGGTGGGTGTGTGTACTATTGCCAAGCCTGCCTCACTGCAATCCTGAAATATCGCTGGATACATTATGGTCTCGTTCTAATGAGACTGGTGAATGAAATGGCTCTGTCGAATGTGAGTGTTTAATGACTGCACTCTGTTGAACGTGATAATTTAATCGCCATGCTCTCCTGAATGGGGTTGGTTAACGAACTGGCTCTGTTCCACGCGACTGTTCATTGGCTGTACTCTGTTGAATGTGACTGTTCATTGGCTGTACTCTATTGAATGAGACTGTTCATTGGCTGTACCCCCTTGCATGGTTATTGTGCTGGTTCCCCTCCGCAGGGAGAATGTCACGCAGGCGTTCGGTGACCCAGGCGTCCCAGGGGGACGGTCGGCCCTGTCAGGCCCAGATGGAGCAGTGGAAGCCGTGCCCAGTCAAGCCCTGCTACAGATGGAGCTACAGCGCCTGGTCCGAGTGTGGAGCCGAGGTGCACACCGCCACATTGACCCCCTCAGCCATCTGTCCATCCTGCCATTACCTAAGCGCCAGTCTAATTTAGATTTAAACAGGCTATAAAGGTGCAAACTATATCAGCGCTAGGAGGAATATTTCTGAGGGAAGCGCGTGGAAGACTGCAAATCTTTCAATATTTCTAAACCCCTCAATATTTTACAAACCCTCTATATGCAAACCGTTAATGTTTATGTGCCTGAATTCAGGCCAGATTCAGGGCTGAATGAGTGTAGATTTCGGTAGCCTGAGCTGACCTTGTCTGCCTCTCAGCCTGTCTAACTCGGAGACTGGCAGACAGCTTCCTGTCGCAGTGATGGAGAGCAGCGGTGCTTTTCCGGAAGAGTATAATAGTGATGATCACTGCAGTACTTAGTGAAACATGACAGGGTGGTAGAACAAATGAAGACAGGAATTTCTGTAATGAAGGATGCTTCTGGAAAATGTGTTGTAATATGTGTGTGTGTTTTCCTGGTACTTTGTGTGTATAAGACATGATGAATTTAGAGGTCTTCAGCTCGGGAGATGGAGTGCGCGCGTGTACGGGTGCTTGTGCTTGTATGTATGCATGAGTGCATATTCACTAGGGATTTGGAAAATATGACTGTGTTATGTGTGTGGTGTAATGCTATTGTGCATGTGTGTAATGAATTTATAGGACTTTGGTTGTGGAGAAGGCGTGCGCTTGCGTCTAGTGTTTGCAGGCTAATTTATGTGTGGTGTTTGTGTGAGGTGCAATGCACATATCATGAATTTACAGGACTCTGGCTGTGGAGAAGGCGTGCGTGTGCGGAACGTGTCCTGCGTGGTGTTTGACGGTTCCCATGACAATGAGGGGAGTGTCGTGGAGGAGGAGCTATGCGGAGGGGTGGAGCTTCTGCCTGACGGAGACAACAAGGTCACGCTGGAGGAGTCCTGCACTGTTCCCTGCCCAGGTAACACACACACACACACACACACACACACACACACGCACACATTTCTTCCTGCTTCATGCCTGTATACAGCCTAACAAGCACAACCCAAAGAAATGAGTCATTTCTGCTTCATTTATCATTCATTTAGCCATTTATCATTTAAGATATTTGACCTGTCTCAGCTGTTCTGAAGCACCAGGGGCAAAGTTTTCTTAGATGTTTGAGTTTTTTATCAGGGCATTGCATATTCATGATCATATCTTGAAATATGCCAGAGTTAGCAAGCAAGGCTAATTTTGTAGACCTCAGGCTGTATATCTTGGGAACATTATTTTTACTAGGTCATAAATATTAGAGCACCGACACTGAGGAAAAAAGAGTTGGGGAAAGGCAGTACAATGAATGAGTGATAGGATAGGCATGGGCAACGCTCTGCATAAACTCTAATGCAATGCGTAACAGCTGAACTGGGGCAGTAAACAAGCCTCAGAAAACTTATAAAAAATTATGTAAATACCATTTTCATACAAAAAGAACACCATGGTTTGATTAAAAGCATCCTTTTCAATAGGATACCCGCATTTCATACATGAACTCTGCGTATTACGGCCAAAAACGCGATTTGAACAGAGCTATTGTTCGCCCGTTGGATGAATGCGTGACCTCAATTTGTGCCGTGTTCACAAATTTTCAAGTGCACAGCGTGGAAAAAATATCCATTTAGGAGGTGGATTTCAAATAGCCCGCGCCGACGTTATATCCCAGCTACGGCCCTGATGGGCTTACAGCCATCTAATTTGAGAAATTACGAGTCAGTTCGTCCAGGCTAGACCTCCAGGGAATGTGAAATAAATTCGACAGAAGTTGGTGAAGTTTGTCGCGAGTTCGCCGTGATTTCTTCTCGACAATAGCAAGAAAGGTGAGCGTATTTTTACTCTACCCTACATATACTCAGTCAAAAAAGAAACTTCACACTCGTTTGGAGGTCGATAAGTTGAACATACAAGAAAAGTGGTTTTAAATAATGATTTAATTCCATTCTGTACCCATTAAGGACGGTGTACCATAAAAATCATGTTCATAATGTAACCAGTTCCACCGGAAATGTAAGAGAGTAAAAATGGTAAGTTACAACTTGATGAAAGCATGTCAATAGCGCGTATGCCCTCCATGAGCGTTCACAACTGCGACGCAACGTCTCCTCATGGATTGAATGATGCGTCTGAACACAGCTTGGGGGATGCGTCGCCATAATTGAACCAACATGGCACTAAGTTCCTGCAAATTCTGTGGAGGGTTCCTTACTTGACGGTGTCTTCTGCCCAACACATCCCATACATGTTCTATGGGATTAAGGACGGGAGACCTTGAGGGCCACTCCATGACATTGATGCCAGCATTCCTAAGAAAATTCCGCATTAAATTGGCCGTATGAGGTCTGGCATTATCGTGTTGGAATGTCAGACCCGGGCCATGAGCTGCCATGAATGGCAAAAGCTCTGGAATGAGCACTTGATCTCTGTATCCTGCAGCAGTTAGGTTTCCTTGAACGACCATCAGTCGGGAACGGGCAGGACCATTAAAGGCACCCCAAACCATAACACTACCGCCCCAAAAACAGTCCACTTCCCGCACACAACACTGGGCGTTGCGTTCACCGCGTCTCCTCCAAACTCTAACTCTCCCATCAGCGAAGTGCAAAGTGAATCTGGATTCGTCACTAAAAACGACCCTATTCCAATCACGCTGAGTCCATCTCAGATGTCGTTGTGCCCAGAGAAGCCGTTGACGTCGGTGTAACTGGGTTAAAATTGGTCCACGATATGGCCGACGTGCATGGAGACGAGCAGTGCGCAGGCGATTAAATATGGTTTGGGCAGTCACACGACCTCTAAACAATTCATTCCTTGTGGACGTTGCAGTGAGAAATCGATTACGCAAATGACGTGAGACGATTTGTCGGTCTTCTGCTTGTGTCGTCACACGTGGTCTACCCGAACGAGGTCGGTCTGCTGTGGTGCCAGTTTGTTGGAGACGTGTCCGAAGATCATGGATGGTCCGTCGACTGCATTCCATAACCCTGGCAACGTCAGTGACCGATGTTCCCGTATTCAGCATGCCAATGGCACGTTCACGTTGAATGTTTGACAGTCGTGGCATTGCAAATCAACGGATAATTGACTGTAAGAACTTGTTTTTCCGAGATGTCACTCTACCGTGCTAACTTGGGCTCAATTGCACGTGTCTCATAAGGTCACGTGACTAGGAACACGAGGAAACATGCTTTTACCTTGATGTATGCTCGTGACGTGCTGCATGCTTGTGCACGTCGGAGTTGCTGTGTGTCATGATGTCTTTGACAACGCATTTACCCCTAATAATAATATCTCTTGTATTAAGTTTCAAGAAAATATTTAGAAATTTATGAGTGTGAAGTTTCTTTTTTGACTGAGTATAATTTGTTGACAGAATATCCTGTGACCCTATTTGTGAAGTTTCAGTAAAATATACCAAGGAATAAACCGGCGCCAGGCCTTTGAAGCTCACCGGTCACAATTCGCGTTATCTCCACTTCAACTGGCTGGACGCCAGCGCTGTGATTCTCGACCAGATTTTGTCAGTGTGTGAAATGAATTGTTTTACCAGTGACGTGCGGTCGGAGGTTAGTTTGGTGAGGCAGAATCCTTCCCTATTGCTTGATTAGCAATCAGACGACTAACTAGTTTAGTAAGACTATTCAGCAGAATGACGGGTCAGTTTAAGTTTCCGCGGCGTAATTACTCAGTACATCGAACCTGAAATGCTCACTAGACAGCAGATTTGCGCGTACTTGCTTCCAGGAAGCCGAAGCAATGTCATCAACAAATATTTAAACAGTTCGACTTATGCAGAGTTCAATGCTTAATCAATTTACGATGTATTCTCCTTTAAATACGCGCTTTTACACCCAAACAAAAAGCGGGCGCTTATTTTCAGTCTTCTTTCATAATCCGATTAACAAAATGTTTAAACGATATACAGAATTACCGAGAGCCGAGAAGTTTTCCTAATTGTTATTCAGATTTCCATCCTTGCAGTCTCGAATTGAAGGGTATAAGTGAATGAATCTTTTTGTCATTATCTCCTCTATCAGTATACGGGCTTCCTATAGGCTTGGTCTTAATTGTTTTGATTGTCAATCAGGAATAGTACGAGGCAACAGGTTCACCAAATCCTGTGATAAAAGTTTGGGTGACTGCCTTACCTCACGGCACGTCTCTGGCTTCCTGTAAGACAGTGTTGCAAATTTGCAGTTTCGTGAGCATTTCAAGTTCTATGTAGCTTTCTGAGTAATAGCGCCGCGGAAACTTAAACTGGCCCGTCATTCTGCCGAATAGTCTTACTAAACTAGTTAATCGTCTGATTGCTAATCAAGCAAAGGGGAGGTTTCTGCCTCACCAAACTAACCTCCGACTGCACGTCACTGTGTTTTACTATGAATTATTCGCAGTAGCTCATTGAAACTATCATGGGAGAAGGGTATATGGACATAGGCTAGTAAAAAACAGTGCAAAGTTTTTTTTTTTTTTTTTTTTTTTTTTTTAAATCACCACGGGTTATTGAAGGGGAACGTTTGATTCATTTTTCAGAGCAGTGGGAGGGCAAACAACTGCGGCATCAGCGACTTCACTGCATTTTATATAGTAATGGGGCGAGTAGCGTTGATGTTTGCCCTCCCACCGATAATTTTGACATTTTTGCAGGCCATTGATCCAAAAAAAAAAACTTCACAGGCAACCCATTCATACAATTTTTTAATATCAATGCAAAACCTGTTTGTTGAACATAATTGGGTGAAATTCAATGCATTTTCCATTAAAAAGGGCCTAGGGGGCGCTGCTGTACTTCAGAAAAGGGGTAGATGACTTTAGCATCAATTATTTCTGTTAGGGTACCCTAATGGATTATTTGGCTTGGTTTATTTCTGAATAGACTGTATTTTCGAAAATGCCCTCAGGCTTCACCCCACAATTTTCACAAAGGGTTTTGTTGAAAAATGCCGAAATCAGCCATTTTTGGGACCCTGTGGCTCTGAGACCCTTTCCTGTAAAGGCGTTGGACTTGTGGCAAACTCCTTGTCTGTGTCTTCTGTACTTACCTGCAAAAAATCATTAGAAAATAATAAAAACTTTGTTCTCAGCAACTCAAGAAATATTGTCATTTTATTCATTTGTATTGCCCATGCCTAGATAGGATAGAAAATAGTAATTACAGCTTGTACATGCAGTATGTTTTTCGACAATGTTACCTCTCAAGGTAGAGTGGGGCAGGTTGTCACACTTCACTCTTTCTTGCTTAACTTGCGTGCAGTGGACTGAGCATCGTATGTAAGGGAGCATTCTACTATAATTACATCATCATTCCTTATTTCAGTGTGGTAAAAAGAAAAATTAAGTGGGGAGGAGTGTGGATGCTTGACAACTTACCCTATCTCTGGGTATGCAGTTGTATTGTGTGGGGTCAGTTGTCACATTGCATTTTTTAACGAGCAAGTACATTGCCAAATTTGAACTGCTTTGACAACTTACGCTTGAGACAACTTTCCCTGCTCTCCGCTGTATATTAATGTGCTTGTTTGGACTACATTTCCCAGGTGACTGCTACCTGGCGGAGTGGAGTGGGTGGAGCCAATGCGAGAGGAGCTGTGTTAAAGGGGTGGACCTGGGCTTGGGGGCGGTCCAGGTGCGGTCCCGCCCAGCCATCGCTCAGGAGCCCGACAGCCTATCGCAGTGTCCCGAGCAGGAGTGGGAGTCCCGGCCGTGCACAGGTCAGAGGTCACCTAACTTAAACAGCTGATCAAATACAGGAAATAAATTACCTCTGAGAATTCATGTTTAGTTCCATGAGAAGGCTCAGTTGTTGAAGTATTGCTGTGCAAATGATGATAATGATAATAATTATACCATAAAACACAGAATCTCTGCATATGTGTATGTATGTGTGTCCTTTGCGTATCTCAAGCCATTCATCCGATTACCTTCAGACCTGGTTGGGTTTATTGCAAAGGACCCAAGGAAGTACACTATGGTGTTGAAAGTTGTTTGGCTTTGCTTTTCTCGAGAAATCGAGAAAGCGGCAACACCAATACCGCTCAAGCCGCTACTGAATGGGCACTGCTCTAGTTGTGAATAACACTAGAATATGTCACTGGCTTCTTGTTGTCTACGAGGTTTTGACTGGCTGGTCTGCCCTCCCCCTTCACCCTCTTCCTCTACTTCCCCCATCTCGCGTCCCTCCCCTGGCCCCTCTCTCTCTCTCTCTCTTACTCTCTCAGAGGGGCAGTGCATTGAGTACAGCTGGATGACCTCAGAGTGGAATGGTCACGCTCGCCAGGTGTGGTGCCAGCGTTCTGATGGGCTAAATGTCACAGGTACTCACCTGAGCTCCCCTGCTAGTGCTACTACCAGAGCTATCCAGCACAAACAACTGTTAGCGCTCTTATCATCAGAGCTATCCACCACAAACCACTGCAAGCACTCTTATTATCAGAGTTATCCAGCACAAACTACTGCTAGCACTCTTATCAGGGCTATCCACCACAAACCACTGCTAGCATTCTTATTATCAGAGCTATCCAGCACAAACCACTGCTAGCGCTGTTATCAGGGCAATCCAGCATAAACCACTGCTAGCACTCTTATTATCAGAGCTGTCCAGCACAAACAACTGTTAGCACTCTTATTATGAGACCTATCCTGCACAAACAACTGCTAGCACTCTTCTTATCAGAGCTATTCAGCACAAACCACTGCTAGCGCTCTTATTATTAGAGCTATCCAGCACAAACAACTGTTAGTGCTCTTCTCATCAGAGTTATCCAGTGCAAACCACTGCTAGCGCTCTTATGATCAGAGCTATCAGCACAAACTACTGCTAGTGCTCTTATTATCAGAGCTATCAGCACAAACTACTGCTAGCGCTCTTATTATCAGAGTTATCCTGCACAAACTACTGCTAGCGCTCTTATTATCAGAGTTATCCTGCTCAAACTACTGCTAGCGCTCTTATTATCAGAGCTATCCAGCACAAACCACTGTTAGCGCTCTTGTTATCAGAGCTATCAGCACAAACCACTGTTAGCGCTCTTATGATCAGAGCTATCAGCACAAACTACTGCTAGCGCTCTTATTATCAGAGCTATCAGCAAAAACTACTGCTAGCGCTCTTATTATCAGAGTTATCCTGCACAAACTACTGCTAGCGCTCTTATTATCAGAGTTATCCTGCTCAAACTACTGCTAGCGCTCTTATTATCAGAGCTATCCAGCACAAACCACTGTTAGCGCTCTTGTTATCAGAGCTATCAGCACAAACCACTGTTAGCGCTCTTATTATCAGAGTTTCCAGCACAGACCACTGCTAGCACCCTTATTATCTGAGCTATCACCACAAACCACTGCTTACACTCTCATTACCAGAGCTATCCAGCTCAAACAACTGTTTGCACTCTTATTATGAGACCTATCCTGCACAAACAACTGTTTGCACTCTTATTATGAGACCTATCCTGCACAAAATACTGCTAGCACTCTTATTATCAGAGCTATCCAGCACAAACCACTGCTGGAGCACTTTTCAGACCTATTTAGTGCAGGTGTGAAGAGCCAGCCTGTCTATTCAGTTTTTCACCTGCTATGATACAAATGCTGCTAGGATTTTTTTTTTTAATGGCTGTAGTGGAGAAATAAATGTGTTTGGATTTGTTTGTGAGTCAGTTTTCCTATATTTGTATAATTTTATTTGTGAAGCATCGTAGCTTAGGTTAATGAGTAAGGAATTTAAAATGGAGGTATGGTGTCTGTAGGAAGAAAAGGCTCTTGTTAACAGTGCAGCTCTTTCTCCATCGATGTACTGCTGTAATGCTAACACTCTCATCCAAATACTCTGATGCTATCCAACACATAGCCATTGTGGCTAGCAGAAGATTAGCAAGTGAAACAATGGTTAGGGAGTAAAACAGAACTAATATTAATTAAGTGCTCGAGTTGAGGAAATATATAGTGGCAAACAAGGAGCTTAGGGTGTGTATAATTGTCACGTTATTTTATCACATTCACTTCCTTTCATTGTGGATTAGAACCTCATGTGTTGTGTTTCTCTGTCTGAATTCTGGGTCCATGTTCCACTCTATGTTGAAGCCATCTGATTAGTTGACTTTACCACCTTTGGTTTGTTGATACTGACTGGTCCATTTGCCAAATTTGTGTTAGAAAGCAATTTATTTTTTTCTCTTTCAGCCTTGGAGTTGATGGTACATTTGAATCTGTTTTTCATGTGTTCTGATTGGTCCTCGTCCTGCCACTGCATTTGATGTTGTTGGTTGGTGTTTGATGCAATTTCACTGGTCCACTTCCCAGTCTGTGTGTTTTACTGCATCATGATTGGTCCAGCCTTTGTGTTTTGTAAGTCCTGATTGGTCCTGTTCTTTTCTGCAGGTGGATGTCCCCTGTCCATCAAGCCGTCCTCAGACCGGTCATGTGACCCAGCATGTGATAAGCCCAGATCGGTTTGCACAGAAGTGAGCAGGCATTTGACAGGGAACTTTAGTGTGGGGGAAAATCGAGTGGCCATTGAATATGCTCATTATAATAGCATATCATGCTCTTCCACTGTAATGCTAATATACTGCGCTGCAATGTGCGTGAGTGCATACCCATGTGTGTGTGTATGCGTGTTTGAAATGTGTGCTTCTGTATAATGTTTGTGTGTAATGTGTATGTACGTCCATATATTTGTTTATATAATGTGTGTTTGGTGTGATGTCTGTCTGTATTGCCGCCTGCTGGCAGGTGTGTGTAGGTGCGCGTGTATATTTGTGTACATAGTGTGTGTTTGGTATAATGTATGTGTATACTGACCCCTGCAGGCGGGTGTGTGTGGGTGCGAGGAGGGCTACACAGAGGTCATGACCTCAGACGGACTCCTGGCTCTGTGCACCCTGATTCCAGTGCTGGAGATCCCCACGGCTGCTGTCAACGAGGCCGACGTGAAAACCATCCGCGCCGCTGGTCCTACCCAGCCTCCGGCCAATCGGGGCGGCCACTCCGGGCGCACGTGGTTCCTGCAGCCCTTCGGCCCCGGTGAGATCAGCCTTTAGAATTTTATTTGCATTTGATGGGGAATATGATTGTGCATTTGGAGCGTATATTATGATGAATTTGATAGTGTATTTGCACCGTATATGATGATGAATTTCATAGTGTATTTGGAGCGTATATGATGATGAATTTGATAGTGTATTTGGAGCGTATATGATGATGAATTTGATAGTGTATTTGGAGCATATATGATGATGAATTTGATAGTGTATTTGGAGCATATATGATGATGAATATGATAGTGTATTTGGAGCGTATATGATGATGAATTTGATAGTGTATTCGGAGCCTATTTGATGATGAATTTGATAGTGTATTTGGAGCATATGAGATGGTGAATTTGATAGTGTATTTGGAGAATATGAGATGGTGGATTTGATTGTTTATTTGTAGCGTATTTGTTGGTGAATTTGATTGTGTGCTTGGAGCTAATTTGATGATGAATTTGATAGAGTATTTGGAGCATATTTAATGGTGAATTTGATTGTTTATTTGGAGCACATACTGCATGATGGTAAATTTGATTGTGTATTTGGAGAAGATTTGATAATTATTTTGATTGTGTATTTGGAGCATATTTGATTGTGATTTTGATTATGTGATTGAAGTCTATGCAAAAGTGATTTTGATTGTGTTTGGAGTATATGTTGAGGATAATATTTCAATATTTCTCATGATATTCATCAGTAAATCCATAACCATAATTGATAACCATAATCAATAATCATAATCAGTAGCCATATTATATAAGCAGCGGTAACACACACACACACACACACACACACATACAAGCAGTTCACATACACATGAGCAGTACACACACACATAAGCAGTTGGTTTCTGTAGCTTTGATTGACATCTGTTCAGTTGATTCAGGCAATATCTGTTCATTCATCAGCATTATTCACCATCATTCATCAGAAATCATATAGTTATGCATGCTCCACTATTACACTGGAAGAGGGTTGTTATCTTTTGGTTGCAGTTTTCAAGGCAAGTTGACAGTGTTTTGGTTTGCCTGTCTCTGGGATGACCTGTGACCCAACTAGAAGTCCTCTGAAACAAGTAGCCTTGAAGTTGTTATTTTGCAAAGGATGCCAACTAATGATAAAAAGAGAAAAACAAGTAACATGCAGACACCACATGATTGTATCACTGAAAAACAAGGAAGTAGCTGACATTACGTTATTGAACCATTGTAGCGTGAGAGGATGGAAAGACCATATTTGGAAGGTATTTCCTCTGATGAAAGTATAAAATCTGGGTGTGAAAAGCAGAATGGCAGTTCTTCTTGCGCAAAAAGAACTTGGCTTTATATTCATCAATATGCCTCAATAAAGCCTAATTGTCTGAAGAATCTGTCTCTCTCCAATTGCTTGAGGATGGGGGAACCTCATGATATGAAAATATGTCTGAATGAAAACCACGACATATACTTGATGCTGATTTTGATTGTGTGCTTTGATTTTATTTGCTAGTGATTTTGATTGTGTTTTTTTTTTGAGTATATTTGATAGTGATTTTGATTGTGTGTTTGGGGGATATTTGATAGTAATTTTGATTACATTTGATGGTAATTATGATTGTGTGTTTGGAGTACATTTGAAAATGATTTTGATTGTGAGTTTGGAGTATACTTGATAGTCATTTTGATAGTGTTTTTGGAGTATATTTGATGGTGATTATGTGTGTTTTGAGTGTATTAGTGATTTTGATTGTGTGTCTATAGTATATTTATTAGTGATTTTGATTGTGTGTTTGGGGGATATTTGATAGTAATTTTGATTACATTTGATGGTAATTATGATTGTGTGTTTGGAGTACATTTGAAAATGATTTTGATTGTGAGTTTGGAGTATACTTGATAGTCATTTTGATAGTGTTTTTGGAGTATATTTGATGGTGATTTTGTGTGTTTTGAGTGTATTTGTTAGTGATTTTGATTGCGTGTCTATAGTATATTTATTAGTGATTTTTGATTGCGTGCTTTGAGTGTACTTGATGGTGATTTTGATTGTGTTTTTTGAGTATATTTAATAGTGAATTTTATTGTATGTTTGCAGTATATTTGATAGTGATTTTTATTGTTTGTTTGGGGCATATTTGATAGTAATTTTGATTGTATGTTATATTTAATGGTGATTATGATTGTGTGTTTGGAGTACATTTGATGAAGTTGTTTTTGGAGTGTATTTGATGGTGATTTTGATTGTTTGTTTGGAGTATATTTATGGTGATTTTGATTGCGTGTTTGCAGCATATTTGATGGTGATTTTGATTGTGTGTTTGGAGTATATTTTATAACAAATTTGGTAGTGAGTTTGGAGCCAATTTGAGTGATTTTGATTGTATGTCTGCTGTTGAAGCACAGTTGGTGTGCTCAGCCCCTTGAAATATTTTGGGAGTTCGAGGGATGCTTGCGGTCTCCACAGAAGATAACGTTCACTAATCCTGATTTTCCCTACTCTCGGGATATGTCGCCCTCTGCTGGCTGCAAAACTGAAACACAGGGTTGTTTAAATGCTGACTGCAGTCTTTCCTGGCGTCTTTGTTCAGCCTCTTTATAAACCTTTTATAACTAACTTATTCCACTGTAAACCTCTGTATTGTGCTGATACGATGGTATGGCATTATTTTCCATCGCCTTTTCTAAAGTTAATGACACAGCTCTTGACTTAATAAAATATTTACTGGATGCACCTTCATTCAGAATATGTTACAGCTGGAGGAGGCAAATAAGAACTGCTTTTTAGTTATGGTTTTCCAGTGTTGAAAGTATCCTTGCATGATCACAGTCTAAACCAATCAAAATGTTGCCTGGGATTCCACTCCATAGTTTGTGCACGATTGGCTGATTGCTTGCTGACACTAAATTTGAACTTAGTTGCTGCAAAGATGAGATTGCATGAAACTATGAGTTGTTTTTCAGCATTATTGTTGTTTTCCTGCATCAATATTTAGTGTAGCTGAAGTTTAATGGTATGATTGCGGTCTGAGCCAATCAGAAAGCAGCATAGAGCCATCCCCTGAGGTTGTAGCTCTCTGATTGGCTCCGGCAGCTTGATAATCCCTCCTTCTCTCCCGCAGACGGGCGGTTAAAGACCTGGGTTTATGGCGTAGCGGCCGGCGTGGTTGTGCTGCTCATCTTCATTGTTTCCATGACGTACCTCGCCTGGTGAGTCTTTCTCAGATCAGAAGGACTTTACTCTGTGAAGCTCTTATCTACGGCTTTGTGTTACTGCGTTCTGTTTGTGTTTGTGTATGTGTGTGTGCGTGTATGTTTTTGTGCACGTGTATGTGTGGTGTGAGTGTGTGTATGTATGTGTGTGCGAGGGTGTGTGTGTGTGTGGTGTGAGTGTGTGTATGTGTGTGCATGGGTGTGTATGTGTGTGGTGTGAGTGTATGTATGTGTGTGCATGGTGTGTGTGTGTGTGTGTGTGTGTGTGTGTGTGTGTCACACCTGTGCAGCTACAGAGGTTACCACAGATGTACTGCACATTGGTTGCTTCTCTTTGACCTTTTTGCCCAATAAGTCCCAAACTAGCATGATTTTCATTCACTTGTTGGAAAATTGTGGAAAATATTGGTCTCTTTAAGTATGGCCCTTTATCAACTCCAAATTTTTGGATACCAACCTGCAAAAAACATTATTTTTTTTTAAACTTCTGATGGTTTATTTTGTTTACATTTTTCCCTTTGATGTTGCTAACAGACATAACACCACATACATGTAACTCAGAACAGTGCACTATATTAGAAGCACAGTGACTCAGACTTAAAAGGTTATGTTGAATGGGTGAGTTTGTGAATGGAGGGGAGTGTGTTAGTCGTGTTAGCCAGCAGACTGACTGTGCCATTTCTGTGTCGTTGCACAGTCGTTGTCGGTGAGGTGAGTGAGTTTCATGGTTGTCCAACTCCTGCCTGTAACTTCTGCTGCTACTCACGTCGCATGCTGTGCAGAGCATGGTCTGCGGTCGACCGCGGTCAGGGGACACTAACAGGGCTATGGCTGTACCCCGCAATCCCAAAAATCAGACCATAGATTTATCAATAAATGAGATTCGGCAACTGTTCCCGCACAACTGTTCCAACACAACAGTGCCGAGTAATTTTGAAGTGGCCTCTAAGATTCTGGGCCCAGTAAATCAAGTTTTATTTGAGTCTCTTAAAACAGTTGTGTGGAATCAAGGTGACACATTCTTTCTGTAAATCAGATATTTCAGTCTGTAGAGTGTTGACCGTGTTCACTGTTATTTTACTGAGCAGGATTGTGGGGTGGACGGTTTTTATTTTTTTTATTCACCTCTTAATCTGACTCCGGAACCAGCCATTGTGTCCCTGCTCTTTCAGAACATGGATTCAGGGAGCCAGCCCCTCAGTTTGATGAGGAAAATGAAAGAGCCAGTCAGAGAATTTGGCAAAAATAGGCAGAACATGAGTCGAAATGCAGTCGGAAAATAAGTCAAATGACGATCAGAGGATGAGTCAAAAGACAGAGTTTGAGCCAAGGGACAGAGAATGAGTCAAAAAACAGTCAGGAAATGAGTCAAAGGACAGCAGATGAGTAAAAAAAATGGTTGGGGAATAAGTCAAAAGACAAACAGAGAATGAGTCGAAAGACAGACAGAGAATGAGTCAAAAGGCAGTCAGAGGATGAGTCAAAAGACAGAGAGGATTAGTTAAAAAAAAAACCAGTCAAAAGGCAGTCCGGATGATTCCAAATTCAGTTGGGGAATAAGTTAAAAGACAGAGAATGATTCAAAAGGCAGTCAGAGGATGAGTCAAAAGAGAGTCAGAGAATGAGTCAAAAGACTGTTACAGTATAAGTCAAAAGACAGAGAGGATTAGTTAAAAAAAAAAAAACAGTCAAAAGGCAGTCCGGATGATTCCAAAGACAGTTGGGGAATAAGTTAAAAGACAGAGAATGATTCAATAGGCAGTCAGAGGATGAGTCAAAAGAGAGTCAGAGAATGAGTCAAAAGACTGTCACAGTATAAGTCAAAGACAGAGAGGATTAGTTGAAAGACAGTCAGAGAATGAGTCAAAAGACAGTCAGAGAAGGTGTCAATAGACAGTTGGGGAATCAGTCAAAAGACAGTCAGGAAGGGGTCAAAAGACTGCTGGGGGTTCAGTCAAAAGACAGTCAGGAAGGGGTCAAAAGGCAATCAAGATGATTTGAAAGGCATTTAAGGAATAAGTCAAGAGACTGACTGAGAATGATTCAAAAGGCAGCCTGGTGATGAGTCAAACAGTCCGAGGACGAGTCAGATAATGAGTTGACAGACAGCCAGCAGGTGCTGGGTGAACCAGCCCGTAAAAACCTAACTACAGCTTCTCCGGGCTGCTGTCACCCCTCTTAGCTGAGTGGCAGTGATGGGGATACTGTGATCTGCACTTCTCAGTCATAACTTGCGCTCAGTCACATCTGAACTTGAATGGCATGGCCATGAATGAACTAACACCAAGGATGTGTCCTACAGCTCAAATCCTCTTCTCTCCTCCTCTCCTCTCCTCCCTCCTTACATCAACGGAGGAGACAAGGAGGTTGAAGGAGGGAGGAGAGTGGATGTTTTGAGTATTGGAGCTCACACAGAGATCTAACGGAGCCCCATGCAGATTCAGACATACACGGCATTTATCTGTATGTCTGTAGTGCTGACCATCGCTGTGCATGGAGGGTATTATACATGCGGAGACAGTAGCCCATATGCATGGAGAGTTTAATGGTTGGCGTCCTGATCTGCGGTCAGTTTTGCCTTTCAGCTTATAAGGGGTTAGAGTGGGCGACAGAAGTGGGAAAGGTGACCCTAGATCATCACTTTTGGAAGCTACGATAGACTGTCAGGAAGTGCAAACTCCAGCTTTAGGTGCTTACAGTTTGTTCACGTACTCCAGGCAAGATTAGTCGAACACAGATTTGAACCCAGAACCATTTCATCTCTGACACACGTGTGTTATATTGCTGGTTTGTAAATCTGTTTTTGTGATTGGATAACAGGGTAGGCAATAAACCTCATCTAACTTCCCTTTATTTTTTGAAAAATGAATGTTGACAGAAAGGCTTTTGTTTGCATTCATTTCAGTACTTCTGATAGTAGCTCGAATTCCATGCTTTCACAAGCTAAATGTTTTTGAAATGAAAAGTGATAAATTATGAAATATTATTTTTCTCCCCCTGTTTTTAGCAAAAAGCCAAAGAAGCCGCCGAGAAGGCAGAACAACCGGCTGAAGCCTCTCACGCTTGCGTACGACGGCGACGCCGACATGTAGATCGACCTTTGACCCCCCTCCCCGACCCTTGACACTTCCTTGTGACATCGACCTCTGACCCCCCCACGACCTCTTTTCTGTCGCCGTGATGAGGGATGCTCCTGGGACAGACTGATCACCATGGCAACACAGTTCCTCCTCAGCTTCAGGACTGCTGTGGAACTGGAAAAATGGAATTCTGGGATTTGGAGTTCAGGGGGAGATATACCTGACTTTAGCTGGGTGGGAAACATGGGAAAGAGGCTAACAAACATTTGAAAGTGCTAAATAAGCTGTGCTATCGACAGTCTCTTGACAGCCTGCCTGTCTACTCAGGGGCAGTCTATGCTCTAGTGGATCAGGTCCTGCACATGGGCCCGGAAGGTGTTTGGTTCAAATCCCAGTGCAGCCGCAATAAGACCAGTTGCAGCGGATGGGGCTTTAACCCCACATGCTCCTGAGGGGACGGACCCCAGCTTAGTGCAACCTGCTGCCAGTTGCCTAAGTGTTTGCTAAATACCTGTAGTAACAATGTAGGTCTGAGTGCTTCACCGGGGCCTTCCTTAACTGACGCTGCTGACCAGGGCTGTCCGCTATGGTTCCTTCACCCTCTCTGCTTTTTAACTTAAAGGAACACGCAATGCTACATGCTAGCCTTGTGAAGACATTGAATGGGTGTCAATGGAAAAGGCGCAAATTAGCTTTTTTTTTTTTTTTTAGCCTTGGTCCGTTGACTTCTATTGATTGTTATCATTAGGTTAGCATGTAGCATGGCATGTCCATTAAAGAAGCGAAAGCGCTATTTACATGCAGTTTCCCCTGGAGCTGCTGTTCAGGAGGTAAAGTCTCTCGCTTCTAATGACTATGGAGGACATCATGCATTTCCTTCGGTGGAGAGAAGCACCCGGCCTCCTGGTCCCTGACCTATGCTCTGATTGGCTGGCAGTTGAGCTCCTCTCTCCTCTATTGGGTGCGGCTGAGACCGCTCACGGCGGCCATGTTGTTACGCCCCCGGAGACGGCAAACATCAGAGCTGCAGCCCAAAACAAACCAAATGCGACACTCGACAGGAAGTAAGGGGGAGGAGCTAAGTGCAGGAAATGTGACATCATTAGATGCCCTCCTGTGACAGGGCAGACGGTAGACTAGCATTTGGACTGACAGATGATCAGACTAATTGGGAACGGGGGAAAAGGCAATTGTAATTTTACTTTGTTCAAATTTTTGTTGATTAACAGAATTTTCAGAGGTTAATGTTAGTCACAGAAGTTGTGTAACTCCCCAGTCCAATGCTACAGGAAAATTCTAGGATTTGATTTGGGCAGAACTTCCTTTCCTTGCAAGGAGGTGGTCTATTGACGAGTGAGGAAGTGAGGGAGCTCAATGTTAGCGAGCTCAAATGTGGGTGAAGCTTCCCAACTTTATCACTGATGCTCTTCTCTGAACCAATCATAACGGACTGTCGTCAAAAGCTACCTTTTAATGGTTCGCTAGTGACCTGTGATTGACAAGGCACAGGAGCCCCTCCCACTCTACGATCGCTCCCTCTCATCCAATCGCGTGGCTTTGTTTTGCGCTGCAGAAAGACATCAGGGTCATGTTCAAGGTCGCGGGGTTGAGCGAGGGCCCGTGAGTTCTTGCCTCTTGAACGATTAAACTACGTTTGGTCTTGCGAAGACAAGCGAGAACGCATGCGAACAGTCTCGCCTTGCTTTTTAAGATGGCGTCCAGTATTGTCACAGCTTGTTCAATGGAATTTGATGCAAACCTTAGTTGGCGGTCATGTTGGAAAATGCGCGAGAACTCACGAGTCATTCAAAACTTTGGAGTCTTCCCTCTCAAGACCCAGGCGCAAGACCCTTCGGTCTAGAAAATGCTCCTGATTCAACTAATAAATTAACCCTGGTTGTCAGCCGAGACCTTTATAATTACGGTTAGGGGTCTTTGACGAGGACTTACAGAAACAAGCTGGCTGTTTTCAGATAAGACTGGACACCCTCTACTGAAGGACGCCTGTCCGTCTCCCGTCTCCCAGGCAGGGTTCTGCACTATATTAGTATGAGCATGTTTCATATTTATATCTATATCTATTTATATATCGCATTTAGCTACTGCCTCTTTGAAAACAAGGAAAAAAATTCCATAAAATAAATTAAAAAGACATTTTTTCATAATTGCTGGAGGGGAAGACAAAAAAAAAGTGTTTACTAACGTTTGCTTTTATGCATTTTTAATTTATATGAGAAGATTTGCAAACGATGTACATTTGTTTTGTATTTATTGTGCTGTTTTTTCTTGGGAAGGGAGCGACCTGCGGGAAAGCTAGCAGCTGTTAGCGGTTTGTACAGAATTCGGATGAGTCTTTTATGCCTGAATGAACTTTAAAATGATCATCTCTGCAGAATCTTTGATTACTTTTTTGCGTACCTTTCGAATGTTTGTTTTTCTAATAGTTCATGAGTGTATATGAACATGCGGATGCCCGGGGGTTTGTCAGCTTGTTGAATAGATGATTTTATTTCAGTGTGATTTTGTGCCTGCAGCACAGTACTTCGGTATCAACACGATCTGCTCTCTACGTCCTGCAATCTCACACAGCCATACCCACTGCAGAACAGCTCTGTTATGATTTATTTATGTGCTGCTGGAAGTAGCCTACCATTGAGAGTTGCTGTACCTCAGCTATCTGCTGTAATTGATCTGTCCTGTCTCCTGCCAGTTTATGCTGGCTCTTTCTATCTCGGGTGCACATGTTCAGCCTCCATCGGGAAAGTGCTGCACTGTCCCATTACTTACCCAGCATGCATTGCTCCATATCTGAAGCTCCCAGCCAGTATACATCACTCCTTAGCTAAAGCTCTTACCCGGGCCGTTTCTCAAAGCGTGGGCTGCATTTCTAGGCTGCTATGTCATCGCAGGCTGTTCCATTTCGAATGCACTTTTGAATAGAGCCAAGAAATTGCGGCCATCCTCTTGCCTGATATCAGACGGAATTGTTAACTAGTTATCGCTCCACTGTTGACAGTGCCGTCTGATATCAGGCAAGATGAAGGCTGCGTTTCTCGGCTGCGGTCAAAGGCACCTTCACCATGGAAAAGCCTGCGACATCATAACGGCCAAGAACTGCAGTCTACTTCCCCTATGGCCAGTGCTTCGAGAATCGTCCCCGGTATGCATTACACCTGTGCATAATCTGTTACCCAGCGCAAGTCACTCCTCATCTTAATCTACTACCCAGCATATACATCACTCCACGGCTTAATCTGTTACCCAGCATGCGTCTCACCTGTGCTTAATCTGTTACCCAGCACGCATCACTCCACGGCTTAATCTGTTACCCAGCACACATCTCACCTGTGCTCAATGCAACGAGCTATATAAACTAGAGGCGCTATGTTACGATTTCAATGTGCAAGTCTGACCGCCATCTTGTGACGGGCGTCCATCACAGAAAGGTGCAGCAAAGTGGATTCATGCCTTCCAGAAATTTTGATTTCCACTGAGTGCCATACAGTCCTAACAAGCGAAAACACCGCAGTACTTTGAATCACTCCCGACTTAAGAGTTAGGAACTTCCGAAAACCCGTTGAAATCAGCAGCCGCTGTCAGTAGATGCAAAGAGGTTCAGTTGTTCCTCATCCATCGTAATGTCAGTGTCCGGGTCTGCACCATGCAGCGGTAGGCTTATTTCTATCAAACAAAAAAATATTCATAGATACGTGTCTGATCCAATTACAAACTTTTTTTTTTTTTTTGTTTTTCCTTTTTTAATAGATAGGCCTACGTGTCAGATTAAATTACAAACCAGTTGTTTTTTTTTTCTAAACTAATAAACTAGTTTCAGGACTTGGCTGCGGTCACAATAAGACACTTGTTATCAAGGTTCCTGGCATTTGCGATGATAATTTATCTTATTAGTTAACAAGTGCCCTGTCCTAGATCGCACTGCTAGAGAAATAGACCCGGTCTGACAGAACGAGATCAGTCATAATATTACTGTACCGAAGGGTTTTAAGATGGCCTGGATGTATACCACCGTATTTTCAAACATTCCCTATAGAAAAATATCAATCGCCCAGGGGTCCGTTTCCCGAAATCAGTGATGCTAACTTACCTCGTAGGAACCATTGACAATGAATGGACGAACTATGTAAGCTGCTAACTTAGTTAGCAACTACGCTTTTGATAAACACAATGGGCGATAACAGACCGAAATGGCGCTTCAAGCTAACTCTTCTCTAGTTATCGGTCTGAAAAAGGCCGGAAATCAAAACGCTGCTGAATAATTATTATTGATATTTACCGAAATATTGACCAGAGTGTATTTGGTTACATGGGTTCCAGCGGCAGGCACGCCTGTCATAAGATGGCGGCCAGCTCTGCACACATTGGCTGATCTGGAATGAACAACGTAGTGCCTCTAGGTTATATATCTCGTTGGCTCAATGTGTTACCCACCACGCATCACTCCACAGCGTAATCTGTTACCCAGCTGCATCACTCCACAGCTTTACCTGTTGCTCAGCATGCATCACTCCGCAGCGAAACCTGTTACCCAGCATGCATCACTCCGCAGCGGATCCTGTTACCCAGCATGCTTCACTCCACAACTTTACCTGTTACCAAAGACAGTTTAGCAAGACTCCTCATCCCCCATAGACCCCCAGTGTAAGAAATTGGTCACACTTCCTGTCTCCTAAGTCGGCGCAGTCGCGGAAGTGTTGTGCGTGTTGTATTTGCAGAATGAATGCTGACCGGGTTATCCAACACATCTTGTTGTCAGAAGTGGTAGCTAAGTGGGCGAGCAATTAAACGTTGGGATATACAAGTATCTATCTTATATCTGCATGTTGCGTGTATATTTCCTTTTACTTTGTTACATCAGGCATTTTACAACACAGCTAACCACTGTACTCAGCATTACGAATATGAGTTAGCTGGCCAGCTACGGCGTTCGCTAATGTTTTTTGACATGAGCTTAAAAATTAGATTTTGGCTTGCTAGCGTTTACTCTCAGAGTGGTTGTTAGGTTTTGAAAAGGACAATGTTTGGCCAGGTCTGTATTTTTTTTATTATTATTTCAGTGGGATTCCCTGGTATAATAAAGGCTAAATTAAATAATACTCAAATTACATAAAGTATTTTACTGTAATTGGCATTAGCCATAGCTTGAAGGATATTGCATCAGCTAGTTTAAGCCTATGAAGCTGGTATGTAATAGGACAGTTGCTAATTTATTCCTTACCTGTCTACGTCCTTCGGAAAAGAAAAGATGGATAGCTTGTTCCTATTGCTGCACAACCTTTCGACATTTTTAACGTGGATTGCCAATGCAAGATACGCTTCACATTTAATTTTTGCGCCTTATTTTGCCGCTTTTCCCCACTTGTTTAATATCTGATCAATCCAGTACAAGATCATAGCGATCAAATATATTCCTTTTCCCCTTTAAAAACGATTAATCATTGATGACATTAACAGCATTACTGAACATATAAACACAAGCATTATTTCAGTTTTAAAATTTTATTCGTGGTTTCCTGCAGTCCATACCATATTTCTGTAATTCCAGATGTTAAGTGACAGCTGCTGAGAGAGACACAGCTCTCGAACAAAGTTAATTTTCTCCTGATCTATTGGTCTTAAAATGCCATTGCAGTACCAGAATGTTTGGAAGATATGTGGCCTGTGAAAAATAAGTCCAGTATTTAATTCTGTGACAATGGGGCAAAATAATCGGTGGTAATCTGTGCTAATGTTCACTTCTTCCCATTGGAATAAATTCATTCAGGACCCGCCGCAAGTCTATCTAAAGGGGCGGGGCACCCACGTGACTGATCCCAAAAATTACTCCTCGGTGAGGAGTCTTCCTTCCTCTATTGTCTTTGCTGTTACTCAGCATGCATCACTCCGCAGCTAAACCTGTTACCCAGCATGCATCACTCCACAGCTTCACCAGTTACCCAGCATGTTTAACTTCCCAGCTTTACCTGTTACCCAGCATGCTTCACTCCACAGCTTTACCTGTTACCCAAAATGCATCACTCAGAAGTTTATTGCAGCAGTTATACAGCAGTAAGACTAGAAGAAGCGCTCAAACAGCACCTCCACACTCATGACTGAGGCTCTGTCTATCAAAGCTGCTCTTAAGAGTCTGTGCTGTTTAAATGTATGCTCTTAATGTGTAGAGTTACCACATACATTCTTTGAGTGGTGGGCTGTTGTCGGTGTATGTTGCTATAGAAACAAACATTGATGGAGAGGACCACAGGATTAATCTGTGTCCCTAATCTGAGACACTGCTTGGGTAATAATGCCATGGAAACTCACCGTGGAAACAGCAGGTAAAGGTCTAAAGGGGTGTTCACACCTCTGAACTCATTAACTTTCCTTCATTTGTTACGCAGCCAGACTGAATATTCACTCCCTTTAAGAGATGAGTGTAGCCCATCCATTTCCTCTTGGGTACTGAGGGAGTTCCCCTGCGCAGGACAGGTAGTACTTCAGTTACAAGTTTGCATGCAGTTTGGTCCAGTCAGTGAATTCAGGTGGAACTTCCCTCTTGACACAGTCTGGATTCTCTTCCCTTCATTTTTTAAATACAGAAATTCCTTCTGACAATTTTGTAAAGTATCCTTTATATTTAAACAGAGCACAGGCTGCTACGCTTCTGCTTGCCAGCAGCTACCATGCAACCACATAGTCTCCGGTAGCCATGTTGTCATTTGTCTTGCATCTGGCATTTTAAACAAACGAAACGCATAACAAAACGTATTTACAGAAGCATAGCCTGAGCACCATTCTTGCAAATCTGGCTCAAACTCAGACTACGTCTCTGGAATATAAAATCAAGGCAGGTTCCGGTATTTTTTAGGCTTGTTCTAAAGGACATAATAAACACCTACCTACCTGGTAAATAACAGAATTTTCGCCTGCAAATATGGTTTGTGATGTGTTTTGTTTGCTTAGAATGCCAGAATCATGGCTTAAGTTAAGATGTGGCTACCGGACTCTATCTGGTTGCATGAAAGCTGCTAACAGGCCAATCGTTAGCAGCCTACGCTAGTTCTAGGTAGAAAGGATGTTTCTTTAGAATGTTTCTTTAAACTGTCCGCACGAGTTTATTTATGTTGAACCTCAATGGAAATGAGCCTTAATTTAGCTTTGGGTGGAGTACCCTTTCGTTGGAATAAAATATCCAGTAAAGGAGCGTACGTATTTCACAATGACTAGCTCTTTCACACAGGCTGTTTAACCACTCATGTTAAATCCACTCCTTGCTAAATTGTTTGCAATGGGGACAACATAAGACAATGCTGCCATATTTCGAAAGGGTGTTTTCAGCGTGTGGTTGCATGCAACCCCCTCAACTAACTCTCCAAAATAACACTGAAACAGGTGTCTGCTTTGCTGTTGGCAAGCTGTAGTTCAACATAATCTTTTTTTAATTTTTTTATTGTGATTTATTTATTTTGAGTTGTAAATAATTGTATGCAGATGTGTTTTTTTTAAGTCTAAATGTACATAAAGTGTGTTTGTTTTTTTGCACTGCAGATGCTTTAGAACTGTATGCGTGCGTGCGTGCGTGTGTGTGTGTGTGTGTGTGTGTGTGTGTGTGTATAAATGCGGAGGTGAATGTGTGCGTGTGTGTGTGTCTGGGCATAAATGTGTGTGTGTGTGTATGTGCATTATGTGAGTGTGTGTGTGTGTGTGTGTGTGTGAGAGAGAGAGAGTATAAATGCGGAGGTGAAAGGTTGCATGTGTGTGTGGGCATAAATGTGTGTGTGTATGTGCATATGTGAGTGTGTGTGTGTGTGTGTGTGTGTGTGTGTGTGTATGTGCATATGTGAGCGTGTGTCTCCTTCTTCCTTTGAGTTCTGTGTTTTTCCTAATGCTTATTTATACTGTACATGTTACCTAATGAATTGTCAATAATAAAGACAGAAAACACACCATTCTCTCTTCCTGTTTGTGGCTTCAGCGCAGAACAGCCCTTTCTCTATCAATTCCTTTGCACTGAAATCGGCTGCTATTCACCTGGAGGGCGCTCGCGAGATAGTCCTCAATAAATGGGAGTGAATGAAATCAAGCGGCAGTAATTATTTACGCCCGCTTCTAGAAAGAAAGCCAAAATTTTATTTTAGTTTTGGTGAATACAGTATTGCTTATACATCAGAGTTGAAATGAAAAAATGCCAATGTCCTTTCGTTTTTATTACAGGTTTGTCGATTTTCCCCATAAAACACTAGCTAGTTGGTGTTTTGCTAATGTATTTCCTTACGTCTGACTGAGACGTTTTTCTTTAGTTAACAACGTTACCTCAGTCTAACTTAATTACCCCACGACAATTACATGAACACAATCACAATAATTATGGTTTCGGCTTTTGTGTATATTATATACCTTACGAATTTTCCAAATAATAACTACAGCAGGCAGTAGTCGTGAGATTTAAAAAAAAAAAAAAAAAAACGCGCAAATTTCGTGGTTTGTTCCTCTCAAATCGCCGCGCGCATGCCATAATGGCTTTTAGCGCCTAACGTCACATAGAGGCTATTTACAAAAACGAATTTTATAACAATTGAAAATCAGAAAAATTGTAAAAATTGAACAATATCTATTTTCATGACCCTTTATATTCACAACTTAATGCAAATTGCCAGAAAAGAAAATTCCTTCATGAATATACCATCATTTTTATGGCTAAAGCTCCATTGCACTCGGGACTGTCTCGCGAGCTCCCCACATAAAACAGGAAGTTCTGAGAATGCGAATTCTTCCTGCTAGAAATTCTTAGGTACAGCCTCCCTGCTCTGGAGATTGCACGTTTAAGAAACAATAAGATGTTGCAGGCTTCGTCAATAAATGAAAGCTTTTTGCAAAAAAAAAAAAAAAAAACATTTGGACTTCATTAGAGGGAAAAAAAAGAAAAAAAAACTGACTTGAAGTGCATGCAGTCCTTAACTAATTGAGAATCCTCGCAAACACGGAGACATTAAAGCTATTAAAATGCTAATTGGATTTCAGAGGCTGACTCTGCATGGCATTTTCCATTCTTCGCACCTGTTAGCTGCTCCGTTGTTTGCGCATCCATGTGTGGGCCGTGATTGCGATGAGCTCACAGATTTACTTTGGATCTCGATGAGAAGCCGGCCACTTAAGCTCCTTCTGTTTCCCAGCGTTAGGTGGGCTTTTCTGATGTTTTCTCCTATCAAAATAAACCCTTGGGAGGCACTACTTCTTGTATTTGCGTGTTTAATTAGCTTATTTGAAGGAGTCAGCGCACATTCATGAACATTTCTGCAAAAAGCGGCAGAGTTTGTCAGGGAGACTGAATAACTGTCTGTAGACCCAAGGTTACTTGTTTTTGGTTTGGGACAATACCCAACTAACCTGAAGAGAGTCCTCAAAATCCTTATGAGGAGGACCCAAGGCCTGTGGGACTCGAACCCACAACCTTTTTCTTCTGAGGAGGCTGTTAAAAATCCAGTTTTAAAACTTGGAGAACCTTGGCGACTGAACAATGTTTCAACCTCTTGTTATTGGACCCACGTTGTTCTTCACTCTCAGCGTGAGGTCAGAGTGGTGAGGGTAAGTGTGGCAGGTATTTACAGTGTGGTCGGGGGAAAGGAGTTCTCATACTGGCCTCTAGAGGGCTACGTCAACTCTGCGCTCAGGCAAGCTGGCAAATATAACTCATTCCAGTGACCTTCAACCATAGACTGTATAAAAAGATGGACGAAGTAACCGTGACATCACCCTTTGGTTTCAGCATACCACTTAGGAAGCCTCGATTTTGGCAATTTGAACAGCGCCATTTTGTCATTTTGAAACCGGATGTGATTCCTATTGGATGAGACAGCAAATTGAAGATCCAGGGAGGAGCGAGGGGTGGATCTACGGGTGAATCTGACCGTATCTGACGAGGCCCAGAGGATAGCCACGCCGCTAAAGCATATTCTGGCTTTATTCTTTATTCTAGTTTATTTGGGACCATAAGTTACGAAAATGAACGTCATGATATATCGAAGGAGACTTGAAACTTGCGATAGATACCATAAAATTATGTGAAAAATCATTATTGAATTAATAAATCAGGAGGGAAAGTAGGGTCATTTTCTCATAGACTTCTATAGCATTGAACTTCTTCCTGCAACTACCGACGTCGCCATCTGCTGGCCATTAAATAGAATGCAATTTCTGCATTGGCCTCACTTTTTAGACCCGGGCGCTGCGTCCATCTTTTTATACAGTCTGTGCTTTCAACCACCATCCTTGTCAGTACATCCTGTTGCTGCAAACCACTTAGAGAGACACTCACCACCATGTCCTGCTGTTTTAGAACTCTCCAGAGCATCCCTCACCTCCATGTCCTATCTGTGTGAACCCTGCGGAGGGCTCCTTATCTGCACTTCCTGTATCTGCAAACCATCTATAGTGTCTCTTACCATCAGTTCCTGTCTCTACAAGCCCTGTATAAAGTCCTTTACCACTGCTTCCTGTCTCTGCAAGCCCTCTATGGGGTCACTAGCTATTACTTCCTGTCTCCACATACCCTCTATAAGGTCCATTACCACCACTCCCTGGGTGCATCTCAAAGCATAGGCTGCATCCTTCAAAGGCTGCATTTTTAGGGGCCGTCACTTGTTTCCATCCTCCAAACTTATATTTAGGGTTATGGATAAGGTTAAGTTTAGGGTTATGGTTAGGGAAACCAGAGACAAGTCACTTAAACCAAAGCTGTTTAACAGAGATTAAATGAAATCATGTCTATTTGGTGAATGGAATTAAGTGACGGCCCCTAAAAATGCAGCCTTTGCAGGATGCAGCCTCCGCTTTGAGATGCACCCAAAGTCTCTGTGAGCCCTCTATAGGGACCCTGACCATCACTTCCTGTCTCTGTGAGCCCTCTATAGGGACCCTGACCATCACTTCCTGTCTCTGTGACTCCTCTATAGGGACCCTGACCATCACTTCCTGTCTCTTTGAGCCCTCTATAGCAGGGCTATTCAACCTTATGCAGAAATGGCCGGTGTGGGTGCAGATTTTCATTCCAACCAAGCACTTTCACACCTGATACTGCTAATCAAGCTCTTTAGCAAAGACTCTAGAGCCTGATTAGTGGTATCAGGTGTGTAAGTGCTTGGTTGGAATGAAAACCTGTACCCACACCGGCTCTTTCTGGATAATGTTGAATAGCCCTGATATAGACAGTCCCTTACTATCACTTCCTGTATCCTCTAGCTCTCTTTAAGGTTCCCCTGTGACTTCCTGGCCTGCAGTGAGATTCTTACCTGGGGGTAATTGGCTGTCAGGGTACAGGGTCTCTTCTGCCCTGTGCTGAGGAATCACCTGAATTCCTCTTTTCTTCACTGTCCAGCACAGAGGATCATCAATGTCATAAACATTTAAATGCCTGTCTGTAACTGCACTCGTCTGTGACGCTCCAAACATCACTCGTCTCCAACGAGTGAAATCAGCGAGACTATTTCTTTGCTCGTGTAGTGTGCGTGCTGACCACTAGATGGTACTAAAACACTATATTTGTGAAATTCCAAGTTGCTGGATTTTTTGGCCTTTCGTGTTAGGTGAGGAGAGATTGTATGCCATATACTGACTGTGTGATGAATTATTATGTTTACATTTAATTGTATTCTGTGGCAAACGAGCGTTACCGGTGGAAAGCAACTGGATTTTTTTAAACGGTTGTATATCGAAAAGCCCTATCCAAATGAACTATTTTTATATTGTTGTTGCCAAATCTATCCTCCATCTCTTCCACAGCTCAAAACCTACGACGCAGGCAGTTGTATGCAATTTGCTTCCTATATCAGACTTACACCACTATTTAAATATTTGCTGCATTGCAACGAGCCTTCAAAACCAATAAAAAAATCACGATTCTTGGTATTTCATGAAACCTTGTATGATTCATTGATTTTCAGATTCCAATTTAAAACAAAGTGCAGCAACTTTAAGTTGGGTATTTCACCGGACTTACTTTAGTTCTGTACTTAAAAAATAATAAAGTCATTTATAAAGTTATAAAGTTTGGGTGGAAATGTTTTAAGTGGTGAATCATTTCTTAAGTTCATTTTCACAATGTTATGTAATCTTTAATTTGGTTTAGTTTAGTTTAGTCATGAATCTTTCTGCCCACTATAAAATTATGCGCACGAAAGTACATTTCAGTTCGGTCCATCAGTGGACAGCGTCACGATTTTTATAATTTTAGCTCTATACGCCACCTCTGGATTAGAAATGAATCAGTCAAGATGTGATTAAAGGGTGCGCTATGAGCTTTAATTAAAAGTGTGGATGACAAGAATTATTTTTCCGGTATTTGGTTCTTTGACATGCGTAAAAAAGCATTCGCACATTAAAACACTTCTAAAACGTAATTAACCCAATTAATTGTGTTCAAAAATACTGCTATTTTGACTCGAAATGTGTCGCAAGTCCAAAAGGTCACATGATTTCCTATTGTGAGGTCAGTTGGTTTGATTCCCGGCAAAACACGCCGGTAAGTAGAAGGAAGGGAGTGAAGAAAGGCGGCCAATATTATGTGGATGTAGCGCCATATACCCGGAGTTGTACGAATGCACTTCACTCCAGGCATATCGATGCATGCGTTTCCCTCAGATCCCACTCTGAAGGCAAAATGAGTCAAATGCGTGCAGCGGCACCGCGTTGATTTTGATGAGTAAATGTAGGTGAAATAACTCAAAAGCTGAACCACACTGAGTCCACAATCAATCGGCAGAAAGTAGCCGAACGAAAAATTATTTGTCATTTCTAAAAAAAAGTTTTTGTTTATTGCATTTTTCAAAAAAAAAAAAACAGAAAAAAATTGTCATATAAAATAAATAAAATAATAAAAATTGTTTGAACCATTTGGAATCCCTACTATTCTCATACATTTTCCCCCAAATATAGGGACTCAAAAATATTAGGACAAACCAACAATTATAAGTTAATTTTTCATTTTAAGTGCTTTTGTTTTGCAAATCCTTTGTAATGAACGACTGCTTGAAGTTTGTGACACATAGACATCACCAGACACTGAGTATCATCCCCGGTGATACTCTGTCAGGCCTGTACTGCAGTCATCTTCACTTCTTGCTTGTTCTTGGGACACTTTGCCTCCAGTTTTCCCTTCAGAAAGTGAAATGCATGCTAATTTGGATTCAGGTCAGGTGACTGACTCAGCCATTGTAGGAAAGTCCTCTTCTTTGCCTTAAAAGCACCTTGGGTTGCTTTTGGGTCCTTGTGATCCATGCTGTAATGCATCGTCCAATACATTTCGCTGAATCTAAGCAGATAATGTACCTCCTATGCAATTCAGAATTCATCCTGCTGCTTTTGCCAACAGTCACATCATCAGTGAATACAAGGCAGCTAGATTCTTTGGCAGCCATTCATGCCATAACCACGCTTCACAAATTAGGTGATATACTTCAAATCATGATCAGTTCCTTCCCCTCTCCATGTTTTTTTCTGCCCATTTTTCTGGCACAAGTTTTTTTTTTTTTTTTTTGCCTCATCTATCTATGGGATGCTGGTCCAGAACTGGACAAGTTTTCTTGATGTTTTTGGCAAACTTTTCAATTTTGAGACCGACTAATGGTTCACATTTCGTGCAAACCCCCTGTATGTTTACTATGATGTCATCCCAACTTGATTATTGACTAAGTCTCCCTATTCGCACACAATCTTGAGCTGGCTCACTGTTTGAAGGGGTGTCTCTTCAACAAGGAAACAATTTTTTGTCCTTCCCGCATGGTTGTCACCGATGGTCCTCCAGGCCTTTTGGTGTTCCTGAGCTCACCAATGCCTTCTTCCTTCTTCGGAAAAATAAACTGTTTTCTTTTCCACAATATTTCGCCATCGTTCTGAGAGGTTTGTTTTGTTTTTACAGTCTAATGATGACTTGCTTCACTGGCAGTGACAGCTCTGTGAACTTCATATTGAGAGCTAGCAGTTTCAGATTCCAATGGCACATGCTACACTTTAAATCAACTCTAGACCTTTTAAATTAAATGACACACATCTGGCTATTGAAAAACTGTGCAGTCATTTGTCCCAATACTTTCAATCCCTTAGAAGGGGTGCCACATATAAAGATAGGTGTGAATCCTTCAATTCAAGCTGAAAGTTTGTACTTTGAGCAGACAATTATTTTTAATTTGATTTAAAATATGAAGATGTAGACCACTAAAATAACGAATCACTATAAAATAGAATAAATAAAAAACACTACCTTTGTCAAAGTTCTAATATTTATAGGCCTGACTGCATGATTCCTCATGTGCTGCTTTTGACGCAGCCATTTTGTAAGCGCGCAAACTAGTGCACTCACGTGGTGTAAATCGCGTAGTGTGACAGCTGGGTTGGGTGACCCCCGACCCCCACAAGGGTCAAAGGTTATCAGGGCAGCAGTGTGATTGAGGGAGATCTTGGCATGAAGAGGTTTTGAGAGTCATCAGCGCGGATTGAAAGTATTTGGAAAGTGAGGTTATATAACACGGCTGCAACACAATTTTATGGTGTTTTCTCCTATGTTCCTTTTGCGTTCATGTTCTGTTCTTGCCTGAATGAATTATTTAAATTTGTACCCAGCGCCTGCCTGTCACGTAGTGTTTGGGTCTGCTTTACCACCAAAAAACTGTGACATCGGCATGAGAGTATCCCGTTGAGAACATTCCATTCACACACCAGTGACCCCACACTTCAAATGATTGAAGGAAACAGTGAGCTGAATATTGTTTGAATAACCCACTATGACATCACGCCACAATTATATCACAAAGGGACTCCATGAACAAATTTGGGAGGACTGGTTTCCTGTGCATTAACAGAGGTGTAAGGCTTTTTGAGATTTTTTTTTTTTTTTGCGTCAGTGTTTCTGAACTTTGTCGCTTTTGGTTATAGTGACTGTAAAATTAGTATTAAAATTATAATGCAAAGAGCTTTCAATGCGATTGTGATTTTACACTTTATAGGGTTAAAGTTCAGTCCCTCACTGATCTTAAATTAAATTCCGCAGAATAGCCGGTCCAGGGAGGGCCAGTCTTAATCTGACAAATGGCAATTTAGTGTCCGTTTCAAATGGACGCCTTTGAACTGGGGTCTTATCAGTCATCTGGAGGAAATGCGATTTGAGCAGAGCGTGCCCAGATCGTCCACGGAGCGCCACGGCCCATTAGTCTGGTTCTGTCCAGATCGAGGATGAAGATGAGGATGAATGAGAGGAGGTGGAGGGATTTGTTTCTTATCTGGCTCGCTCTGAGACGGACTCGCGTTCAAAATAATCATCTCATCCGGATACAATGGAGCGTAATCCTTATCAAACGATGGAGCATGCCGATCTGAATCGCCGTCGAGCCGTTGGAAGCATCCCGGAATGCCAGACCGGCTGCAGCGAGACGAGGAACAGAAGTGCGCGGCGGAGAGAGGATTTGCGGCAATCCGCTCGACCATCGACAGAGGAGGCCAAAGGTCCTGCCAGTATTAATGCCGATCTGTTAAGTGTTTGCGAATATTGATTAAAGCCTCGGAATGTGCACCAGTCTGTCGGAATCATGTACCAGTCTTCTCACAAAATACTGTATTACTAGTGATCGTTTGTTTATGTGTGTGTGTTTAGTTTTGTTCAGAAAGTGACTAGTTAGTTCAGGTCTTTCAAAACTGTTAGTCGAAATCATCAATCATTCAAGCCATTTTCAAATTTCAAGTGAACTTTCTTTGCTGTTAGTAAATTCAAATCTCTACAGATATTGTAAAATGGACAGCTTAAGGTTTTAAATCACAAGAAGTGATCAGAGTCTCATTTTGGACATCAGTATTCGATGAGTCTACCTCTTTCCTTGGATCTTTTCGCCCTTCTATAGTAAATCTTGAACACAAATGTTTGAGCTGACAGACTATCCTGAATTGATTGACGCTAACGAATGTCTGACCTGCTCGAAGTTGTTTAATATGCGCAATTGACCATTTCACTTTGTCACCAGTTAACTGGACGAGCCGATGTTGTCAGCTGGTTCACCAGTCTTTCCGCGAACTTCTCTACCTGCTTTGACCAGCTACATGCTAGGCATGACCGGCTAATCATTTCAACAACAGATGTTAAATCGGCTTAGAATCTCCACGTGGTCAAAGCAGCAATTTTCAGTTAGATGATTTACTATAAGACATTAATTTTCACTAGCCTACATATAAGGTAGAGATTGATCGGTGATTTTTATTTGTTATTTACACGTGTCAGTGCGCTAATTAAAGGAGGGGCATTGGCCTGAATAGTCCGTCTCCCCAGATGTAGACATGCGCGTTTTTACAGGTGTCATAATTTGGGGGAGACTGTTTATTTTCTTTGTTCTGTGAGGAGTGCACTTCTATTTTTACTCGTTTTTGGTGTTACCTATTGATATTTGCCACAATCAAATTCCTTTCCAGATGTCCAACTCACCACAGCTGGTTAATTGATGATCCGCAGCGCCTGCGTTCAGTCGGAAGTGGCACCCGCGCCCTGCTTTATTGTCGTCTATACATGAGAGCCGATAATCTCTAGAGGGTATTCGCTCTAGGTTTGTTTGCGAGGATTTCGCAATTATTTTTTGAAAGGATTATTAGAAGTTTTGCGTCAGTTATTCTCCTTAGTTTCTCCCTTTGCCGGTGCCCGATTTTGGCGACGATTGAGAGGGTTATTCCCTTAGGAGTATTTCTCTGGTTTTTTTTTTGTTTGTTTGTTTTTTTTTTTTTTTCAATATTCCTCTGTCTCTACCAAGACCTTAGCGGCTGGTTGTTTCTTAGCGCCAGCTTTAAGATCACATTCGCAGTGGGAATTGGTGTCCGCCAGTTTCCAGCCCTTCACAAGAGCAGTGCAGTCGGCCTCGTTACAGAATCCCTCCGGCGTTGGCTCTCGTGTTCGCCGGAAAGGCCAGGGGCGCGAGAGCGGGGAGTGTGAGGGAGCGACATTTCCGCGGCGAAACAGCGATACATCACCGAGTCCCCGGCCTTTATTTAGAGCCCGCGATGGATCACCGTGTCGACATCTTCACCTCCTCTTGCGGGAGCGTGTCCGCACGAGGGCAGGTGTGTGTGTGGTGGTGGGAGGGGCGAGATGAGTTGCTTCAGGAACACCCCCCCTCAACTCCCCGACCTTTGACCTTACGGTATGGTGCTGTTCCGCAGCCTCACCTGGGATTCATTCAGATCCAAAACACTGTTCTGTGCTCGGTTGCACTTGCCTGATGCCTTCGAGCCTTGCCGGGAGGAGCGGCTCGCCAGGGCTTTTCAACTTATGAGAGACACATATTACATATTCATCAGGACACTGCTTTTACCTAAAGCGATGTTAAAAAAAAATGCATGAATTAGTTCAGTGAAAAGACCACAGTGTGAATCAGGTAAATCATAACTTGGACAGCAATACTAGATGGGTGATGTAAGGTAAATATGATATAGCACAGTGACACAAGTGACTGCTGAGCAAATGATCTAGGGAGTGATAATCTAATTTATTCAAATGCACCAAGCGGGAATAATCATATACAGAGTAATATTTCAATAAATCACCCATCAGTCTCTTTCTCTCCCCCCCCCCCCCCTTCCTCCACCTCCTCTCCCATCCACTCCACCTTTGGGTATCTCTTAATCTTAGAGCAGCCATCTTGGCTCATCTAGACCTTGATGTGCCGCTGCACATTTCACTTTTGAGGGTGTTTCCTCATTGAGCTTCAAACAAAAACTGGTACCACTTTAGGTCACAGGTCAGAAATGACTGTAATTACCGATATTTGCTAATTACAGAGTAATGACTGGTATTCACAGTTACAGAGCAAAAATGGGTAATTACTCAGAAATTATGTGATATAATGTCTGTTTTAATATTTACTGATAAAAATGACCTGTTGTATATCATTTGGCGTAAACTGATATTAACTGTTATGTCTGCCTATGTCAATTGTCATGTTAGGCATGTGACACTTCTATGACAGCCTTATACAGTGGGATTTATGTAAGCTGTTGCCTTTTTTTGTATGTTTCTTAGTGATTTCTTGTCATTACTCTTTTACAGTTGCAATGACAAAGTCATTGGCTGTCATTAGTCTGTAATTACATAGCCTTGACCAGTTATTACAGTAATTTCTGTGTAATTAATGGCTTGTAATTGAGAACATTACCCAAAAATGTTACCCAAAAAAATGCCTGGAGCTCAGTGCTTGATTATATGAACTTTTAACTGCCCAAAATAAATTGATTTAATAGCATCAGTACATATTTTTGACCTCATAATTTTTATGTATTCATATGGATGTCTGGCTCCTTAAAATCAGTTGGATTTAATCATTTCAATCTGTTTTATGTAATGTCTGAACACTGAACCTTCAATAATAATTTCTTCAACTTATTAGTGTTTACCTTCTTCCAAATTTTTAATGTGTTTCATAAACATTAACCCTCCTCCACTTACAGTTTATTTACTGTAACCTTGAAGTTCTTATCTCTTTGCTACTGATCTAATATCTCTGAATGTTTACCTTAAAATCAATGACCCAGCACAATCCGTTTAATCTATATCTATGACGTCACTGGGCCAGTAGATTAGATCTTTGCAGATAGATTAGTGGGTTTTTTTTTTTTTTTTTACAGTGATGTGGTTAATAAAAGCTCTCTCTCACACACACAGACGCGAGTGCACACACACACACACACACACACACACACACACACACACACACTCCTGTCGAGCTGAGATTGCACTTGACGGTGAGCGAGCTGGACATACACTCTGCTAAAGTCCCGACATCACTGGCTTGGTATTACTAGTCTTATTTCCATTTCTCTTCTACTCTCCTCCAATAAACCCAACCTTAACACTCTGCAGTCTCTCTCTCTCTCTCTCTCTCTCTCTCTCTCTCTCTCTCTCTCTCTCTCTGTCTCTTGTGCTATTGCTGTGTGATATTCAGTCTTTCAGATACTGTGTGTAATACAGTACTTGTGTGGTATGGAAGTCTAGTCTGGCCCAGAATCACTGTTAAACAACAAACAGCACAATTAATTGCCCACATGACAGGACTGAGCATGCGGGAAAAGTATATGCTTTTATTTCAATATATCTCCCCCCTCCCCCTCATGTTTTAGCGTTTTTCATGAAGTGACGTCATTTTGCATGAAATAGTGAAATACAACCCCAATTCTGAAATAGCTGGGACGACGTGTAAATTGTGAATAAAATCAAAATGCAATGACTTTCAGATCACATGAGCCAATATGTTATTTACAACAGAACATAGAATAACATTTCAAATGTTGAAACTGAGACATTTTACATTTTTATCCACAAAATGAGTTTATTTCAAATTTTCTGGCTGCAACAGGTCTCAAAAAAGTTGGGACACAGGCAAAAGAGGGCTGAAAAAGCAACTAATATATAAGAGAATCAGCTGAAAGAACATTTAGCAAGTAATTAAATTAACTGGCATCAGGTGTGTAACATGATTGGCTATAAAAGGGATGTCTTAGAGAGGCTGAGTCTCTCAGAAGTAAAGATGGCCAGAGGCTCTCCAACCTGTGAAGGCTTGCGTAAAAAAAATGGTGGAATACTTTAAAAACAATGTTCCTCAACGTCAAATTGCAAAGGCTTTGAAGGTCTCATCATTGACAGTGCATAACATCATCAAAAGATTCAGGGAAACTGGAAAAATCTCCGTGCGTAAGGGACATGGCCAAAGACCTTTACTGGATGCCCGTGATCTTTGGGCCCTCAGACGCCACTGCATCACTCACCGGCATGATTCTGTCATTGACATTACTAAATGGGCCCAGGAATACTTCAACAAACCACTGTCTGTAAACACAGCCCGCCGTGCCATCCACAGATTAAGAAGAAGAGGGGATGCTACAACATGGTGAACAGGCCCCTGTCCCAACTTTTTTGAGACCTATAGCAGCCATCGAATTTGAGATGAGCTCATTTTGTGGATAAAATTGTAAAATTTCTCAGTTTCAACATTTGCTATGTTATCTCTGTTCTATTGTGAATAAAATACTGGCTGGTGTGATTTGAAAGTCATTGCCTTTTGATTTTTTTCATAATTTACACTTTGTCCCAACTATTTCGGAATTGGGGTTGTAGTTGGCATTGCTGGATTATTGTTTCGTTTTAAACTCATCTGGCAAAGATGTCAGCCGTAAGCCTTGTATGAAAAGGCCAGAGAACCTGTTTGGAGTGATTCAGATAATCCCGCCATGCAAAAGTTTTCAAGATTGTCGGTCGTAGCTCATAAATCCCTGCTTGTGATGCTCTTAGCATATGTTCTCAGCTGTGGGGGATATCAAATTACCAGAAGCACGGCCATAAAATCCCAGCTCTGTGACCCTCCCGATCTGTCGTTTTTGTTCAACCTGGTAATGGATTGATTTAATTCTGTTGTGATTTACTGAGCTTTAGCTCGGTGGTCACTTAGTGTAGATCTGTCAGAAAGATCTGACTTTAGCCACAGTTCATTTTGGCAACGATTTTTTTTTTTTTTTTGCTCGGCAAATGTCGTAATTTTGATACCGTTCCCTCGCCTCCTTGAAGAACTTCGCCGTTTTTGAAACCGGTTCACCTGCAATTCGAGCAACACCTTTTTCCCCGTTTTGACCTGAGCTAGTATCGTCATCTTTCTTCTGAGCCGTGCCAAGCAAAGTGCTGCGAGTCAGACATATTTTTAATCAGACACTTACGGCTACTCGGAGCTCATTTCAGTAGGAATAACTTAAGTATACGCTTATAGAATTGCGGTCTAGAGATTTCAAATCTAAAGTCAATTTTCCGCGGCCCTTCAGATTTTTTGTGCAGCCTCTGTGTAGAAGAGTTGGTGGAACGAGAGTGCGGGCCGCTGTTCATGTTAGAGGTTGCAGTAAGTATGAAGGTTGAAGAAGGGGTGTCGGTCGGTATGATAAAACGTCTCCATATGACAGATGCTGCGCTCAGCATTGTCACTTACCACCACCCCCTACAACCCGCCCCCCACGCCACTCTGGGGACGCAGCCACCCCAGAGAGGCCTGACGGATGAGAAGGCATCCCGCTCAGGACGGCAATGCGGGCCAGAATGAATCCCCGTGCGAATTGTTGAACTTTTTACTTTTTAACATGCTCAAGAAGGTCGAGTAAAAATAGAATACGGGAGAGCGTTTGATCCTATTCGTTTCTGCCCGTAATTTGCGCGTTACTGTAGTACTGATATCATTAAATGAACACAAGTAGGACGAGGATGTTTCTAGCCTATATGTTGTTTTTTTTTTCAATATCCCGGCCACAAATCCAATGTTGTTAAGCGTCTTAATCCCCAAGCTGCTGTAGATCCATAGTATCTGTAGCGCCAGGTAATCGCTGTGAGGGCTGCCGCCACGTGCTGAGCCGCAGAGACTCCGAATGCGGGATCACGCGCGCTCTTAAGTGTAAGTGTCGATTTTTTTTTTCTGTGTTACAGTCCGCGAGGGGAGATCGTTATCTGGTTTTCTTCTGTGCACCCTTAAAGAGTCGGAATGTGCCTGATCTCTGCGCTCGGGACAAATGTAGCCTAATCCTCGTCTCTTATCCAACCCCCCCGTCACTCATTCTCTCTCACTCCGCTCTCTTTCTGATCGTCTTACACTCGCTTGGGTGTTTTTTTTTTTTTTTTTTTTGCTCCGGATTCATTGTACTAGCGTGTTGCTGCGCGCATGGCGTATAAAGGCGCCACTGACGACTGCTGCCCGTTATAAAATCTCCTGTCCCCTTTCCAGAAAGGATCGCGCCGCGTGCTCGGCACCGCGCGAGACAATCAGATCAGGACTGATCTCCTCTCGCGATTGCCCTCAATTGAATTTTCATCGTATCATTGAATTATGAGATTGCTTCAGCCTCTGTCCGGATTAATGCCAGTTTAATCGTAATTTGCCTCACTCCCCTCCTTCCTTTTCGCTTGTGTCCAAGTATAAGATTGTTCTGTGGTCATGGGGTGTATAATTTCATTTTTGCCTAGGGTGATGCGTTGCTTCACAGTTCTGTAAAGCGGATACCAGGTGGATCTATGGTCTACAAATACGCCAGCTTCAGCGCGCGGACGTCAGTGGAAGTTTAGGATCAGGGCGGGAGGATGTGGGCTACGCGTCGGTGTGCTGTCTTTCTCCTCGTGCCGGCAATTTACCTGGTGAGTGTTTTTATTCTTGTTATTGACTTTGTTTTGTTTCTGTCTCGCGCATTATAAATTTAGCCTAAATTGATCTATGCAGTTTAATTTTCTTCGCTGCACATGGAAGCTACGGAGAGTGAGGAAGCGTCTCCACAATTACTTGCATCGTGAGCTCTTAATGATTATAGGTTACGATTTTTTACGATTTACGAGCTTTCCTTAAACATTCACGCTTTTGTTAAACCGTTAAGCTATTGCACTGTGCTTTTAAAAAACTCAGTTGTACAATGGCAATCGCAATTATCAGTAATTTGCAAGCTGGATATAAAGTATGCATTCAAACAATGTCTTGAGAAATATTTTACGTCCTCCTTGAACTGCCCGCAATCGAATATCTCTCCATCTGATTTTTAAGAAGAATTGATGGGTGCCAAATATACGTTGTTTTTTTCATTGCAAGTGTGGCATAGTGTATTTAAAAACAAGTCGCACCGTAAAATACTGTGTTTAATCTGATAGTGTACATCCATATGGATGACAACGTATTCTGACTTACTTATATTGCCACCGAACTTTGCGCGGCGGGCAATAATCGTGAATGATTTCTTAACGGTTCTTTTTTTCCCATTTTTGTCATGAAAATTATATTAAAAACATTTAATAAATTGGTTCGCTTCTCCTCGCACATTGCAGAAACTTTGCTATACGAAGATCAGTATGTAATTTAGAATTAAATTCGCAAGGGGGCGTCCTTTATCACAAAAAGGACGGAGTCACACAGTAATGGTCGTCTGATCCGAAGCGCTGCCGTAGAAACCGACGGCCAGCTGACCCGGAGTGAATTTAATATAATGTGGACAACGGGGCGCATTTATAACATTTATTGGCAAGGAAAACCGGCAAACAGAGAAGAAACCAGCATTTATACAAGCCCACTTAAACTCCTCACTTCCTTGAAAAACAAGTCAGTGAAGTATGGTGGCCCCACAGCGAGCAAAAAGGTTGGAGGGTACATCAGATTGCCCGGTCTGAGGTGAATTCTAGTGCGTATAAGTGGCTGCAGTTGAAGGTTAACCCCGCTGTTGTTGAACCGTTAAATTAGTTTCTCCTGCAAAATACGTGAGGCCGATCGTGTCGCATCTGAAGCATCCCTTCCTCTCGTTCGGACACCGCGAAGGGCGCTAATTTGAAATAGCAATTACGGAGATGTCGCAAACCTCCCAATGCCTCCTTTCATGCAACCCATGATGCTATTTTAAATGCAAATAGTTTTTAAGAACCCCATAGTATGGTATCAACAGAGTGATGCACAAAAAGTTGCATTTCTGATGCTCCGCCAGCGCTGCGCAATTGCAAAAGTTTCCGGCTGAATATCTCAAAGTTCGGGTCAACCGAAGTCGCTCTGTAAAAGCCAGAGCGCAATATAATGCAGTGAATATACTGTCTGTATTTAAATGAGAAGAGAGATCAGGCCCAGTAAGTCTACAGACCAGAAACAGGTAGAATTCACGTTATACACGGCACTAACTACTGGAAACCACACACACACACACACACACACACACACACCTTTCACCCTTTACATAAGCGCAAACGTTTGGACAGGGGCTCGTATTCATAATTGATATAAAAGATGATGAATTTCAAACTGTATTCTGGTCTACTTGTGAAATTAAAACGTCCTTTTCAAAGCGTTTTGCTTAATTCATTGCATAAAATTCAATTTCTTTGAATAGCAGGCTGCACTCTTGTACCAAGTTTCGCTTTCTCTTCAAAGGGACATTCGAATTACAATCCATTTAACAAGTGGATTCTATCAGCGGCTGAATTTTGACCTCGAGCGTTTATTTAAAAAATCGTATTTTCGTTAATTAAAAAGGCTCGAAGCAGATTTGTGAATTTTTACATTTTTTTACCTGCTTAGTTTCCAGTCAAATACAATGGATTTCTCAGCGAATGCAATTACATTTCTTTAATATAAAAAAAAACAGCTATCGCAGGTGTATTTCTGCCCCCGGCTGTGGGAATTTCTGTTAATTTTGCGGTCTCATATGAATATGTGGCGTGATTTAGCTGATTTGCACGAACTTTCTAAAATACTGTATAAAATCAGCATCATCACGCGGGAGGTGAAAGTCTCGTGAAGTTACAGAATTCAAGAAAGGGGAAAAAAAGCCGTGAAAATTTATCAGAATATCACGTCAGGTTTTTATTCCAATATTCAAGATAAGTTTAAAGTCGTTAGTGTGCCCATCAATCTCAGTAAAGTGTGATTTTAATGCATTCCTTTTTTAAATCCCTTGATGGAACCATAATTTTAATTTTGACAGGTAGCCTAAGCCACCGGAACAATGTTTCACGTTCGGGGGCCACTAACTCAAAAGGATCAGTGGGCCTTGACTTAGTTTAGTCACATCACACTTTGTTTGTTCACCTTAAATTTAATACATCCAAATGGAATTGGCTTCTCAGTGACGGCTCTACGCCCAAAAACGATAGGCCCAAACGCAATAAACGCAACTGAAGGCAATATTTTGGAATGCTGTATAAATGACTTAATTAGCTGCTGATCACCAAAAGCCTTTAATGAAAAGTCAGCTTGATGCAGACATACGTTTCTCCTGTTAAACTGGCCGTCAATCAGATCCGAAAACATGACGATGTTCGCCGCGGCGCAAATCATATTACGATTTTATCAAGTACGTAAGGCCTTATCAAGTTATTATTATATTATTATTAGACTATTATGTTGCACGTCAGGCTATACAGGTAGGTTTTCTTATAACGACGATAGACCGTTGCTGCACTGAAATCAGTCAGAATACTGTTAGGCTATGTTTCTTGTGCGGCGGCTTGCTCGTTTTTGGTGTTTCATATAACTGGTGACAGTTGTACTAGACAGCTTTAATTACCAGGCCTGAAAAAAATAAGTCAGCTGTTTCACAGCTCGGCTGCGTTAATTAACTTATATCTCATGTTATTTTCTTATATCTTGTCTTGACGTGCGCAGAACACTAAGACTGTTGACACACTGCGACAGAATTTCTGTCGAAACACAGTCTGGCACATTTTCATAATTAAGATCACCAGTGCCGTTAGATATTTAGATACTGGATTGCAGTGCCTCGAACGGTCATTCGACTCGTTATCTCGCGGTGACACCGGCCGAGTGCCAGCGCATTCCGCGGCTCTCGTGCTCTCACTGCTCGTAGCATTTCAGTACCGAGGACAGCGCGCTCTCTGCAGCGCGGGGTTCAGAGGCTCGCGGCAAGGGCCTTCTGAGTAGCACGCAAGTACTGCTACATTCTCTGGCGGGTAGACAGTGCGAAAGCGCGCCTCAACACCCGTATAAATGTGCTCTGCTGCTTGACTGCGACTTAAAAAAGGACCAGCCCGAGTAATTGTCCCAGGCTCATTTTATTTTGGCCTGAAAAGACCCTTTAGGTTTTTCTAAAGGAAGAATATACGATCTTCTGACTCCGTGGGATTACTGTGCTTAATCACGACAACATGTGCCAGACTTCATTGTCAAACACAAGACTGGGTTATTCCCTTTGACCCAACCCCCGATTATAGAAGAGGCCTATTGAGATGTTGCCGATTTATAGGTATTGTCTTCACTCTGGCGCCAAAACTAGAACTGAAATGTTTAAACTGTACTGAAGAAATGCAGTTTCAGTTGATGAAGGCTCTTCATGCCAATGATCGCATGAGAAGTAAGTGGTGTGAAAATACGAATGGACGAGGCTGAATCGTTTCGGTGAATTCCTGTTACACTTCACACCTTATCTCCTCAGATGTGATACACTATACCAGTAGCTTATAGTGCCATCGGTACAGAAAATGCAAACAGTACTCAAAGGTTTGGCCTTCGCACGAGGATTGAAGTCTAAATTAGGATATTTCAAGTTGTACCATTATTCTCTTGTCTGCTGTTTTGCTCATCTTCCCGTAAACCACTGTATCTCTCTCTCTCTCTCTCTCTCTCTCTCTCTCTCTCTCTCTCTCTCTCTCTCTCTCTCTCACTTCCTCACACCTTGTTTTGGGCCGTTACCCTACCGTCCCCGCCGCTCCCGGCTCTATTGGGGATAGCCCGCGTCATCTTGGGCAGTGCACTTTTGATATACCTATCGCGTATCATCTCCCGCGCTCCCGAGGGTCACGGAGCGTTAACGGCCGCACTTGCGTTTTATTGGCGTCTTCACGCCGCGACTCCGGCTCCGGGAGTGAGAGCATTTTATTTGCTAATCAGACAGCTGCTCGGACCGTTTGGCCAGTTAATAGCTGCAGTGCATTACGGAGCAGTCAACCTTCCCCCCTCCCGGTCCCTCGGCTCAAACCTTTTGCCTGGTTTGCGGCCGGCCTTCACGGAGCTGTTCGCCTTTTACTAATGTCGTGATTTATTAATGCGGTTAAGTTGTCCCCCTTTTTTACGCGGGAAGGGTTGACTCCCTGGCGGTTTTGCGGTCACGGATTGTGGAATTATGGGCTATTTCACGTGCTCTCCGGGCCCCGACTGTGGGTGGCAGTAGTAGTTTTCCTCTGTCTGACGAAACACCGGTCTAATATAACATTAACGGCTGCATGAATTTACGAATGTGCCGCAGCTTTTACCACCGCAACTGCTGTACCAACAAATTTATATTAATACTTATATTAATACTTAAAATACTACTACTACAACTACTACTACTACTACTACTATTATTATTATTATTATTATTATTATTATTATTATTATTATTAATAATAATAATAATAATAATAATAATTTTATGGCACCCGGTTGAGTTGAGGTAACGCTCGTCTGTGACTGAGCCAGATGCGTACCGGCGTTGCTGTCAATCAAACTTAGCCATTGCCCCGCTGTCTTTGCTGACGCCATGACCGCAGTCAAATTATGACATCATCAGTTAAAATGGACGCCTTGATTGATTCAATGCTGAGCCGCTTTGATATTACCATACATCACGATATATCACTCATGAACAAACGGCACACATTCATCTATGTGGAAATCAAGTCCGTTGCTCTGAATTTGAACATGACAGTTGCTTCAAGGTGACCTCACAAATTATTTCAGTTTATGTCCAATGATGCAGCACTTTAATACTTTAATTAGTAAAGTTTATTACCAATGTTTCTGCTGTGACGCTTACTGATAAAAACCTGCTGAATCTGTTATTTCACCTTGTAGAAGCTGTTATATCATGTGTTACAGTGTTACTGTAGCATCATGTTGAGTGGACTAATATTTTCAGCAGTATGGTGGCATGGTTGGTAATGCCTGTGCAATCAGTAATGCTGGTGTCTCACAGCTAGAAGAGTGTAGGTCCGAATCAGGTCCTAGGCCTTCCTCTGTGCTGGTGGTACACAGTGATAAACCTTTGATTTTGCCAACTTCTTTGGACTCTGTTGTAGTCATCACATTCAATATTTTCCATATGCAATGATTAAATTCAGAATAAAGCATCAGATATTGTATTATTCTGTTTTCAGTATATAGGTGGTTAGAATTTTCAGATCAGGCCTTTACCATTTTATTTGCGTGTTCAGTAATGTGCCTTCTTTCTCAGAATTGTGATTGTACAGTGGTCGCTGTATTCAGCTGTTTTCCTATCTCATGTTATGCATGTCATTCAAAACGACATGTTCGAAATGAGATAATTTTCCAACTGCTTGGTTTTATTGTGCGTGTGCACGCATGCGCGTGTAGGTCCGTTCGTCAACAGACGAACATGTGCATTTGTGTGTGTGCGTGTGTGTGTGCGCGCGATTCGTGTGCGTGTTTGTGTGTACGCATGTGTGTTTGTGTTTATCTGTATGTGTGTGCACACACATTTGTTTGCACTACTCATTTGTTAACATAACAACAATTCGGACAGTGAGAAATTACAAAAGCACTGTAGCATTTGCCTTGAAATTTTCTCAGCTGCATGGTATATGGGATTCATCACAGTTGCACTGAGTTGCAGTCCTACCTGTGGGCAATTTAGAGTATCCAATTAGCCTGACATGCTTTTCTTTGGACTCTGGGAGGAAACCGGAGTGCTCGGTTTAGCATAAAGACTATGGACAAAACCCCCATTCCTCTTTGTGATGTCACAGAAAAAAGACTTCCCTGTGAATGTTTGTGGAATTTTCCTCTGTGATGTCACAGGGGAAAGTCTGCTTTATACATGCCTAAGGAGTGGATGCTTCCTTACACTCTGCATGAATGTAAACAGAATGTTGTCAAGTAGGCAGCCAGCCAGGCAATTCTATCATCCCCCGAAAAGCGGTTTGCATGTAAATGTGCTCTCTGAGATTGATATCGCGACACGACGGGTTTGATCCCGTTTGGCTCTTGATGGACAGCTTCCTCGACTGAAGTGTGATTTAAAAAACATGAGTGCTTTATATTGCGTCTGTGCGACTCCGCAGAAGTGCTGATCCGCTGCTTGCATGTTCTCCGTGTAATGCTGTTTGATGCTGACTGCCGTCACTGCAGTTAAGTGCTTCACTTGAGAGGAAAACAGCTTTTCCACTCTTTCATGAGTCACACTTGCAACTCCAGGCCCTTACTGTACTCTAATACACTCCTGCCATTTGGGTCCTAATCATTAAAAGCCAACCGCAGGACTCCATCGTCAATACGTGGGGCTGTATTTCCACCTCTGACCAGATGGGGGCAGGGTCACTGCCTCCTCAGATACTGCTGAAACCTGGCAGTTCATTTCTGCCTGTCTCATGGAGGAGAGAATTCCTCTGGCGCTAATCTGGAGAGCGTTTGTTCAACTATACAGAACCCTGTACAACAAGGGACATGCAATAAAGATAAGATAGATATTGAAATTGTTCTCACTGCAAAATGTCAGCCAAAATAAATGTATTACAAATTCTTGAACTTATTTTTCTCGCCGGGTTTCAGGAGCTTAAAGATCGGGACAGAAATAGAACTGAGAGAGAAGCCTCTCTGCCATCTACACAGACAGCTAATTTGCAGACCCCAGCAGCAGACCCCAAGTGCAGATTTTAAAAATAAACTCAGCTCACCAGCTTTCCTGCCAAATTATCACAGAGCGGAGTTTGAAATATAATATTTTTTAAAATATAGTGAGCTACTATGTGATGTGTTTCCTACTGTACTGCAAACTGGTTCTGTGGTCTACGCATTGCAAATTGTGGTCACTCACTCACTCACTCACTCACTCATTCATTCATTCACTCACTCACTCACCCATTCACACACTTACACTCACTCCCTCACTCATTCACTCATTCACTCGCACATTCAATCAATAAATTCAATTCAGTTCAATAATGCTTTATTGGCATGACTGTGAGATAACAATACTACCAAAGCAACTAACAATGACACATAAATGAATAAAATACCAGTAAATTAATAGGTAATCAAGAACATACAACCCCAATTCCGAAATAGTTGGGACAAAGTGTAAATTGTGAAAAAAATCAAAATGCAATGACTTTCAAATCACACCAGCCAGTATTTTATTCACAATAGAACAGAGATAACATAGAAATGTTGAAACTGTGAAATTATACAATTTTATCCACAAAATGAGCTCATTTCAAATTTGATGGCTGCTACATGTCTCAAAAAAGTTGGGACAGGGTCCTGTTTACAATGGTGTAGCATCCCCTCTTCTTTTTAACACAGAGTGCAGGCGTCTGGGCATTGAGGAGACAAGTTTCTTGAGTTTACCCATTGGAATTTGATCCCACTCTTGTTTAATATGGGCTTCCAGCTGCTGGAGAGTTTTGGGTCTCCTTTGATGGATTTTTCGTTTAATTATGCGCCAAATGTTCTCAATCGGTGAAAGATCAGGACTCCAGGCAAGCCAGTTCAGCACACGGACTCTTTTACTAGGAAGCCATGCTGTTGTAATAGCTGCAGTATGTGGTTTTGCATTGTCCTGCTGAAATACACAAGGCCTTCCCTGGAATAGATGTCGTCTGGAGGGGAGCATATGTTGCTCTAAAACCTTTATATACCTTTCAGCATTCATGGTGCTTTTAAAAACATGAAATTGTCCCACACCCTATGCACTAATGCATCCCCATACCATCAGAGATGCTGGCTTTTGAACTGAACACTGATAACAGGAGGGGTGGTCTTTCTCCTCTTTAGCCCGGACGACACAACGCCCATGATTTCCAACAAGAATGTCAAATTTGGACTCATCTGACCACAGGACACTTTGCCACTTTGCTACAGTTCATTTTAAATGAGCCTTGGCCCACAGAACACGGCGGCACTTCTGGATCATGCTCAACAATGGCTTCCTTTTTGCATGATAGAGTTTTAGATGGCATCTGTGGATGGCACGGTGGACTGTGTTTACAGACAGTGGTTTCTTGAAGTATTCCTGGGCCCAATTAGTAATATCAATGACAGAATCATGCCGGTGAGTGATGCAGTGGCGTCTGAGGGCCCGAAGATCATGGGCATCCAGTAAAGGTCTTCGGCCTTGTCCCTTACGCACTGAGATTTTTCCAGTTTCTCTGAATCTTTTGATGATGTTATGCACTGTCAATGATGAGACCTTCAAAGCCTTTGCAATTTGACATTGAGGGACATTGTTTTTAAAGTATTCCAAAATTTTTTTACGCAAGCCTTCACAGGTTGGAGAGCCTCTGGTCATCTTTACTTCTGAGAGACTCAGCCTCTCTAAGAGATCCCTTTTATAGCCAATCATGTTACACACCTGATGCCAGTTAACTTAATTACTTGCTAAATGTTCTTTCAGCTGATTCTCTTATATATTAGTTGCTTTTTCAGCCCTTTTTTGCCTGTTTCCTAACTTTTTTGAGACCTGTTGCAGCCAGAAAATTTGAAATAAGCTCATTTTGTGGATAAAAATGTAAAATGTCTCAGTTTCAACATTTGAAATGTTATCTATGTTCTATTGTAAATAACATATTGGCTCATGTGATCTGAGAGTCACTGCATTCTGATTTTATTCACAATTTACACTTCCTCCCAACTATTTCGGAATTTGGGTTGTACATCGATTGGGTGACAAAGACACTCACTCATTCACTCTCTCACTCACTTATTTACTCACTCACTCATGGATGTTTAATAAGGATGTTAAGTAGGATGCATATTCGGTTTTGTGCTTGCATTCTTAAAGAGCGCTACAGTATCAAATTTGATACATTTTTTGTTAGGAAGTAGCTCATTTTGAGTGCATCATCTAAAGTAGGAGGTAATGCATTTTGTGGGTGTGGTATCAGAGGGGCAGAAGGTGGTGGCATGTCTGTCTTCAACAGAATCAGTCCTGGGATTGTGGATTTTTATTGGTGCGGAGGATGATGGTGATGGTGATGATGAGAGGAAGAGAGAGAGAGGGAGAGAGAGAAGGAGAGGGGGGAGAGAGAGAGAGGGAGAGAGAGGGAGAGGCTTCACGCAGTAAGAGATTTCAAATTTCAATTTTTTCCAGTTCTGTGAGCTTTTTCCCCCTGTGTGACCTTTGACCTCAGCCTCCCGTGTCACCTGATCCCATCCAGGAAGTGTTGGTTCAGCAGTTCTGTGGGACTGAGAGGGCGTGATCAGGGCAGCGTGTGTGTCTGTGTTTGTGTGTGTGTGTGATTAATGACTGTGTTTTTGAGTTTGCCACCTCCGGCCTCCTCAGATATTCCGTGGATTCAGGGGTCAGGTCACAGACTACCCAGTAAAGGAGGTTAAACCTTCATGTGTGTCTGGTCCTCTGTGACACCCAGATACATCTTCTTTTCCCTTCATTTTCTCTTAACAATATAGCTGGGCCTCCCTACTGCACTTGGATTATAGTTATTTTCTTTTGAAATTTGTATCCTTGACAGAACTAATTAAGGAAAGTGTTTGAATAAAAACTACCAGCAAGCCCGCAGTTCTTAAAACATTTTCTCAATTTGAAAGGGTGTCCTGAAATGAAGGCCGAATCCCTTCACTGGATGTCGGCTAGTCGAAAGCGAGCCTATGACGGTACTCAGTCAATACCGAATGAGGCATCTTACAGTGCTGAAACAAAACCCGGCACCACACCGGCCCTTCTCTGATAAGAGGTCGGACACCGCTTTAGGCGCGATAAAGCGGTGATCTGGTTGATTTACGACCGGAAATAGCGGGCCGGAGGGGAAGAGAAATGCGCTCGTGCCCCTTTGAGACGGAGCGCGAGGTCTTTGATTGCTCTGACCCGGTCTGGCGGCGCCGTCACTGAAGTTGCTGTCGGCGAGCCGATTATTGCCTCCGACATCCGCGTCTTCAGAGCTTTCAGTCAGCTTAAATAGTTGTGATCATCCGTGCCCTCCGGCTGCGCTACAACCCCCCCCTCCGAGTCTGGCAAACGTTCCTCAGGGATTTAGTGAACCGTTAACGCATGTCTCCGGCGAAACGGCGCTGAAATTGTTCTGCGCAAACTTGGCAAATTAAATAATAAAAAAAAGAGAACGTTATTATCAAGAGCGGGATGACTTATGTATTTTCTCATTATAGGAGAGACAGGTCTTTTTTTCTGACAAAACATTCTTGTTTCATGCTTTGGAAAAAAAACGTGCCTTCATTTGTTGGAGAAGAGATCATGAAATAAGACAATCCATTAAAAGGAGTTCGCGAGTAAATTATCTTGACACATCTTGACGTAGTCTACTGCGGAGGCATGAAGGAAATTGATTTGCAAAAGCAAATAAAAAAATAAAAGGCTTTCGTGTATTAAGCGAGACCATGATTAAAATGAGAATTATTTTGTCGCTAATTCAAAGTTTATTTTTTTCAACTGGTTCATCATTAAATAGGCAACGGGAAAAAATAAATCATTTTAATTTAGAGTTATATTTAAACCAATTTGTCTTTCTTATTGGAATGAGGACAATCACACGTTTTAGAATGAGAGAAAAAAAACATTTAATTGATATGCCACATGGATAACAGTTTACCTTGAAGCGTATGTTAATCATTTCAGTTACTTCTCCAAATTGAACTTTCCGGCATGGCTAAGCAACGCACTTCATGCCTTCGGGTCCATGCGTGGCCGTTGTATGTCTTCTTATGGTGGATAAACTTACAAGTACGCCACAAGCCAAGATGTGTGCATAAGAACGTGGCAGATGCGCACGCGTGTCTCTGATCCGGAAGATTAATGAGGCTTTTAATGTAATGGCGCGAGATCCAAAGAAGGAGGAATAATGATTTTGCGGCGCGTGCTCTGTGGGACAATGGAATGTTGGAACGCGCCGCAGCGCTAAGCGCTCTCCAGCGAGTTTTCGCTTCATTAGCCTTAGACCGATTTTGGAAACGGGAAAAAAATAGTAATTTTCTCGATCATTACTCGAGCTTGACTGTACAAAATTTTTTTGGTGCTCTCGCTTTTCTATTAAAAAACAAGTTCGTTGCTACCTAGGTCGCGACATTTCTTGAAAATGTGTCCGTTTGGGGATGGAATAAAGATTTCAGAAGAAATATTCGCCGGGTTTTCTCGCAGGGGGTCCTTCATTTGCAGGTGTCCTTATTGATTAGCTGTTAATGCGGAAGTGGGCTATTAACGACGATAAAAACTGCCTGTGGTGCTCAGATTTGTCGAGATGTTTGATTTGGTTTCAGGCCGGAAAAACTACCAATGTGAAGCCGTCAGCGCATTGGCCGCAGCTGCGATCACTTCGGAGAGTTATTCGATAGACTATTGGCAATCCACCCCACGTAGCCGACATTTTTGAAGACGGTTGTGACAGCTGTTAATTAGAGAGAATGTGAGACAAATTCTCCCGTTACCAGTGGGCTACTGGTGTTAATGTTGATTTCACCAGCAGCTCGTCGTGTTTTGTTTATTTCCGGCAGAATTAAGGTGTTATTTTTTATTTTTGCTATTTGGGTGTTTTATAGGTTGACGAAGGCATGAGCTGAGAGGGAGAGAGTATAATTGTGTAGCTACTATGCATCTATTTGGATAAGCTCTATTTGTTTGCTTATTAAAATTACACATTGCGCTTTGCTTCGTCAGCATTATTGTGGAAGAAAGCCAGTGAGTGTGTTGGAGAGAGTGAGTGTGATGGAGAATGCTCAGGTGTGTGTATATGTGTCTGCCTGCATATTTGTGCATGTGTGTGTGTGTGTGTGTGTGTGTGTTTGTGTGCAGTTGTGTATATATGTCTGCAATTGTGCTCTTGTAATTGGGGGTTCATTACTGTGTTTGAATGTGCATTAGACTATGTCATACGTATATGTCTGCTGGCAGGTGACAAAGTGTGAATTAATGAGCTAGCTTGTGTGAGAGTATGCGGATGGAAGTGTGTTTTTGAGTGTGCGTAAGCGTGTGTGTGTGTGTGTGTGTGTGTGTGTGTGTGAGCATACATTAGTCATTGTGTGAGTGAACTTATATCAGTGAGTGTTTGTGTATGTGTGTGTGTGTGTGTGTGTGTGTGTGTGTGAATGAGTGTTGATAAGAGAGTGCATATTTGAGAGCATGCATTAGTGAATGAGTGTGAGTGCATTAGCATGTGTTTGTGCATTTGTGTATTAGTGAGTGTGTGCGTGTGTGCATTTGTGAGTATTTGAGCGTGCATGAGAGCATGTGAGTATGCATTAGTGAATATGAGAGTGTGTATTAGTCAGTGTGTGAGTGTGCATTGGAGTGTTTGAGTAAACATTAGTGAATGTGTAAGTTTGCATCACTGAGGGTGTGAATATGCATTAGTGTGTGTGTTAGTGTGCATTAGTAAGTGCATTAGTGAGTGAGTCTGTATGAGTGTGAATTAGTGAGTGAGTGTGAGTGTGAATTAGTGAGTGAGTTAGTGTGTGAGTGTGCATTAGTGAGTGAATGTGTGAGTGTGCATTAGTGAATGTGTGTGAGTGTGCATTAGTGTGTGTGAGTGTGTGAGTGTACATTAATGATTTGCAAGCATGCAGTAATGAGTGAGTGAGTGTGTGCATGCATTAGTGAGTGAGTGTGTGAGTGTGCATTAGTGAGTGAGTCAGTGTTTGAGCATGCATTATTGAGTGAGTGAGTGTGTGAGCATGCATTAGTAAGTGAGTGAGTGTGTGAGCGTGCATTAGTGAGTGTGTGCACGTGTACATCAGTGAGTGAGTGTGAGAGTGTGCATTAGTGATCTATGAGCGTGCAGCAGTGAGTGTTTGAGTATGCATTAGTGATTTGAGTGTAAGTGTGCATTAGTGAGTGAGTGTGTGGGTGTGCATTAGTGATTGAGTGTGTGAGCGTGCAGTAGTGAGGTAGTGTGTGAATGTGCATTAGTGAGTGAGTGAGTGTGTGAGCGTGCAGTAGTGAGTGAGTGTTTGAGTTTGCATTAGTGAGTGAATGAGCGTGTGAAAGTGCATTAGTGAGTGAGTATGCAGTAGTCAGTGAGGGTGAGTGTGCATTAGTCTTTGAGTGTGTGAGTGTACATTAGTGAGTATGTGAGAGTGCATTAGTGAGTGATTGTGTGAGTATGAAATAGTGTGTGAGTGTGTGAGTGTGCATTAGTGAGTGAGTGTGTGAGTGTGCATTAGTGAGTGAGTATGTGAGTATGCAATAGTGTGTGAGTGTGTGAGTGTGCGTTAGTGAGTGAATGAGTGTGTGAGCGTGCATTAGTGTGTGAGTGTGTGAGTATGCAATAGTGTGTGAGTGTGCATTAGTGAGTGTGTGAGTGTGCATTAGTGAGTGTGTCTGTGCGTGTACATTAGTGAGTGTGCATTAGTGATTTGTGAGCATGCAGTAGTGAATGAGTTTGTGAGTGTGCATTAGTAGTGAGTGAGTGAGTGAGTGAGTATGTTAGCATGCATTAGTGAGTGAGTTTGTGAGTGTGCATTAGTGACAGTGTTTGAGCGTGCATTAGTGAGTGTGTGTGCATGTACATTAATGAGTGAGTGTGCATTAGTGATTTTTAAGCATGCAGTAGTGAGGGAGAGTGTGTGATTGTGCATTAGTGAGTGAGTGAGCCTGTGAGCATGCATTAGTGAGTGAGTGTGTGAGTGTGCATTAGTGAGTGTGTAAGCGAATGTTTTGAGCATGCGTTAGTAAATGAGTGAGTATGTGAGCTTGCATTAGTGAGTGCGAGTATGCACTAGTGACTGTGATTGTGCATTAGTGAGTGAGTGAGTGTGTGAGCGTGCATTAGTGAGTGTGTGTGAGTGTACATTAGTGAGTGAGTGTGTAATTGTACATTAGTGAGTGTTTGAGTATGCATTAGTGATTTGTGAGCATGCAGTAGTGAGTGAGTGTGTGTGTGCATTACTGAGTGAGTTTGTGAGTATGCATTAGTGAGTGAGTGTCTGTGTGCATTAGTGAATGAGTGTGTGAGTATGCATTAGTAAGTGAGTGTGTGAGTGTGCATTAGTGATTTGTGAGCGTGCAGTAGTGAGTGTGTGAGTATGCATTAGTGATTTGTGAGCTCGCAGTAGTGAGTGTGTGAGTGTGCATTAGTGAGTGAGTGAGTGTGTGAGTGTGCATTAGTTAATGAGTGTGAGTGTGCATTAGTCAGTGAGTGAGTGAGTGTTTGAGCGTGCATTATTGAGTGAGTGAGTCTGTGCATGCAATAGTGAGTGAATATGTGAGTGTGCATTAGTGTGTGAGTGTGCATTTGTGTGTGAGTGAGTGTGTGAGCATGCATTAGTGAGTGAGTGTTTGAGCATGCATTACTGAGTGAGTGTGTGGGCCTGCATTAGTGATTTGTGACCATGCAGTAGAGAGTGTGTGAGTGTGCATTACTTAGTATGAGTATGCATTAGTGTGTATTAATGTGTATGAGTATGCATTAATGAGTGTGCATTAGTTAGTGTGAATATGTATTAGTGTGTATTAATGTGTGTGAGTATGCATTAGAGAGTTAGTGTGCATTAGTTAGTGTGAGTATGCATTATTGTGTATTAATGTGTTTGAGTATTGATTATTAGGTTAGTGTGCATTAGTTAGTGTGAGTATGCATCAGTGTGTATTAATTTGTGTGAGTGTGCATTAGTGAGTGAGTGAGTGTGCATTAGTGTGTGAGTTTGCATTAGTTAGTGTGAATATGCATTAGTGTGTATTAATGTGTGTGAATATGCATTAGTGTGCATTAATGTGTTTGAGTATGCATTATTTGGTGAGTGTGCATTATTTAGTGTGAGTATGAATTAGTGTGTATTATTGTGTGTGAGTGTGCATTAGTGAGTGAGTATGTGAGCGCATTAGCATTAGTGAGTGAGTGAGTGAGTGAGTGAGTGAATGTGCATTAGTTAGTGTGAGTATGCATTAGTGTGCATTAATGTGTTTGAGTATGCATTATTTGGTGAGTGTGCATTAGTTAGTGTGAGTATGCATTAGTATGTATTAATGTGTGTGAGTGTTCACTAGTGTGTATGAATGTGCATTAGTGTGTGAGTGTGCATTAGAGTCTAAGTGCTGATCTCCGCTCCGTACTCTAATCTGGCTGAGTTGGCTGGTGATCAGCACTGCTCGTAGCTGCTCAGTGTCAGCAGCTGCATTAACACGACCTGATTCTGCGCTCCCATTGGCTCTGAGCTGTCAGCTCTGCCACTAATTACACGCCCCCGGGGGTGGAGGGTCTGATCTGCAGTAAAAGACAGAAACGTTGGAGAAAATCTGATGAGTGCAGAAAAACTGCTGTGTGACGGAAGGGAGGGAAACTGGTCTGCATGAGGCTCTCGCATCGACACTCCTGTGACTGACATGACCGCGACCGCTAATGTAACGTTAAATTTACTCAATCATGAGTCGTCAACCAGTCTTGCGCATACATGATTAGTCATATGATTTCTCAATTGGGCTTTGAATCTTAGAGGCTACCTTGAGATTAACTAACACTATTGCGACTGGTTGACATAGCATTTTTTAAGTACAACCCAATCACATTTATAGAGTGTGCTGGTACTTGAAAGCAATGTAACTCTGAAACACTGTCTTTGAACTCTATCAGAACACCTTCCCCATTTAACAAAACTTCAAAGGCTTCAGTTGAGAGGAAGAAACTCCTTCTGACTGAATGCAAGTCTAATATATTAAAGGAGGCCATTAGCACTCAAGCTGCCTCTGTGACATCACAGAGCTCAGAATCTTGTGCAATGTTTGGGTTATGACATCACAACTGGAGTATGAATTGATGACCTTTTGCTACTATTGTGGGTTCAAAGTGTAAAATCCAGGGTGCAAAAGTTTAAACTCGTTCCGATCACCTGGATTTGCTCTTCTACATAATCCTGAAGTCCTTTTTGTATAGAATGTATCTGAATCTCCGTCAGAATTTTTAAACTGTAAGGACTTATTGGGCGCACCTGAAATGCCGAGCCCTCCAGCAATAAACCCATATAACCCAGACTGCCTTAGGGATAGAGTGCTGGCCAATTTGTTCCCTGTAGTTGGGTGAAAACGATGCTCTTGCTACAATTCTACCATTCCTCTGTTGCGATGAGATGTTAGAAAGTGAGCGAGGAAGATTTGAAAAATCCATCTCTGTGGGAAAGAAATTTTCAGCCCTGATTTGCATTTCCTTGCAGATCCAAGTTAAGTGTTGATTAAATTCAGGCCTTTGTTCCGTTAATTAAGCGCCTCTTAAATGGGCTATTTGTGAAACAGAAATCCGGATTTAACTGCCGCTGTTTCTGGGGCTGTTTCTGTGATTAAACCGATGACTATGAGCCTGTGCGTGTGTGTGTGTGTGTGAGAGAGAGAGAGAGAGAGAGAGAGAGAGAGCTTGTGTGCTCACAAGTGTGTGCATGAATGTGTGTGTGCAAGGGAGTGCTTGCAAGTGTGAGTTTATATGAGAGAACGCTTGTGTGTGTGTGTGTGTGTGTGAGAGGCGTGTGAGAGCTTATGTGTTTGTGAGCGTACGCATGAATGTGTGTGAGCAAGGGAGAGCTCTGAGTGCGCAAATGTGTGTGTGTGTGTGTGTGTGTGTGTGTGTGTGTGTGCATGTCAGTACTCTGTAAGAGCTACAGCAGAGTTCACTATCTGTGGAGCGCTGCTGTTTGGGCTGTGCTGTTCGGCCTGTAATAGAGAGAGTCTGTCTGCAGTACAGAGCTGTGCTCCTGTCACGCTCTCAGACAGGTGTCAATCACTCAGTCTGCTCCAATCAGCTGCCCCACTGTCCATCTGTCAGTCAGAGGGAGGTGCTCAGTGCTACCACAGAGTGTGTCCTGTGTTGCTCAAATGTTGGAGAAACGTTACAGCAGTGGGACACTCTTACATACATGCACACACACACACACACACACACACACACACATATGCTCTCTCTGTCTCTGTTACACACAAATACTACTTACACAAAAATGCAAATACTCCCTCTGATGCTCTCTATGTCTTACATATCCACGCCTATGTCCTGCCCTTTTTCTCTCTCACACACACATGCACACAGGCACACACATGCACACACTGCTCTGTCACGCAAATGCACACTCTGCTCAAACACACACACAAACTCACTCCCTCTCTCTCACACACACACACCAACAAAAACACACACACGCACACACACACTCTCTCTCTCTCTGGAAATCACTGACTCGGTGGCACAGCCTGACAGATGCCTGGGGCAGCACACTCTGGCCCCAGGGCATGCTGGGATACGCACCCGTGTCACTGCGACCCAGTGTGGGGGGGGGGAGATCTGTGGGGGGTCAGGTCTCTCTGACAGCTGGACTCCTAATGGCACCATTTTGAAAGCCTCTCTTTCACATGGAGATGAAGTTCTCCTGTGAGCACCTCTCCTCGCCCGTGAGCTCACGCTGACCTGTCTCAGGACGCAGGTGTCCTAACAGCACCAGGCCTGTACAGCAAACACTGCCTTAAACACAAGCTCTGAGAAACTCACCACATACTGCTGTTGTTAAGACTGGTTCAGACCTGGATTGACTGTCATTCTGCGGTGATTAGCATCTGTCCAACCAAGTGTCCATCTGTCCCTGTCAGAGAACTTTGACTTGCAGCCACAAGTTTTTTGGTAATACTTTACGATAAGGGTTCATTAATTAACATTAGTTAATAGAGTAATACACATTTACTGCCAGCTAATTAACATTTAACTAATGCATCTGGTAATCATTAACAAATGATGTTCACATCAACTAAGGTATTAATTTATACATTATGGTTTAACAGCTTGAAGTGCTGCATAAGGGATACTTAAGGGATGTTTTCAACTTCACAGTAAGGGAAACACAGAAAATTCATAAATGGTCAATTATGGTTGCATAATGCTTATTCGGCTATCTAACAAATTAGTTACCTGCTAATTAACAGGAAGTTAATTAACTGATGTTAATTAATGTTAATTATTGTACCTGTATTGTAAAGTGTTACCAGTTTTCTTACATTTACCTTTGCTGTTTTTTGGTGTTTGGTGTACACTGCGATAATTTTGCGCACTGGTCCCCTTGCCATCTCGTACAATTTTTATTTATTTCTTTATTTTTTTAATGCAGTGTTTCCATAAAATCAGTATCCAGGTCTGATTCATGCTGTGCTACAGAATTTGCTTTTTACCTCCAGTTATTACCTCTTCCAAGGACTTGTGATGGTCAGGTTTGTTTGTTAGTCTGTTTGCTTGTTGGTTAATCAGTAGGATTACGCAAAAACTAATGGACGGATTTACATGAGAATTTTGCCAAAGGTGTATCTTATCTCGACTTAGAGGTGATTAGATCTTGCGAGTGATTTGGATCTGGATTCAGGATTTTTGTTGAAGGATTCTTCACCAGAATGATATTGGGTCCAGCCTGGGGAGAGGTTTGCAATCTGCTATGGCTCTTCTTTAACCCTTAGAGCGCTAAATGCAACTATTGTCACTCAATGATGTAAGATATCAAAATCAAAGCTGTTGAAACCCTATCATGTGGCGACATGTTTAAAAGAGTTCCCGCCACTGCTTTTATGTTTTTCGAGGACAGTTGTAAGAGGTGTACAGCTCAGAGTGTAAAAAATCCTAAAGTCAGAAAGTAAAGACCTTGCAAAAGTGTTTATTCCACACATAAATTTAGTCCAGCTGATTTCACCAATTTTTGTGGCTTTACTTCCTGTTTGAAGTTCCTGTGGTCATGAATAAATCCTGGGCTGTGTTCGAATAGTTAAAAAATCAAGTCCTACTGACTAATTCCTGACCACTTTCTTTATGCTCGATGGAAAACATCTTGAGGTAAAGGAAAGGCATAAAGGGGAATTCATAAGGGCTTAGGAAGAAATCAGTGTTAATAAGAAAATTTGAATCCACTTACTCTGGGCAACGTGATCATGCGACTCTCGCTCATCATGTTCATTTGTTTTTGTGATTGGCCAGATGGATGGTCATCGCTTTAAATATTGCTGCTACACGAAATAGTGAGGCTGTTTTATCTCCTTTCTTTTCAGAAAGGATGGTTCAGTGTACTCCATGCTAAAGGTGATTAAGTAGGATGCATTGAAGCAGCTTTCCTTTACATTTAGAGGATTTGAACACTCTTATCATGGCTGCCGCGTAAATAATTCCGGGTCATTTTCTAAGAGTTAGGGACTTTCCTAAGTGAAAAGGACGATTCCAATGTGGCTCAGAAGAAATATTAGCTCCACTTCCTGTATGAAGCTCCTGTGCTCATGAGTAAATACAGGTGACATTAGCTCCACTTCCTGTATGAAGCTCCTGTGCTCATGAGTAAATACAGGTGACATTAGCTCCACTTCCTGTATGAAGCTCCAGTGCTAATGAGTTGTAAGTCCAGGAGAAATTAGCTCCACGTCCTGTTTGAAGCTCCTGTGCTCATGAGTAAATACAGGTGAAATTTGTTCCACTTCCTGTTTGAAGCTCCTATGCTTGTGAGTGAATCCAGGTGAAATTTAGCTCCACTTTCTGTTTGAAGCTGCTGTGCTCATGAGTAAATCCAGGTGAAATATTAGCTGCACTTCCTGTTTGAAGCTTCTGTGCTCATGAGTAAATACAGGTGAAATTAGCTCCACTTCCTGTTTGAAGCTCCTAAGCTCATGAGTAAATCCAGATGAAACATTAGCTCCACTTCTTGTTTGAGGCTCCTGTGTTCATGAGTAAATCCAGGTGAAATTTAGCTTCATGTCCTGTTTGAAGCTCTGGTGCTCATGAGTAAATCCAGATGAAACATTAGCTCCACTTCTTGTTTGAAGCTCCTGTGTTCATGAGTAAATCCAGGTGAAATTTAGCTTCATGTCCTATTTGAAGCTCTGGTGCTCATGAGTAGTAAATCCAGGTGAAATTTTGCTCCATTTCCTGTTTGAAGCTTTTATGCTCATGAGTGAATCCAGGTGAAATTTAGCTTCACTTTCTGTTTGAAGCTCTGGTGCTCATGAGTAGTAAATCCAAGTGATTTCTGAGTCTGGATTCTATACCCCTGGAAAGCTGTGACTGGACTTGCATGCTTCCCGCACAAAATCTTGCCGGGTGTTTTCAGAAATCCGACGCCACAGATCGCCGCCGGCTTTGAAGTGCGCTCAACAGCGCGTAATCATCTTACGAATAAGTGTTTACACGCCTCGTAAGTCCTTTGTGCGTTTGTGTGTGTGTATTTTCGTCCGTGACACGGGCGCGAGGTTGGAGACTGACTGATTATTGGCTTCTGAAAGACGCGGCACCGAGCATCCTGTTCCAGGCCGGGTTTTTGCATAACATTTTTCACACCTGATTAGTCGGTTATGGGATTGTGTTTCAGACACTGCAGAATAGTGGATGTTTTTCCCGTGAAGTGTGAATCCAGCCCGTTGCCCGTGACTGGGGAGTTTCAGCTGAGCTTTAGGTAAGATTGTGAAGTGCTGCTTTCAGCGCCAGCGTGAACATCTGCAGAAAAAGGCTTTACAGAAAGTGTTTCATGCAGATGTTTTCTGCAGCAGAACCAGTGTAATGTGGTGTGTGTTAGGATGCTCAGAGACTGATACAGGCAGGCTGGCGGCAACTTTGGCAATACTTTTGCCAATAACGGGCTTGTCCTGACTGCTCTGAATTGGTGCCCTTCCTGGTTTTCAAAGCACTGTGTGTGTGTGTGTGTGTGTGTGTGTGTGTGGTTGTGTGGGGGTGTATGTGTGTGTGTGTGTGTGTGTGTGTGTGTGTGTGTGTTTGTGCATGCGCACGTGTGGGCATATGTGAGTGTTTGTGCCACAGCTTGGATTTCTGTGTGCTCTGAAAGAATTTATATTCCTGCAAACTTTTTGTAGACCCCAAATTTGAGAGCCCCAGCAATCCACCCCATCTTTCCTTTGTTTTGGGAGAGTCTGTGTGTGTTATGTGCGTGTGTGTGTGTCTGTGCGTGTGCGTATGCGAGTGTGTGTATGTGCACAACCGTGTACTTGCATTCGTGCGTTTGTTTTGGCCGTGTTTATAAGCAGACAGCGGATTATGACCGCTCCTGTACAGCCCATATAATCCCAGCCAGGCTGCTGCACTGCTCTGACTGTGGAGGACTGCTGCCAGAAAGCGTAACCAGGGTAACCACCCTCTCTGGAGGCGTGGTCCGGGCACAGAATTCCGTGATAGTTTGCATGAGACTGAGGGATGCATGGATTCTGCGTGTTCATTTTTTTAACCTGCATTGTAACAGATGGCATTGCTGCCTCTCAAGTGATGGGTTCGAATCCTGCCAGCGGCCTCTCTGATTGGCAGGTTTGCAAGAGTCCTCCTCCCACAGTCTAAAGACGAGCAGGTTAAGTCTCTCCTGTTGTGTGATAATTGCCAGCAAGTCTCAGCACTTGAGTGATTAGTATGCAAGCTGATTTGGCAACCTTTCCTCCCCTCCAACATTGCATGCTGGGATAGCTCCTGCGACCCTGGCCAGGACTTAGTGGGTCAACTACTGGATTTGATTTATGGATTTTTGGGTAATTTACATGTATTTTGCTCCTTTAACCCTTAAAGCGCTGAATATACTTTCAAGGAATTAAAATGTAATTCTCCCGAGCTGTTGAAAATCTGTCATGTGGCAACTTGCGGGAGCTCTTTTAAACAAGTTGCCACATGACAGGTTTTCAACAGCATCTGATTTTGGTATCTTACATCATTGGGCAACTATAGTTGCCTATCGCATTCTAAGGGCCTGATTTACTAAGACCTTTAGCACATGCAAAATCTTTTTGCCCATGTAAAACCAATAACATTGCCCATGATTGGCCAGGGTACTTGCTTTGCACCAATCAGTGGCAAGGTTTCTGATTTTGTATGGACAAAAAGATTTTGCATGTGCTAAAGGTCTTAGTAAATCAGGCCCTAAGGGTTAAATCCAGTAACGTAAGATGAGGTGCAGTTTGGACCATCTTGATTCCCCACAATGCAACATTTACTGGTCACTGGTATGTGACATGTTTGGCAACCGAAGGGCAAAATGTCCCATGCTGAAATTTTAACCATCATCCAGACAGGTGTGTTTTACCTGAGAACTCATTTCTGTTTTGAAAAAAGATTTGTGGAATTCACAGTTTGATCTTTATTGCTTTGAACAATGATAGGGCAGAGGGGGGTTAGTTGGAACAAATTTTCACAAAAATTCTTATTTTTAAAATATGGTTATATTGAAAATTCTACTGCATGTTTTTTGTTTTTTAATAAATATCTATGTGTACAACAATCTCAGCAATAAAGTTCAGCAATGTTCAACGAGGTTCATAAAAAAATAAGTTTTTGTGATATGAGTTGAGGTGTTCCAACTCACTCCACAGAGGGGTGAGTAGAAACATACCATGTGGCAAGTTGGAACATCTAAGTTAGAGAAGGGAAATCATGAATTACCTTGACATATTGTCTAATTTTGACACTTTTTCCTCCCTGGGAGTGGTCCTGATGAAAATACATGTGTTGAGAAATAATCAAGGAACCTAAACTACCAAAATTTGGATGTGCCTCACCCACACAATTCTTGAGTGACCCTACATGCCCTAGGCAAGTCTTGATCTGTAGTTGGACACTAAATAATCATTAGACCTCAGCAGTTAAGTTATCTATTTAATTTTTTTTTTAAATTTGGAACTTCATCAAAATTGAAGACAATTTTGCTAAGAAATAAAGAAGAAATCAGGGTTTTTTGTGCTTGTGCTTTTTGATCAGGCCTATTTAAGAACAGAAAGCTATTTAATGTGATCAGTTCTGAGCATAAGTGCAGTAACATGTATCAGTCTACTTGTGATGAACAGTGGGGCTTGTTGGAACATGTTCCAACTAGCCCCCTACATCATATTCCAACTAGCCCCATGCTATAATCACCACAACACATGCAGTGTACACAATTTTAGCACAGGTGAATTATTTGTTGCCCCATTTTATTTACATTCTTCCAAACAATCAACACACAGTAGGGTTCATTCATGGGTATTATGTGTACTGAACAATGTGGATATTTCCACAATGTAAAAATTTTACTCTAAGATGCAAAAAAACATACAAACCTCTCTTAAACATGTGAACTTCAAGCATGGTCTAGATACCAATATGGCTGAAGGGTAGTGTGATAGGCTTCCACAAGATTGCCGCAAAGTCTTCAAAATTTATTTGCTTCTTCAGGGAAGTGGTATGTTTCAATATACCCCACATTCCAACTAACCCCCCTCTCCCCTACATTTTTATATAAAGTACACTTGTAACATGTGATAAGATTTGATTCCCTGAAGTTAAAATTAAAACTGTTAGATTTTATTTAAGAATATTTATGTCGGTGTTCTGAAGATGTAAGGCGAGTTTTTTAATTTGGTATTTTGGCCGTTTTTGTGCATGGTGACCAAATACGAATGCGCTGCATTGCGAGTGAATGTGGAGGGATGTTTTTAAGAAACATTGGACGTTAGTATGATTTAGGTGACTTCAGCGCAAATGAAGTCTGTTCATGTGTTTTTTTTTTTTCCGAAGGAATGTGTTTTTTAAAAGAAAAGTACGTCTCCTCTTGGTGTTGATTCAGAATCAGTAGCATCAATGTTCATGTGACAGCTTCACATTTCGAGTTTATTTCATTGAGACAGTTTCTAGATTAAATCGGTGCGCTTGATGTATTTATCTTGGGTTCAGGGTTAGCGGATGGCGACTGCACGCATTCTGACCCCTTGTCAGAATGTCAGTGACAGAAGTCGCGAGAAACCGATTAAAACTGAATCAGGCTGGGAGATAACGCGGAAGATGCAAATTGAGTTGGTGTAATTGGCGGAACCGCGAATGCACACCGACTTTACCAGCACACAAAATACCCGCGTCCCCGCTTTGACTGTGATCCGTCAAGCGTGTGTCCGCGCTTTCTCTGTGATCCGTCAGGCGAACTCTTTGAAAGGTCAATCACACGCGGAGGAGGCGAGAAGACCGGTTAGAGCCGAAAAACCGAGAACTAGAACATCACCCCGAGAAAAGCTTTCGTGCAGCACCGTCCATCGCTGCTTGAAGAGATTGAAGAATACCTCGGAATTAGTGATAATTGGGTTTTGTCCGCAATTTAAAAATGAAAGGAGGCGGCCGGCGGCCTAATTTAAATATCAATCCTTCGCGCTGTCGGAGTAATTTAGTTTTTTTTCCTCGCATAGACTCTGTGGGAGGACCCAACCGGGCTAGTGCGGGGGTTTTAACTCGGCTCAGTAAATGAAACTCCTTCATCCTGCCAGTCGCTACTTTTGCAGTTCCCTGGAAACTGGGTTTTTTCAGCACCATGGACAGCGCGTAACACGACGCATTCTCAGTGTGCTCTCAGTCTGTTGTGTCAGTGTTTTCAAAACCACAGACAGCAGCCTATTTCAGCACAACAGTCTGTGTGTTTCATAGTCAGAAAAGTATAGTGTGTAGTAAGAAAAGCAGAGTGTCCGTGGGCAGTAAGGGGAAACCCTAAGTCTGTAGTATGAATGTGCAGTGATGGCATACTCTTCGGCCCGTTTGCATGAAAGTGGAATAGGGACAGCATAACCTATACCTGGTATAAATCAATGGTTTTACCACTGTTGCTATGTATGAACGTGGTATAAGTTAAACTGCGGTAAAACTTTAAACCTCGAATAGGGAGTTGTATGCACGAATATGGAATAACTTAATCTGCGGTGTAAATACCGCAGATTTCCTGGTGTAACTAATACCAACCAAGGGGTAGGTTTAAGGAGTGGAATAAGACAATTTGCAGTCCGCTTTCAGTGGATGTCTCAAAACTGTGCCTTCTGTTTGTAATATACTGGTGTGAAATGATGTTCAAATTACCCTGTATAGATTGACACTCATTTGGAGATGTAAATTTTCAACTCATTTTATACTTGCCTTTACCAAAAAAAAAAAAAAAAAAGTGTAACTGAATGCCTGAACAAACATTCAAGGTTGCAGTGCATATTCATTTAACCGGCGAAATGATCGGCAATCAGCCTGGCCCTGACTCAAACCCCCTGCGTATTGTCCTCGACATGTTCATTTGGCTCCACCTCATCGTCCTCAGCGTCATCATTATCATCACCAAGAGCTGGGAACCCTATTGTGATTAGGGAGTTTCCGCAAACTCCTCCGAAACGTACACGCGAACGTCCATCTTTTTTGCGTTGACCACAAAACGGCGGTCGAACAATAGTTAGGCGTTCGTGTACGAGCTCGCGAAAACTCCCTATTCAGAGTAATGAAGTGCGAGGGCCGGCCTATTAATAGATTTTCGGTAAACGACAGCAATAAGTCATTGAATAACCCTACGACTACGGAATAGCTTATTCGCACAATAGTTATCCCGCGAATAGTTAAACTACGTTTCGTGCATACCAATTTTCTTCTACCACAGGGGCTGCAATAACTATTCTCGGTATAAGCTTACACCCAGTATAAGTTATACCTCTTTTATGCATACGGGCCTTAGTGTGTAGTATCAGTGCACACTGAAGGCACATTTCAGTACGTAGTATCATTGTTCTGAAAGGATGCACTCTCAATGTGTAGTATTACTGTGCAGTACAGACAGGCTCTCAGTGTGTAGTGTCAGTGTGCAGTGAGGACATACTCTCGGTGTGTAGTATCAGTACGCACTGAGGGCACACTCTAAGTGTGTCGTGTCAGTCTGCAGTAAGGGCACAGTCTCAGTGTGAATATCAGTGTGCAGTAAGGACACAATTTCAGTGTGTAGTATCAGTGTGCAGTAAGAGCACACTCTCAGTGTATAGTATCAGTGTGTAATAAGGGCACGTGCTCAGTGTGTAGTGTCAGTGTGCAGAAAAGGCACACGCTCAGTGTATATTCAGATTCAGACAACTTCATTTATTCCCAAGGGGCAATTCATCTGTAGCTCTTCCAGTACATACATCTGTACATATAAACACAAAACCAACAATCCAGCAAAATCAAGAAAACACAAATTTGGGGCCATTCTATTGTAGGAGGGACAAGGTGCACCAACAACAACAACAACAACAATAATAAAATATGCTAAGTACACACAGAAGCAAGAGATAAATAAATAACTAAATAAAGCAACATATCTTAAAATTTCTCTAAAATAACAGTTCTTTAAAATGGGTAAGATCTGTGTTCAGCAGTTTAACAGAAGAGGGACTAAGACTTAAAATAAAAAATTGCTCTTCCTAAGGGCACATCACAGTATCAGTGTGCAGTAAGGGAACACTTTGAGTGTGTAGTATCAGTGTGCCACAAGGCCACGCTCTCAGTTTGTAATGTCAGTGTGCAGTAAGGATATACTCTCAGGCCCGTATGCATGAAAGCGGAATAGGGACAGAATAGCCTATACCAGGTATAAATCAATGGTTTTACCACTGTTGCTATGCATGAACGTGGTATAAGTTAAACTGCGGTATAACTTTAAACCTTGAATAGGGAGCCGCAAGCTCAAATATGGAATAGCTTAATCTGTGGTGTAAATACAGCAGATTTCCTGGTGTAACTTATACCAACCAAGGGATAGGTTTAAGGAGTGGAATAAGACAATTTGCAGTCCGCTTTCAGTGGATGTCTCAAAACTGTGCCTTCTGTTTTTAGGATACTGGTGTGAAATGATGATCAAATTACCCAGTATAGATTGACACTCATTTGGAGATGTAAATTTTCAACTCATTTTATACTTGCCTTTACCAAAAAAAAAAGTATAACTGAATGCCTGAACAAACATTCAAGGTTGCAGTGCATATTCATTTAATCGATGAAATGATCGGCAATCAGCCTGGCCCTGACTCCAACCCCCTACGTATTGTCCTCGACATGTTCATTTGGCTCCACCTCATCGTCCTCAGCGTCATCATTATCATCACCAAGAGCTGGGAACCCTATTGTGATTAGGGAGTTTCCGCAAACTCCCTCGAAACGTGCATGTGAACGTCCATCTTTTGTGCGTTGACCACAAAAACAGCGGTCGAACAATAGATAGGTGTTTGCGTACCAGCTCGCGAAAACTCCCTATTCAGAGTAATGAAGTGCGAGGGCCGGCCTATTAATAGATTTGTGGTAAACAACAGCAATAAATCATTGAATAACCCTACGACTACGGAATAGCTAATCCGCACAATAGTTATTCCGCGAATAGTTAAACTATGTTTCGTGCATACCAATTTTCTTCTACCACAGGGGCTGCAATAACTATTCTCGGTATAAGCTTACGCCCAGTACAAGTTATACCTTGTTCATGCATATGAGCCTCAATGTGTAGTATCAGTGTGCAGTAAGTGCATACTCTCAGGGCTCTAAATTCGTTGACCAGGCGCAGGTCCGGCGAATGGGTGGAGCGCTGCGCCAAAGGGGGGTGTCCAGGCATATTTTGCAATTTCGTGCCCCACGCAGCCCGGCGCAAGTACTCCTCTGTCCCGCCTCTGTCCCTCCTGCCGGCGCAAGTGGCAAAGAGGGAGGAGAGAAAGCATGAGTGGGTTTAACACAGCCGAGTCGAATCTTCACCAATCAAATTAGTTCCTCTCCTGACCTTTAAGATATTGGAATGAAGAAGCCTCTGTCCTATATCTGCATGATGCGTTAATGTTGCATTTCACTTTGCTGCTTCAGGCATGTGTTCTGCACCGCTTACATCTATATTAAGCATTACAAATATGAGTTAGCTGGCTAGCTAGGGCATTCGCGAATTATTACCATTAGCAAACTTGAATGGAATTTCAAAACGAAACTACATCCGATCATTCAAACTTATGAAGTTGGAATGAAATACGACGGTTGCTCATTTATTTCTTCTGCCTGCATCATTGGGAAGAGAAACGATGGATAGAGTGTTCCTATTATTACACCCTGTTGCTCCTTAAAATTTTGGGATTAACACGCATGGACAACAATGCAAGATCGTTACACATTTTATTTTCAATATGTGATCTTAACTCAGGACGAGATCATTGCAATCAGGCTGTATTCCTTTCCCCCACTAAAAACGATAAAACCTAAGTGACAATTATAGTATTAAGCCGCTTGCACACTGGACACGAAACAAATTTTTTAAGACGACTGATTACAATCAAAGTCAATGCAAAGACGCGAATACATGCGTGTATTTCTGTCTTTGCATTGACTTTGAATGTAATCAGTTGTCGAAAAATTCGTTCGGTGTGAAAGCAGCTGAAGACACACACCCCCATAGCCTACACACGCACTCCAGCGCCCATATGCACACATCTCTCTCTCTCTCTCTCTCTCTCTCTCTCTCTCTCTCTCTCTCTCTCTGATCTGACATCAGGACAATTGATATAGATACTATAATTTATGTGCTGATTCAGATAGTTACATAAATAGTGGTTGCTGTAATTATTTATTGCATTGAAATGTGCCTGACATTCTGGAAACCTGCCTGTGAGGTTTCAGTGACGTTTTATAACAGTCAGCCAAATTACCACTGCACAGAAAGTAAACCACTTGGAACTTCAGCGAAGACTTTTTCTACTTAAAAAACACATATACGCCGAAAATCTCGGTCACGTCGCACCAAATTGCCAAATGGACTCATATCTTTTTACTGACATGAAATACCATGCATTACTAACATCAGTGCCACGGTTCAAGTGTTAGGACCAGCCTGCAGCCAGGTGGTCTCTCCGCCATTGCTGCGCTCCCTGCTGCTCACGGCACATGCAGCGCCAGCCTGAGCTGGGCCAAGAAATTAGAGCTCAGGCTGGCCAAACTGCATGTGCCGTAGCAGCAGGGGAGAGCAGCACTTGAAGGGAGGGGAGAGAGACCACCTGGCTGCACAGCTCTGTCCTTAACACTTGAACCGTGGCACTGATGTTAGTAATGCATGGTATTTCATGTCAGTAAAAGATATGAGTCCATCCGTCCAGTGACAATTTTTTTCGAAATATGTGTTTTCTATATTATGTCAAAGTTTTTTAACTTCTGTTATAAAACGTAAGTGAGTATTGATATTAATTACTAAATAATTACAGCAGCGCTTTTTGCGGCAGTGGCTTTGACCGCAAATACCCCTGTCTGCAAACGTATGAGAGAGAGAGAGAGAGAGAGAGAGAGAGTGTACATATGGGCGCGTGAGTGCGTGGTAGGCTATGTGGGTATGTGCCCTTCAGCTGCTTTCACACCGGACACGAAACGAACATTTCGCACGACTTATTACATTCAAAGTCAATGCAAAGACATTCGCGTCTTTGCATTGACTTTGAGTATAATTTGTCGTGCGAAAAATTCGTTACGCGTCCAGTGTGCAGGCGGCATAATACTATTATTGTCACTTAGGTTTTATCGTTTTTAGTGGGGGAAAGGAATACAGCCTGATTGCTATGATCTCGTACTGAGTTAAGATCACATATTGAAAATAAATGTGTAACGTATCTTGCATTGTTGTCCATGCATGTTAATCCCCAAATTTTAAGAAGCAACAGGGTGTAATAATAGGAACACGCTATCCATCGTTTCTCTTCCCAATGATGCAGGCAGAAAAAATAAATGAGCAACCTTCGTATTTCATTCCAACTTCATAAGTTTGAATGATCTGAGGTAGTTTCGTTTTGAAATTCCATTCAAGTTCGCTAATGGTAATAATTCGCGAATGCCCAAGCTAGCCAGCTAACTCATATTCGTAATGCTTAACCCTATATTAACCACCGTAGCATATCTGCTACATAAAGTGAAAGGGTTAACAGCCTGGACACCCTGCTGGTTTTGTTTCTAATTGCCAAATAAACATTTTAGAATAACTTGAATAGTCCGTCAAGTTAAAATTTTAAAATTAAAAAAAAAAAAATTTAAATTTAAATTTAAAGAAATTTTTTATCTTTTTTTTTTAACTATTTTTCCAAATATTGGCCCGTAATCAACATATTTGCCTAGGGAAATGATTTTTACACAATTGGAAATGGGTTTGGTTAATAGAGGGTTAATATAGACGTAAGCGGTGCAGAAAACATGCCTGAAGCAGCAAAGTAAAATGCAACATTAACGCATCATGCAGATATAGGACAGAGGCTTTTATATTCCAACACATTAAAGGCGAGGGGAGGAGCTCATTTGATTGGTGAAGATCTGACTCGGCTGTGTTGTACCCAAACATGCCTTCTCTCCTCCCTCTTTGCCACTTGCGCCAGCAGGAGGGACCGAGGCGGGACAGAGGAATGCTTGCGCCAGGCTGCACCGGGCACGAAATTGCAACATACGCCTGGACACACCCCGTTGGCGCGGCGCTCCCCCCATTCGCCGCGCCTGCGCCTGGTCTACGAATTTAGAACCCTCTGTCTCAAGTCCTGTAATGTCTCCTGCGTGAGGTCAAAGTGACATCCATGGCGTACAGCTATGTTGTGTAGCACACAACATGCCAGAGAATGCACTGACGCTCTGAGGGCTGTCAGGTGAAGTGTCCATTACGCGTGCCAACCGCTTTTGATCTGACATCAGGACAATCGATAGAGATACTATAATTTATGTGCTGATTCAGATAGTTACATTAAATAGTGGTTGCTGTAATTATTTATTGCATTGAAATGTGCCTGACATTCTGGAAACCTGCCTGTGAGGTTTCGGTGGCGTCTTGGCGCTGTCGCCGGTCAGCCAAATTACCACTGCACAGAAAGTAAACCAGGTTGGAGCTGGTGAGCTTTCTGCGCAACTTCAGCGAAGACTTTTGCTATGAAATTGTCACTGCGTCTTGATGAATATGTGACACCTCCCCCTACTACGCCGCCACACCCGTCTCGGCGCACGTCCGTCTACCAAATTGCCAAAGTGGCTGCGCATGGTGTTGCACCGCACGAAATTACCACTGCGCAGGCTGCACCGGACGAAATTACCATTGCGTGCGCTGCGCTACGCTACGCCACGCTGCGCCAGCCTGCGCTGCGCCAAGAAATTAGAGCCCTCAGTGTATCAGTGCGCAGTAAGGACATATATTCGGTGCGTTGCAGCAGTATGCAGTACAGACGTACTTTCAGTTTGTAGTATTAGTGTGCAGGAAGAATGCACTCTCATGTAGCACCAATGTGTGGTAAGGGTGCACCATCAGTGTTTAATATTATCATGCAGTATGAGCACACTCTCTGCGCATAGTGTATCTGTGTGTTGTATATAAATCTGTCCCTCCTTGAGGACACTTTTTTCATACGTAATTGCAGATTGCACTGTTATTTTTGCGGACTGAGAGAACTGTCTTGTTTCACCACTGTAGCATCCCCTGATGATTTGTCACAGTGAATCACATCAGTAAAAACTCTTTGTCCCCCCCCCCCATTTACTCCCACCCTTCCATTTGCCCTCTTGCAGGCTGTCATTCTGAAGAAATTACTCCTTATTTTCTGCCTGAGATAACATCTTAAAAAACAACAAATCGCTGCCTTGCGCTGCCGGCTCCTAGTGAATGTGTCCCAATAGGTTTAGCGGCTAATGTTTTGTGTGTATTTCTCACTACTGATGGAAAATGCGAGTCAGTCACTCAGTCAGTGAAGCACTCAGTCAGTCAATAATTAATCAGCCATTTAGATTTCATTTAGCTGAATAATTGCGGCGGATAATTTTTTATATTAGGGTGTCACGTGAAATGTGACATCGCTTGACAAGGGTGTAACTTTAATTAATTAGAGACGTCACAGAGTAACACCATTCAGCGGCTCTGTTATATTCCTTTTGTGCTATTATTAGGATATAAAATCTCTGGTGTCCTGAAGGCTTACAAAGAGATGAGAGTTAATGTGTGTTCTCACAAACATCACTGTCGTGAAAAAATCTGATGTGTGACTACACATAGCTGAGGTGCGTAAATGGATATGTGAAAATTTGCATAGCACTTTTGTGTAGTGTTAAAATAGTATGTATATTCTAATGTTAGCACGAGGTCAGTGTGTCATAGCATCGCATTCTATATTCCAATCATTTAAGTACTTTAGCTGTTTGCTGTTAAACGGTTGGTTGGTTGGATCTGGGCCAGATCTTTTTTTTTTTTTTTTTTTTTTTTTTTTGCCCGCCACCCCCCCCTCTTTGGAGGACAACCAGATGACAAAATCAGATTAAACAGCAAAATTAGGTTTGTCATCAGTTCTGAATAGTAAATAAATGCAAAATTTAATGTAAATTAAATATTTAACATTGGTGAATGAAGTGTAACAGATACGGGGGGGTAAGGGCGTGTATCAATGGCAGTAACTTTTGCATATTAAATGGACACATAAACAGACAGACAGATAAAATGACAGAAGTTGATCTAAATGTAAACTGTGTCATGGGTGTACATGTCTTCATAATTCGTAATATATTTATTTATATTATAGTTGAGTATAATAATTATAATCAAAAAATAGTTATTGTGGTAGAAATTGTTAAGGTAGCAATACTTATTTTTTTAGTAAAGCTAATGACGACGGTAGCGAAATGACGACAGCAACAACAATCAATGATTATTATAATAATAATTCGATAATAACAATAATAATAATAATTAAGAAGAAGAACAATAATTGCTATATCACTATTACATCCATAACTGAAAATTTAAGAATAATGAGAACAATTACAATAACATAAATAGCATTATTAAGTATTAAATATTAAGAAGGCACAGGGTTGGTTGGACCCACAGCCCCGTCTGCCCCTTCTCCCCCTTTTTTTTTTTTTTTTTCCCTCTGGGCCAGATCTCATGTTTCACTCCAGGTGCCGTGGGTTAAGAGTTTGCCAGAGAGCTGACTACTGCTGCATCATGGGAGTTTTCAGAAACTGATCTATATAACTGAACAATTTCAGGTCAGAGCCCAGAGTCCACACCTTGAGGGTTAAAGTTCACAGATAGATGACACCAGCAGGATTTAAGTTTAGAGTGTACAGTACTCTTCACACTAACTGCAGGAGGGTTTCAGTTCACGGCCCAAAGTCCACGTTAATGAAGCTCACACCTGAAGGGTTTGAGTTCTGCTGAGAATGACACAGTTCATCCTTGGGCGACACCAGCAGGGTTTGGGTTAAGAGCTCTATCCTGCCTCATACTAATAGCAGAAGTGTTTGAGTTCACAGCCCAGAGTCCGTGCTAATGAACCTCGCACCTGAAGTGTTTCAGTTCTGATTAGAAACACACTGTTCATTCTTGGGTGAAGTATGACACCAGAAGGTTTTTGGTACAGAGCCCCCTCTCTCACTTGTTTCCTTCTGGGTCTGATCCAGTGATTACAGCTGTTCAAAGCTCACCCTATTCATATGGGCTCAAGATCTGACATATCTGCAAAAAGCACTAACTGAATACACAATAAACATTACGTAAACAGACTGGCTGGATAAGGTCCTGGTCTGTTAGTCCTCTCTCTCTCTCTCTCTCTCTCTCTCTCTTTCTCTCTCCCCTCTCTCTCTTTCTTTCTCGATAAGATCAGCAACATGTATCCAAAATTTTTGAATAATGTTGATCGAAATTCACTTAATACAGCATGACATATCTGCTTTTAATACAGGACAGGCCAACCTGTCATTTTTCATTTTTAAGCATTTATTATGCAATTAAAAAAATTAATTGATAACAGGCGTCATTAAAAGTATTTTAAATGGGATGTTTGACACCCAGTTTGAGTGAGGACAGACTGTAGGCTTACTCTCGTGGTCTCTGCGGCTCTTATGAAACACTGTCAGTGTGAAGCGTGGCAGTATATTACATTCGCTTTTGCTGAACGTGACAAAGGTCACCGCTGCTCCGACTGAACTGCATACCGCTCACGCTTTACTCCTACAGCTCCGGAAAATATGAGTGTAAATGCAGTCATAAATAATAACTTTGGATGTGAAATTCCCAATAGCTCCCCTCAGAGCATTAATGACGGGTCATTAGCGGGGGATCAATGCATGACAAATTTTACCCGCTGCCGGCAAAAAGCTCTAATGAGAGAATGGTATCAAGTGGTAAGGAATGGCTTCATAGTATCCAAAAAGTACATGTCATTTAAAGCTGATGAATCTCCTGAAAACAAATGAAAATGTATTTCAAAACAGGATATCAGTCAGGCGGTCAGTTGGTCAGTCAGTCAGTCAGTCAGTCAGTCATAGGCTAATCCCCCCTTGTTTTGTAAAAATGGGAAAAAATGAATATTTCTATGCACTCTGACATTGACAGATTGAATGTGAAACCCAGAAATGATTAAATATTTCTATGTACATGTCCTATGTGCATAGTTTTGTGGTTTTTGTTCTGTACATAGACAGCCTATAGATCAGATGAGGTAAAATCCTCATGAAGTACTATTCTTGGCCATGACCACCGAGTCCAGTTCACACTGTAAAAATAGGCAAAGTCAGGAAGTCAAACTTGACAGAAAAGAAGCTCCATAGCTTCCTGAGATGTTGCTATGGCGACAGAGCAACGGAGAATTCCCTCTCCAGAAGCACTCGACTAATCCTGCGGAAAGGTGTTTGATCTTGGCTCTTAATTGTCAGTGCGAAGGACACAGATGATGGGATTATGGCGCTTAAGTTAGACTCTGAGCGCTCCATCAGAATCTCGGAGGAGACTCGGTTATTGGTCTTAATGTGTCAGATAATCACGAGAAAGTGCTTCCGACTCCACGTCTTCATTGACAATGATTTAAAAGGGATTCTCTTCTTCCGAACGTATATTTCCCCAACAGGACAGAATTACTGGAGACCTGTGCAGTGAGTTAGCTGGATAACAGCTCAGTGAGCGATCTGAAATCCTCTTAAATCCGGACTTAAAAATAGTTCCTGGTTAAGGTAAGGTTAGAATTAGGGATAGGTTAAGGTTAGGGTAAGGGTTTGGGTTAAGGTTAGAATTAGGGATAGGTTAAGGTTAGGGTAAGGGTTTGGGTTAAGGTTAGAATTAGGGATAGGTTAAGGTTATAAGGGTTTGGGTTAAGGTTAGAATTAGGGAAGGTTAAGGTTAGAAAGGGTTTGGGTTAAGGTTAGAAGGAATAGGTTAAGGTCAATGTAGGGGTCCTTCAAGGATAGGGTTAAGGTGTGTGTGTGTGTGTGGTGTGTGTGTGTGAATTTGAGCATATTTGTGTGTGTCTTTGTGTTTATGTATGTGAGTTTTACACTCTTTAGAATTAGGGATAGGTTAAGGTTATCACCTAAGGGTCCATGTTGATCTTAGAATTAGGGATAGACTCAGGGTTTGGGTTAGGCATGCGTTACATTTTGTTAACATTAGGGAAAAGCTGCAGAAACACACAAAGAATGAATAGAAGTCAATGTAATGTCCTCTCAAGGATAGAGGTACAAGTGTGTGTGTGTGTGTGTGTGTGGTTTGGGGGTGAATTTCAGGCCACTGTGTGTGTCTTTGTGTTTATGTCTTTTAATTTGATGAACTCTGCTGAGACTGTGTGGTGGATATCACCTTGTCCATGTTGATCTGAAATCAATGGAGACTCAGGGCCTCAGTCCACCAATAAATCATATCCTGTCCTCTGAGTCGCTGTGACCCTCTGTTCACGTAGCTAAGTCCTATCCAATCAGCTGGACACAGATTTTAAATGAGGGTTTGGGGGTCATTTCAGCCCACTGTGTGGCGTTCCATTTCAGCTCATCAACCAATTTGATGAACTCTGCTGAGTGTTCTCTGTGTAAATGGGTATGAGTGTTGAGCACATTAACCAATCACCTCTCTCATATCTGCACTGAGTGTTTTCTGTCAGTAAATAAGGTACGTGCAGCACATCACCTCTCTCATATGTCACTGTGGGCCTCAGTCCACCAACCAATCATATCTCACCCTGCAGCTACGCTGTGCATTTCACATGAGCTCAGCGGCCAATCATCTCTGTGCATCTGTGTGGTGCATTCCATTTGAGCTCATCAACCAATCACCTCTCTCATATCTGCATGGAGTGTTCTCTGTCAGTAAATAAGGTACAGAGAGGTGCATGTGATCGCATCGGCCAATCACCTCTCTCGTATCTGCACTGAGTGTTCTCTGTCAGTAAATAAGGTACAGAGAGGTGCATTTGATCGCATCGGCCAATCACCTCTCTTCTATCTGCACTGAGTGTTCTCTGCCAGTAAAAGAGGTACAAAGAGGGAAAGGCTTGTGTTTGGGTTTTAAATAAAAAGACAGTGAAAAGCTGTGGATTTGTCTTTGACATTTGCAGTCTCAGTGGTCTGAAGTTATGGTCTGTTCCATTGTTCTCCTTGTGAGCGTAATGCTCAACCCACGAGTATAAAAGCACATAACCTCAAGAACAAGCCACTCGGTCCAATTTGTCCAGATTTTTCCATTTTTTTTTCATTACGTGGTGGAGCTCAAAATTTTTATTTAAAATGGGGGATTCAATAGCTTCTGGAAGTTTGTTATTTATGGCAGTTGTGCATCATGATTCTTCTTTATTCATTGAATTAATTTGGAATGCATTCGTGACAAAGAGTAATACAGCTGCTTTACTCCATATTGCCAAAGGCTGATGTGGTCCCACTAGTTTTCAGTGTCTCTTGTCTGTCCGATCATTACAGAATTCATGCATGCGACCGAAAATCAAGTCCATTGGAAAAAGATCTGAATATGTCGTGCTCACAGACAAAAGGATTCTGACTTGATGAGCTTGGGAAGACCTCTGCTTTTGGGCCCTTGAGCAAGGCACTTAACCCCAAACTGCTCCAGGGGCTTTACACCTGTTTCTCTCTCTCTCTCTCTCTCACCTCTTTCTCTCTCTCTCTCTCTCACCCTCTCCCTACTTTTGGCTTTCTAGAAGAAGAAAAATACAAAGGATAGACAACATATCGGAAGGACCACAGAAAATGGCTTTGATTTAACCAACAACAACAAAATATTAATTGTGATGATGATGTAGTTTTCTTCAACGCTCGTTAGGGCTATGTGGTGCACTGATAGCATGTCTGGTCGACTTTATAGTTTTATCCCCCTGAATTAAGCCCAGAATGACGCTCATGGCTCACAAAATAGAATGTCACATTTTGAAGCAAAGAAAGATCCATCGAGATGACTTTAGTGTGTTCCTAAAATCCAGTCCTTGGTTTGTTTAAACAAAAAAAAAAAAGAAAAAGGCGCGAGGCTGTGGGCTGAAGATTCTCAGATGGGACAGCTGAACAGGTGTGTGTTTACGCTCGAAACACACACCTGTGTGCACTTTATCTGTGGGTCCTTGCTTGATTTATGATGCTTCAGGACCAATTGGATACCAGGACACAACTGAACATGTCCGTGTGTATGTGGGTACAGGATTGTGTGTTTGTGTTTATGAGCATGCTTGTGAATGTACAAGTGTGTGTGTGTGTGTGTGTGAGTGTACCGGTGTGTTTGCGTACATATGCTTGTGTGTAGGTCTGCGTGTGTGTTTATGTGTTTGTGTGCGCAAACATAGTTGTTTGTACATTAAAATCTGTGTGTTTATTAGTCTCCGTTTATGCATCTGTGTGTGTCTGGTGTGTGTGTGTGTGTGTGTGTGTAAACGTGTTTATTTACCTCTCATTGTGCTTCAGTGTTTGTCTGTGTGTGTCTGTATTTGTGTGTGTTTTTATCAGTAGTTGTATGTGTGTGCGTTCATGTGCTTGCATGGGTTTGTTCGCGATAGAAGAAGAAGAATTCAGCGGAGGTTTAAGTTCACTCTGTTCCTGTTTTGGCCAGAGCTGTGGCACCAGAGCTCCGTGACTAATTTGCTGGAGTGCAGACGCAGGCGGGCTGACCTCTCCGCACAGGGCTTGACGGGGGTTTAAAAATAAAACAGGTGTTGATTCTGAGTTTCTACTTCCTGTTTACAGCCCAGCCATGGGTTTCCAAAGACCTCATCTGAGGCTCGCAGCTGCACTTATGGAGAAGAAATACTGCGGGTTACAGAGGGCTTATAGAGACTGAGGGAGAAAGAGAGAGGGAGTGAGGGAGGGGGAAGGAGGGAGAGAGAATGAGAGGGAGAGAGGGAGAGGGAGTGAGAGAGAGAGATGGCAAGGGAGGGATAGAGACAGAGAGAGAGGGAGGGAGGGAGAAAGAGGCAGAGTGAAGGAGGGAGGTAGAGAGAGGGAGGGAGGGGGGAGAGAAGGAAAGAGGAAGGGAGCGAGAGCGAGAGGAGGGAGAAACAGCAATAGAGATGAAGGCAGTAGAGAGAGAGGGATAAGAGAAATGGAGAGATTGAGAGGGGAGGAAATGGAGACAGGGAATGAGAGAGGGGGAGAAATCCAGCAGGTGAGAGATGGGAGGAGAGAGGAGGAGAGTGAAGGTGATGGAGGGAGTGAGAGAGATAAACTGAGAGAGGAAGACAGATGGAGGGAGACAGACAGAGAGAGAGAGAGAGGGAAGGAGAAGACAGAGAGGACACGAGATAAAAAGGAGACAGTCAGAGCTCGAGACTGAGAGAGCTGGAAAAAGCTGGAAAGCTTGCAGAATTTTTGCGACGGCTGAGCTTGCCAAGGAAACTAACTCCGCATTTGCATTTAAACAAGAGCCAGAGTTTAAGAAGAAATGTTTATTGAATCCGTGCCAAACAGTTAAAGTTTAAAAAACTGCTAATTGACAAAAAGGCCTCTGACAAAACGCCAAGTCCTAGTTTTTTTCCTTGCTTCTGAAAGTGCGCAGTTAATTTCGGAGATCAGCGAGCGCTCGCCAAACGGCGTTCGTGAAAACAAGGAATCGATACTTATCCAGCACAATACAAACCTCTCTCAAAACTGCTGACGGCGCGGTATGCGCACCTGTGGACCGTCGCACCGTGGAGGAAGAGCCGCGATTCCCACCGGGATTTGCATGCAAATACCCGCAAATTAAAGCTGACTGCCGCTTCACCCTCGCATTCATTGTTTTCTAACCCGATGTGCCAGAACACTGAGACAAAAAAAAAAAGAAACCCCATAATAACTGCACACTTTCCATTTTCGCTGGCTTCAAAGCATTACAATGTATCTCCATAAACAGGATGAGCTAATGATTACATCATAGTGATAATTATATAGCGGTATGGTTACATTTTAGACGCTCATTCGCCGTCAATCGCTCGCTCCATTTAGTAAATTGGACTGGCGGTTTAGCGATTGCGAAATCGCGGGTGGTTCGGTCTTAGATCGGAGCAGGATTCTGGCCGCGCCAGTCGGATCATAGACTGTATAAAAATGGGACACAGCGAACAGTGGCGCACAGACTGTAAATCTGCTCTGATCCCGGCATTAAAATATTGAGACACATTTAATCTGCGCGGCCATGGAAATAACGAGATGAACCGATAATCGCGTTACATAATAAGTTTAATTACATCAGCTCTGTTTCACCGGTGCACTGATATATGAGTGATATTTTATGGTCATAAATTTTAGGGTAATGTGGAAAAAGGTCCTCTTCAAAGGAACTCGATTATCAGGCTCAAAAATCATGATCAAAACTGAGTCCTTGACACAGTAGACTTCAATGCAACAAACAGACTTCTTCGTGCCCTGCATGTCAATTTATCTAAAAATGTTATTAAATTTGCTGAAAGATGATACTTATTTCAGGGTAAATACAGGAGTAATGTTCTTTCATATTCTTCTAAATGAGACAAAAACATTCTGGACTTGCCCGTATCTATGGTGGTTACTCTGACAGAGTTCACAAATCCCTCTGACCTGTTATGTTACAATTTTAGCAATTGTGTCATCATTAATCGCACTCTGCTTAATAAAAGTCTGCTCGGAGACTGGGCTATCGCTTGTGGAGCTGGTTCAGGCAAACAACTCAAGACATCTGCCTGCTACAGCACTGCTTCACTACCTGCTGCTGCCAGGTAACATTACCTGTTGCTGTCTCACTCTCTGCTGCTGCTGGTAACATTACCTGCTGCTGCATCACTAAGGTCTGGACTGCAGGCAGGACAGTCTATTACCTGAACTCTTTTACTACAAAGCCATGCTGTTGTAACACATGCAGAATGTGGCTTGGCATTGTCTTGCTGAAATAAGCAGGGACGTCCCTGAAAAAAAAAACTTTGCTTGCATGGCAGCATATGTTCCTCCAAAACCTGTATGTACCTTTCAGCATTAATGGTGCTTTCACAGATGTGCAAGTTACCCATGTCATGGGCACTAACACATCCCCATACCATCACAGATGCTGGCTTTTGAACTTTGCCCTCATAACAATCTGGATGGTCCTTTTCCACTTTAGCCCGGGGGAAACTACGTCCATGATTTCCAAAAACAATTTAAAATGTAAACTCGTCAGACCACTGCACACTTTTCCACTTTGTGTCAGTCCATCTCAAATGAGCTCAGGCCCAGAGAACCCGGCGGTGTTTCTGGGTGTTGTTGATATATGGCTTTCGCTTTGCATGGTAGAGTTTTAACTTACACTAGTAGAAGTAGCGACGAACTGTGTTAACTGACAATGGTTTTCCTAAGTGTTCCTGAGCCCACACGGTAATATCCTTTACAGAATGATGTCGGTTTTTAATGCCGTGCAGCCTGAGGGACCGACGGTCAGGGCATTCAATGTTGGTTTTCAGCCTTGCCGCTTACGTGTTTTCACCAGATTCTCTGAATCTTTGGACTGTAGATGATGAAATTCCGAAATTCCTTTCAATTGCATGCTGAGAAATGTTGTTGGACTATTTGCTCATGCAATTGTTCACAAAGTGGTGAACCGCACCCCATCGTTGCTTGTGAATGACTGAGCAAATCGGGGATGCTCATCACACCCACCTGTTTCCAATTAACCTTTTCACCTGTGGAATGTTCCAAACAGGTGTTTTTTGAGCATTCCTCAACTTTCCCTGTCTTTTGTTGCCCCTGTCCCAGCTTTTTTGGAACGTGTTGCAGGTATCAAATTCAAATTGAGTGAATATCTCCAAAAGAACAATGAAGTGTACCAGTTTGAACATTAAATATCTTGTCTGTGTAGTGTACTCAATTGAGTATCGGTCAAAAAGGATTTGCAAATCATTGCATTTTGTTTTTATTCATGTTTACACGATGTCCCAACTTCATTGGAATTAGGGTTTGTATTTATATTTGAGTTGAAGGACTGAAGTATAAATATTATACAGAGGTATAGCAGTTTATTTCTGGGCTTGATTGATGCTTGAACTGAAGACTGCCTGAGGTAACTTATGTTGCTGTTGAATGTTTTGCTTGAAAAGTAAGGGGCTCTCTTCCCTCTGGAACCCTGTTCCTGGATAGCCCTGTAGGTTTTTTCTCCAACCCTAATAAACACACCTCATTCAACAGCTAGACCAGGGCTGCCCAACCCTGTTCCTGGAGATATACCATCCTGTAGGTTTTCACTTCAGCCCTAACAATGACTTGTTCAGGAAAACTGAGCTGACGCACAATTTTATCTTCAACCAATTGTAGGTGTTCCTTTTTTCTCTCTCGCTGTTAAAAACTAATTACCTTCGCTGTAGCTCTCTCACGCGTTGTATAAACTCATATAGGCTCTAAAGGCAATATTCAATTGTATTAGTATGGCACTGTTTACAGATGGTTGCATTGCAGTGTGGCAGAAGCAAAGATATCCAACCCCTACAACGGCAAATGCAATATTAGAAAAACTTCCAGTGGAAGAACCATCGAATAGAGGTGCAAAAAAAAAAAAAAGAAACGTTTCATTGATGAATAAGCTGTCTGCTACTCGGCTTTGATGTCATAAATCACTTTAGTCATTTCAGTCATTCTGTTGTCTGAATACAAACATTTGAGTCATTTATTTCAAGGGAATGTTTCATATTCGGTAATGCGGTAACCCTGATAACTAATAATATGCAGTATACATACATCCTGCTCTTCAAACGGAGTGTCATCAGTTATGATGGAGAACTGCATTGTTGAAGGTTCATCACATTTGAGTTTGTGATAGAAATGCAAATGCACCATTGTCTGTGGTGTTACAACTCCTGCCATTCTAATAGGCTGGTGTCACTTGAATGAATGCAGTGTCATATCACGCTAGGATCATTTCCGAGGGGCTGTGGAAACGAGCGTGCTGATTGGCTTCGGAGACAATGGTGGCGCTTTGGAACTCGCGCTCTTTTGCTTTCACTGTCTAAGTGTAAATTTTAAGTTAACGTGTAAAAATCATTTGAAATGCGTCAAAAAAATCCGGAATATTGCTTGTGCTGTTTTGAGAAGTTTTTTTGAATTATAATTTTCTCTGGTTTATTTCTTATTGAAGTATTTTGGGAATGGATTTTTTTTTTTTTCCAGAATTTTCATACTAGCATGATGCAGCGGTGGATGCAGCCGTTAATAAAGCTACATAATAGTCATAAATTAGTTGCAATGTGTGTCAAGTTATGAACTTACCTACAGTGCTGTGAAAAAGTATTTGCCCCCTTCCTGATTTCTTACTTTTTTGCATATTTTTCACACTTAAATGTTTCAGATCATCAAACAAATTTTAATATAAGAAAAGATAACCCAAGTAAATACAAAATGCAGTTTTTAAATGATGATTTCATTTATTAAGGGGAAAAAGCTACCCAAACCTACCTGGCCCGATGTGAAAAAGTAATTCCCCCCCTTGTTAAATCATGAATTAACTGTGATTAACCACATTTTTTGAGTCCAGTTTCACTAGCCACACCCAGGCCTGATTACTGCCAGACCTGTTGAATCACCAAATCACTTAAATAGAACCTGTCTGACAAAGATAAGTAGGTTAAAAGATCTCAAAAAGCAACACGTCATGCCGCGAACTAAAGAAATTCAAGAACAGATGAGAAACAAAGAAATTGGCATCTATCAGTCTGGAAAGAGTTGCAAAGCCATTTCTAAGGCTTTAGGACTCCAGCGAATCACGGTGAGAGCCATTATCCACAAATGTAGAAAACTTGGAACAGTGGTGAACCTTCCCAGGAGTGGCCGGCCTATCAAAATTACTCCAAGAGCGCATCAACTACTCATCCAGGAGGTCACAAAAAAACCCAAAACAACATCTGAAGAACTGCAGGCCTCACTCGCCTCAGTTAAAGTCAGTGTTCATGATTCAACAATAAGACAGAGACTGGACAAAAAATGGCTATCCATGGGAGAGTTCCAAGGCGAAAACCACTGCTGACCAAAAAGAACATGAAGGCTCGTCTCACATTTGCCAAAATACATCTTGATGATCCCCAAGACTTTTAGGAAAATAATCTGTGGACTGAGGAGACGAAAGTTGAACTTTTTGGAAGATGTGCGTCCTGTTACATCAGGTGTAAAACTAACACAGCATTTCATAAAAAGAACATCATACCAAAAGTCAAACATGGTGGTGGTAGTGTGATGGTTTGGGGCTGCTTTGCTGCTTCAGGACCTGAACGACTTGTCATAATTGATGGAACCATGAATTCTGCCCTCTACCGGAAAATCCTGAAGGAGAATGTCCAACCCTCAGATTGTAATCTCGAGCTCAAGCGCACTTGGGTTATGCAGCAGTACAATGCTTTGAAACACACCAGAAAGTCCACCTCTGAATGGCTTAAAAAAACAAAATGAAGATTTTGGAGTAGCCTTGTCAAAGTCCGGGCTTAAATCCTATTGAGATGCAATGGCATGACCTTAAACAGGCCGTTCTTGCTCAAAACCCCTCCAATGTGGCTGAATTAAAATAATTCTGCAAAGGAGAGTGGACTAAAATTCTTCCACAGTGATGTGAAAGACTCATTGCCAGTTATTGCAAACATTTGCAGTTGGTGTCACCGAGGGTGGCACAACCAGTTATTAGGATTTAGGGGGCAATTACTTTTTCACATAGGGCCAGGTAGGTTTGGATAGATTTTTACCCTTAATAAATGAACTCATCATTTAAAAACTGCATTTTGTATTTACTTGGGTTGTCTTTGTCTAATATTAAAATTTGTTTATCTGAAACATTGAAGCGTGAAAAATATGCAAAAAAAAGAAGAAATCAGGAAGGGGAAAATACTTTTTCACAGCACTGTATATGTTGTCTACAGAGAGGAAGTTTACACAAAAAATCAGTTAAAAAAAAAAAAAAAACAAGGATTTTGCTCACTAAACAGGGCCGGAAAACAAGGAATTCCCTCTGTCCTGAGGCGTTTGTGAGATAAGGACAGGGAAGTTGATTGATTTGCTCTTGCATAATTAGATCCCACTTGATTCTTGTTTTTTTTTAAAGCATGCTCTCTTGAAATGGGGAGATAAAATGTATTGCTATAATACAAAATTGCTTCGATGTGAAATTCAAATTATATTGTGATATGCATTTTGGGCCTTATCACCCTCCACTGGGAGTGTACCCTCAGGCGGGAATATTTCGCTTTTTTTTTTTTTTTTTTGCGTTGCGTTGCGCTCTGATTCTCCTTTAAGGGCTGAGAGGGGGTGGCGGTAATGGTGGCTGTAATGGTTTGCTTTGTACCCCCATTAAGCGGTGGCGACGCGTGGACGGCGTGCCGTTTCGCCGAGCCGCTAACGACCCCCGGCGTGCCGAGCGCAGCCCCGCTGGGATGCTGTCATTCCACAGAACGGCGGCACGGAGAGACGAGGCTGCACATTTTACCAGTTTTTTCACCTCCTCGACAAGAAAGCTTTTTTCCTTTCAAATTCTTGGCCAGAGTTCTTAAACTCTTTGGCGCTTCTGCACACCAGTAGTGATTGTGACATCAGCATCGTTAGAATGTTCAGTGAAGAGCATCCGACTCACCGCGCATTTAGAACCGCGCAGCTTACACCGCAATAATGTTAGTAACTGTTCGGTGAATACGGTTTTTTTATAGAAAGAGTTTGTTTATTTATTTATTTAGCTATGTCTGGCTTAATGGGCATTGGATTTCAAAATAATGAATATGCGCTGAAAGTAGAAACTTATATGTTATAAATTTTATAGCATTAACTTGAAGGATGTTTACATGAATATCTTGATGAACCACTGAGGAATTAACAGCCTTTTATTTTGAGTCCCTGACCAAGTAGGCCTATATGTAAACCTTTCAGCATGAGCACATACACTGTTTTTATTCTGACCCATCCCCTAAATCTTTGAGCTGTGTCCCCCGTTAAAAATAAATAAATAAATAAATAAATAGGCCTACTGCCAGTTTTCTCGGTCAAATAATCACTTAACATGGCTGAGATTATGTTTGACACCACGCTGTTTGTTGGTTGTTTCGTTGTAATCATTAGGCTATTTGTCGTCACCGCGTTTACATCTTAAATCGCAGAATGTTTGACGGAGCGTGTAACTGCGCCACAACGAAAAAACTCAAAAAAACTGTCAGGTCTACCTGGTGCTGATTAATTACGCATTTTTTCCTAGTTAAAAATATGAATGAAATAACATCTGTTATGTTTGTTGTGTCATATATTGCAGTTTACCATCCCTAGCTGTCACACATCATGTTTGCATGCACATATCAACTGTGTCGCAGGGAGACAACTCTATTCCGAACTTGTAAACGGTGTCAGGGATTAAGCGGTTTCTGGTCTTCTCATAATCGGCTTATCGATGCCCGTTAGCGGCGTGATTTATTTCCAAATTAGCGTTCCAGATGCGGTCGATGGGGCGATGGCTCGCACGCCACGCTAATTGTGTTAGCGAAAGAAACCGCATTAGCCGCTGCTCTTAATTAGCACGTTTTAATTAAAACGGGGCCTCTGCGTGACAGCGTGTCCCTCTGAACGGTGCAACACCAGCGTTCGCGAGCGCGGCTTTTGCTTTTTTTGTGTGTCGGTGCGCAAGTGTGTGTGTGTATATGTGTGTGTGCGCGCGCTCTTCAACTCACTGGAGCATGCTGTCACACGCTATCACACGCAGTGACATGCTATCGCGCACTGTCAGACACTTTCACACACCTCTCGGTAGTTCAGGGTGCAGTTAAAACTGTTTTATGTCACACATGGATGTTCCAGATGCTCACCGCAGAGAAGTCGGAGCGGGAATGTGAAAATTATGGCTCGAGTCACAGTGTGTGGGCGCCCTTTACTTTATTTCATAGATTCCTCTTTTGAAGTCCGAGTGCCCATGCTGAAAAATTTCCTTTAGTTTGAGTTGATTACATCGTCCCCTTATTCCTATCTGAAGCAGGGGCATTGCCAGGCCTATTTCATGGGGCTAAAACCCCCTCAACTGCTCAATTGCCTCCCAGATAATGTATATTATTAGTATAAAATTAAGGGCTCCCCAAATCATGGTCCTTGAGAGGCCAGAAGTGCTAGTCTTCCACCCTCTATTTACCTGGGAGTCAGGGATGAAGGCAGTTTGGCCAATCAGTGGCAATAACTGTTCACTTATTGCCAGGAAGAGGAGAAAGCCTGGGCTGGATTTGGATTTAAGGGCCAGATTTGGACCACTCTGATCATCTCTAGCTTGGTAAGAGCATGCCAGACCACACCGCATCCCAAGTAGCCCTGATCCATAAACATCTGGGGACACACCAGTATCCAAGCGAGGATGTGACTTCAGTTGTAAATGAATTATAGGGCTGGGCCATAGAGGTAGATTTGGGTTGGGATGGTCACAGACAAAGAAAAATTGTCCTGACCAACTTTGGATTAGTGGGGAAAATGAAAGGAACGCATAATCATAAAATCTTACCTGGTCCAGAATAATGTAATGTTTGGTTTGAGGCTTTGTCCAATTAATAGGTAGTCACTGGTCCAACTTGAAGTGTTTATCTCTGCTGCAGTCACGTTACTTCACATAAAAATGCTTAATAGACAGGATTGCGAACTGGCTCGCTAACGTCGCTATATATCCACCCACTTGGTTTCAGTGTTGACTGCACTAGAACTGAGCTGGTTTCGGGAGATGATGTGCGCTAATTAATTGAAACAAGCTGTGAAAAGGAACTAAATAATACATTTTTTTTCTAATTTCGACTGGACTTTTGTTATGAATCATACTGACTTACACATAATACATAATATAACCGCCTGGGTTTTTAAAATGGAAAGACTGACACCAATTTTACTTGCTCTGTCCCCGTATGATTTATTGGCGCGTTCGGGCAAAGTCACAATTTTGGTGTGCTTTCTCGGTGTCAGAACCATCACATACAACGTCTGAGTCACTGATAACTAGCCAGGGAAACGAAAAGCCTCAAATAACCAAGAAACATGCGGTGCGATACCGCTTGATGTAATTACTGCGCATGTGTAATTATTGCATCACACACCCCACGAATATTATGAAATTTCTTACTCTGTATGATTTTATTCTATCCTGTCGAAAAAAAAAAAAAATGCAGAAATGAGGGCAAAAGGGATATTTTTTTTTTTTGCTAGGAAACATCAAACGGTATAAAAGATTCGAAAAATTGCAGTTTCTTTCAAATAACTTGCACAAGGGTGTAGCACTTAGAGAAGGTTGCGGAAAGTGAAAGACATTCAAACATTAGTTGATATTCAAGTACTTTATAACCAGTGACCGAAGCACCAGAAGCGCTATTGCACCTGAGCTTACGTGTACGAGGGTCCTTTCAAACTATGCACTTGAGACAGGGTTACATCAAACTTTAAAGAAAACGACGAACTATGTAACACAACTATACAATTACAGTCACGTTTTAATATTATAAACAAGTGCAAAGACAAATATATCTCAGTCATGAGAAGTAACATTCTTTTGATTTCAATACATCTATGTTTAATAATGATGTAAATATTAAGGGGCCTACGTTGGATAATTGAACTTTTTTTATTGAAATTGATGGCGGATTAGCTGTATATTCTTTGTTTGTACCATGGAAAATATCCTTCCACCTGCTTTCTTTTTGTGAAGATTTATGGGAAATATAATGACCAATCAAACTGAGTTCCCTGAAAATGCGGTCATCAAAGAACAAACACAAAATGGGAGAAAAAAAGAAAGTGGAGAGGAGGATGAGGCGAGGGTAATACTGCCTAAGGTAAATTCCTATTTTTGTCTCCTTGAGTGACGTGCAGCAATAGAACACCTGGGGAAAATCAGAGGGTGTTACCGTGGCTAGCCACAATGCTATTTGTCTGGGTAGCTAATTAGCTTACTCCTGTCCTTTTGCATGGGACTTCATTTTACATGCAGCTGGTTCATTGTTTCCAGCTCAACCATTTCACCTATGCAAGACAGTCGGCAACTCGATGTGAGTACTTACCAAGTACCCAGTTTTTGTTGAAGTTCAAACGGACATTGAATTGGAGATTTAAGAAGTAGGCTCAAAGAATGAATTTAATTGAGAAAAAAATGAGTTTTACGCTTCCAGCAAGTAAATGGGGATGGTCTGAGAACGCCAAATAACTGTCCTTCAAAACGACTTCTATTGTTAAAACTGTTTCTTAACTTGTGTGCTGCGATTTGGGATGTATGGCTACACAGAAACTGACCTAGGCATTTCCAAGTCTGATTTGTACAGCCTTAGTTGACTGTGGTCAAGCCAGCCTCCACTCCAGAAAACACGATCAAACTAGCCCTCACATGTTTAAGCGGTGTGCGAATATACGTGGTATTACGGTAATAGCGTGTCTAGATGGATTCCAAATTTTCAAAATAAAAGCTAGCTTACAAAATGCATTACGTCAATCAGGAACTTATTAGTAAATGAGTTAATTTAGAAATAAATAGAAACTGCATTAAAGACTGCAATAAAAAGAATAAATACGAAACTGAATAATAAATTCGAAATTAATACTAATTTAAAAAACAAGATTAAGATGATCAGGTAATATTCTGAGGATGTATTTCAGAACTAAAACGCCCTTTGAAATATCATGTATTTTTTCCCGTATTTGCTCGAATTTCACACTAGAATTAAAAATTTTGTGTTGCCGCAGAATAATTCCTCTGCAGCATGAGAGTAAACCACTTCACAGAGTCACGCAGAGAATATCATGACATTCTGATGTGACATTTCAAAATTATATTCCTCGAAAATATCATACATTTTTTGTTGTGTTCCCTCCAATTTCAGATTAGAATTAAAGGGAAAATCCCTACTTCCATGGACTGATTTCACAAATGCATGATAGAACACCACAGAAATCAGTACATTCTGATGTGATATTTCAAAAGTAAAGCCCTCAAAACGTCATAAATTTGTTGTTTTCCCTCCAAATTTAGATTAGAGTGAAAAGAAAATTCCATGGTGCCACAGAATGATTTCACTACAGCGTGATAGAACAGTATCTTAGAGTGTCACTCAGAGGATATCAAGGTATTCTGATGTGGCATTTTAAAATAAAAGGCCACTGAAATATCATGTAGTTTTTGCTGCATTCAGGAGAAATTCAGATTGTAATCAAGAGAAATATCCCTGTTGCCACAACCGATTTCACTACAGCATAATAGTACAGTACTTCACAGTGTCACTCAGAGGATATCAGGACATTCTGATGTTGCATTTCAAAATAAAAGTCCTTGGAAGAAAAATACAGATTTTGTTTTTAAATACTCTTATAAATAGCCATAGTCTCACAAATGGCCCCATACATTTCAGAAATGTAATAATCATACTGTTTTAAAAGATAAACATATTTTACCTTAAAAATCTGTGGTCCCATCCACCAAAAACTTATTTTATGTCTTTATCTGCTATTGATCACAATTCCTCCGCATGTGTGGCGACAATGTGCCTCTTACTGATGTTCAACTTTTTAAGCATCTTGAGCTTGTCCAACCTCATTGTGCAGATGCCTAACTGACCCAATCCTTGTCTGTGTGTTTGACCCCCCATTCAAGGCTTTATAATGCAGGGTTTGGGTGTCACAGAGACTTGAAAAATACTTCACTGAAAAAAAGACAATTGGTCCATTTAGAATTCCAAATTATCTCAGTGAATTGTCATAATTTTGGGTCAAAAGTGTCACAAATACAAACATTTAAAGTAATTGAAGTAAATGTGCATGTGTTATATATGAGATTTTTGTAATGGGCCTAATCACACATTCTTAGTTTCTGGTCAACATTGCAGCCTATTCATTTTTTCTGTGACAACAGGGACTTTTCACTTAATTCTAATCTGAATTTCCAGTAAACACAAAAAAAAAAAAAAAAAAAGATATTTCAAAGGGCTTTTATTTTGAAATGCCACATCAGAATGTCCTGATAACATCTAATTCACACATTTAGGTACTGTACTATCATGCTGTAGTGAAATCACTCTGTGATAACAGGGACTTTTCACTTAATTCTAATCTGAATTTCCAGTAAACACAGCAAAAAAATACATATTTCAAAGGACTTTTATTTTGAAATGCAACATTAGAATGTCCTGATATCCGCTGAGTGACACTGTGAAGCACTGTACTATAATGCTGTAATAAAATCAGTCCGTGACAACAGGGAGTTTTCACTTAATTCTAATCTGAATTTCCACTGAACACAGCAAATGCCCAGACCCCCCCTCAAACATCTGAGGTCCTCCCACCATAGTCTCACAAAATCCTGTGGGACACACTGCTCTGTATATGGAAAAGGCAGTATTTGCACTCAAATTGTTGCAGAAAATTTTTCCAGCTCGCACTCTATGCACGCTTCCTTCACATATGTGTCCCAACCAACTCTCACATTAAACCTACACCCTTCTGCTGGGCTGTATTGGGCTATTAATGTTGCTCGGTGGGATTTTTAATCGCTGGGGATTCACTGCATATAAAACACCAGGCATTTGTGTCTCCCAGTTCATGAGAATGACATGTATGCTACAGACGGAGCAAACGTCTCAGGACAGAATTTTACTGCGTGATGCTGGATTTTACAACCAATGCGGAATAATCTTACACCAAACAGTACATCACTCCTCCATTCATCACTCTATCCTGTTTCTCCTTTACCTGTTTCACTTTCTTACACCTTTTCCTGTAAATATCTCAAAGTATTTATCTGCATTACACTCGGGGTTTAAGTTCTGCCCTGCATGAAGTTCCCAACTTTCTATAGCTATTATCACATTATTTCCCTTCATCCAAAGTGCTGCCTTTCACTATAAACTGAGTATCTGTTAACAGTTGCTGCTGTAATAGACTCTGCCGGGATTTGTAAACCACGCTGTCAGGTGACTGAACATTGAAGTCCCCACCCCTCCCTCTATCTCACTCTCTCTCTCTCACTCCTCCAGGTTGCTGGGGTCCAGGCCTCTCTCCAGGTGAAGCCGGACGTCCTGAAATCCGGGAGCCCCAAGTCGCCCATAAAGCTGAAGCACATGTGGGCGGAGCCTAGCAGCAAGGAGTTGTCAATCAGCCGGCTGCTCTCCCAGGCCCTGCCCCCTCCGCGGGAGAATGCCACGGCCCTGGACCTCCGCTACGACACCCCCGAGCCTTACTCTGAGCAGGACCTGTGGGACTGGCTGCGGAACACCACGGAGCTCTCCCCGGAGTCCAGGAGCCGGGCCAAGCGACGGCCCATGGTGAAAACCGGGAAGTTCAAGAAGATGTTCGGCTGGGGAGACTTCCACTCCAACATCAAGACCGTCAAACTCAACCTGCTGATCACCGGCAAGATCGTCGACCACGGCAACGGCACCTTCAGCGTCTACTTCCGACACAACTCCACCGGCCAGGGGAACGTGTCCGTCAGCCTGGTCCCGCCCACCAAGATCGTGGAGTTCGACCTCTCCGCCTCGGCCCAGCAGTCGGTGGTGGACGCCAAGGACTCCAAGTCCTTCAACTGTCGCATCGAGTACGAGAAGGTGGACAAGGCCAACAAGAACACGCTGTGCAACTTCGACCCATCTAAGACCTGCTACCAGGAGCAGACTCAGAGTCATGTCTCCTGGCTCTGCTCCAAGCCCTTTAAGGTCATCTGCATCTTCATTTCCTTCTACAGCACGGACTACAAACTGGTGCAGAAGGTCTGCCCGGACTACAACTACCACAGCGACGCTCCCTACTTCCCCTCTGGCTGACCACACCGCCCCCTCTCCCCCCCTTCCTTTACGCTAACGTGGACTACAAACTGGTGCAGAAGGTTTGTCTCGAACTTCAACTACCACAGTGACGCTCCTTACTTCCCTTCCGCCTGACCACGCCCCCCCCTCCTCCTTCACGCCAACACAGACTGCAAACTGGTGCAGAAGGTCTCCCTCAGACTACAACTACCACAGAACCCTCCCTACTTCCCTGCTGAATGGCCACGCCCCCTCTGCATTCTTTTTTTGTCAGTACAGACTGATATAGCCCTGAGAGGGATAGACAAGATGGCTGCCATCCTGAAGATAAATAAATATATTGGTAAAGGCTCCCTCCATTGTCCCCAACATCTCCTTAACCGAATGGTGAATGGTAACATTATTAGCGCTTCATAGGAAAACCTGGCTGAACCTAATAATAAGAACAACAGTAATAATAATAATAATAATAATCGGAATGGGAAAACAGTGGTTAAATTTCAGTGGTGTGATTACAAGCCTTTTCTTCAGGATGCACCTAATAATTAATTATGAAATAATTACTTTGTTGTGGCAGCTCACCGGATGTGCAACACACTGCAGTAAAAGCTGAATTTCAACACTTCTCGTAATTTATTTTTTTAAGCACTTCGGTTTTAGTCACCAGCGGTGACATGTGACGCACACGACTGCATCGCAGACGTTTATTTCATGAGCCCTTTCAGGTGTTTCGGCTAAGTAATCTGTTTGTTTTTCTTCAAACTTCCCTCCGTTTCCTCTGCAAAAAGCAGACGAGAGAGGTGCCTCTGCCATATCCAGCCCCCTTCCCCTCCCCAGACTAGTTTATTTATTTATTATTTTTGTGTGAACGCAGCAATATTTCTCTTTGTGGCAGCAGTTTTGCTGGATTCTCCAAGTCAGCAGATTTGATTCCCTCTCCAAGACTCTGACAGCTGGGTAGATGTGTTCACCCTCGACCCGACTGTAATCCCCAAAAACCCCTCACTTCTCCTTCAGCTCAAACACACCCTGGAGATAATGAGGCCCCTCGGACAGACTCAGCCCAATCCTGTCCTTCCTCCCTTTTCTCATCTCCTTTCCTTCCTTGCTGCTGCACTCAACATTGAGGAAAAAAGAAAAAAAAACAAGGAAAGGAATCGAAGGAAAGGTGAATTAAGAAAATGAAACATCCTTCAAATGGTGGTTACAGGTACGCAGACGTGGAGAGGTGGACTGTATTTACGCCGCAAATTCCATAGAGCAGGTGTCTGTTAAGGATGTTCTTTGGTCTCCTTGGTCAATATACCTATGGGAAACTCCAAGCACCTGTTCCTCTATGCCTGAAGGGACTTGTACCAGATCAGAATCTGCGGAGTGATGGCAGGACCCCGATCGATTTCCGGGTCAGGTTTAAGGAAAGGAAGAATTTTGAATAAATGTGGAATTCGAGCACACCCAGGGCTCCTTACAGGAGACTTTCAAACAGGAAGAGGGAGGAGTCTCGCCAATCGCTGGATTTAGTGGGCAGGCCTCCTCAGCAGGCAAGCTTCTACTGACACAAAAAGACTTAAAAAGACTCCCCTTCTCAGGCCTGTGAACTTGATTCTATGGTTAATAAGGTGTAAAGTTCAGGCTTGAGGCATACGTGGAAAAATCTTTAGTATTGCCGTAATTCAGCAGTGTCTGTCTCCCTCCTCTTACTCTTGTTTATTGCCACGTGAAGGAAAATGTTAAAAAAATTCTGCATCCTGGAGCTGAATCAGAGAGGATGGTTTGTACTGTATATAGTGTGCTAAAATCAGGCTGCTTCTGTACGTGGCACAAGTATTTGTTGAAGTCCACTACAATCCCCTCCTCTGCCCCCCAAAAAAATTCCCCAGAACCCCCCCTCCCGAACCGTCCCCCCATTTCGTTCTTGCCTGTTCATGGTTTACGAAAAACAATTTATTAATGTCTCAGTGAAAACTCCTCGAAGTTAAAATGTACAGAAACATGTATACTGTAAAAGGGAAATGGTACATCTCGAGTATTAATCATCTGTGTGACAAGTTTCCGTTTATGGGGGCTGTGGGGGTTACGGGAATGTAAATAAATTGCTGAAAGTTTTTTTTTTGGTCGACCGTCCAGAGTGTCATTCATTGCAAAACAAGGTGTGTGTGTGTGTGTGTGTGTGCGCGCGTGCATGTGACTTATGTTTGTGCATTAGTATTTTTCTTCTCACCAACTTGTTCTTATCAGTGCAATATATAAAGAGTAACTGTTATACTGCTTGTCACTGCATTGGTGTATCTCTGAGGTTTAAGTACACAGACGGGCTACTAAACTAGCTCCAACAAAATAATGAAGAAAGACTGTTATTTTCCAGGATCAGTAGAACGAGACTATGGACAGATTTGGAGGCAGGGTGCTGAGGATATTTCAGGCTGTTTTGCTAAAGAACAAGGTGAACATATGTTTGCGGGCGCATGCATTTGTGCTTGAGTGTTAGTGTGTGTATGTGAGTGTGGAAGGTGGGGCTGAGGGGAAGTGTAATCAAGTAAATTATAATCAGACAAAATTTCTCGGTAACAGATGAAAAATGTCAAAACAATTGCTATTTTAAAGTGATTTTGATCAGTTTATGAAACAACAATTTTTTGACGAAAGGTTACCCAAAGTCCCCTGCTCTGCACCCAGATGACATTCAGGGACATTCTTCCACAAATTCACATCGCATCTACCATGGTAGCACCTACTGGTTAACCCTCATTTGCATAGCGGTTACAATGGTCACCAAACCCACCCAGACCTGTAAATAGGCAAACAGGAAAAGACTCATGCAGCAGAGGGTAAAAATACAAATGGCGGGATATAAATTTGAAAATCTGACTATGAAAACATTGTACACTCCGAAGAAGTGCTCAAAATGTCTTGACTGAGAGGACATCAAATCTTTCAAAGGTTTTTTTCCTTCTTATATTTACATTTAATTTCAAGCAAAAAATTTTCACTGTCATAAACTGCAAAATGTCAAACTGAGAATAAAGAAAATCAGAAAAATTGTCCAATGCAAATTGCGGATCAAATATCTGGCTCTCGTCACGGATGCAGAATCCCTGTTAAAAGAACAGACTGCTTTGTCAGCTTGAGCCAATAAGCAAATGTGTGGGAACAAAAGCGAGAAAATATCCAACCTAGTAATGAGGTCACAAAATGCCTATTTTGAGTAAAACGTGTCTGAAAATATAACAAATCTATAAAATCTGCCAATAAATATTTTGATATATTTGAGAATTGCTTGATAATCCTTGATATCTGAAGTTTATGCAAACAGATTTTCAGAATTTGAAATATCAGCAATTTTGAGTTTGGGCCATTTTATTTATTCATTTATTTATTTTACTTTTAGCACCTGCCTAGGACCTGGATATTTCTGCCATGAACTAGAAAAAAAAAAAAACTTGTTCAGAAAAGTGTTCCCAAACAAAATTTTCAAACTGAATGAATTTATTCCGCCTCAGAAAAAAACAAGGTTTTCAGAAGCGGTGAAAGTTCTGCAAATTGAAGGCGTTCAATCCTGCGATCATAAACATTATCACAAACACTATCATGGGTGGGTCTCAAGCAGAACAAGCACACACCGAGGCAGACATTTCGTGCTGCCTGGTCTTTCAGGGACACAAAGAATGTTGTAATAATGCTATCTCTTCCGGCCTCATCGGCATTAGCGTAGCATTTATACCGCAGCCGCTGACAATGTGCTGGTCTCAGGCTGTACTGTCCTTTTTATAGCAGGTTCTGTTGACAGAGGAAAAATCCTTCTGGTTACGTAAGGTTAATGAGCTCTGCATTATTTAAATATTTCAAAATTATATTGCTCAACAACCGCCAGGACAGTCCTCAGCACACTGCCATTGCAGCAGCTATAACTGCTATCCCAATTAAAAGTCAGTTAAAGTACAGTGTTCTGTTCCAAAGACACATGTATACACTAATATGTATAAAATCTACACCAATATTATTACACTGACAGTAAACTGAAACCAAAATCTAATGAAACTGTACCTTCAACCTTGTGTCTAGGAGTGGTCCGAGGCTTCTGGATTTGGGCCTAGCACAGAGGAACAGATGGTGAGACAGAGAGACATACTGACATATCGGTACAGAGACAGATCTAGATTTCAGCGTTTGTATCTAACTGAAAATGAGCATTGTGGGCCTGCCAACCCACTGCACTGAATAATTAAACTTCAGTGCTTCTAGGCTATCGTTATATGACACACATGCGTATCTAGCATGTAAGAGGCATGCACATCTAGTGCACAAAATACATATTTAATGGATTACCCCGAGCATGAGCAGTTTTGTTTTGTTTTTGTTGTCATTTAGCAGGTGCTCTTCTTTTGTCTCTGGCTCTTAGACATCACCTGACAGGGCTCTTAATCGTCGTTTGCCTGGAAGTCACGTGTTGCAATTTTTCTTTCCGGATTGAGCCACTTTTAGCTCCACAGTACCAAACTCACTACTTCTTGTGCACGAGAACTACCTGTTGTCTCCATACGGGGGTAAAAAAGAATAGGGCACCTTTTCTGTTGACACTATTTAAAGTTACCTTGGCTAGACAAATATAGTATGTTTTCAAGCTGAATTTAAATTGTCCGAATGTGCGACTCAATAATTTTTGCACCCAGGACTTCGAGTGTTGCCCGTGTCGGTCCCTGCCATCACCATTTCTCCACTGAAAGACAATCCTTTGGCACTAAAGTGAGGGGGAATGACTCGCGTGATCAAGTGTAGCCTACTGGGCAAAACTTATGGACATTCTGTCCGCTCCGGTGAAATTCTTCTCCCTTATACAACCCCAATTTCGAAATAGTTGGGACGAAGTGTAAATTGTGAGTAAAATCAAAATGACTTTCAGATCACATGAGCCAATATGTTATTTACAATAGAACATAGATAACATTTCAAATGTTGAAACGGAGACATTTTATATTTTTATCCACAAAATGAGCTTATTTCAAATTTTTTGGCTACAACAGGTCTCAAAAAAGTTGGAACACAGGCAAAAAAGGACTGAAAAAGCAATTAATATATAAGAGAATTAGCTGAAAGAACATTTAGCAAGTAATTAGGTTAACTGGCACCAGGTGTGTAACATGATTGGCTATAAAAGGGATGTCTTAGAGAGGCTGAGTCTCTCAGAAGTAAAGATGGCCAGAGGCTCCACAACCTGTGAGGGCTTGCGTAGAAAAATTGTGGAATACTTTAAAAACAATGTTCCTCAACGTCAAATTGCAAAGGCTTTGAAGGTCTCATCATCGACAGTGCATAACATCATCAAAAGATTCAGAGAAACAGGAAAAATCTCTGTGCGTAAGGGACAAGGCCGAAGACCTTTACTGGATGCCCGCGATCTTCGGGCCCTCAGACGTCACTGCATCACTCACTGGCATGATTCTGTCATCGAAATTACTAAATTGGCCCAGAAATACTTCAAGAAACCACTGTCTGTAAACACAGTCCACCATGCCACCCACAGATGCCACCTAAAACTCTATCATACAAAAAGGAAGCCATTGTTGAGCATGATCCAGAAGCGCCGCCGAGTTCTGTGGGCCAAGGCTCATTTAAAATGGACTGTAGCAAAGTGGCAAAGTGTCCTGTGGTCAGACGAGTCCAAATATGACATTCTTGTTGGAAATCATGGGCGTCGTTTCCTCCGGGCTAAAGAGGAGAAAGACCACCCCTCCTGTTATCAGCGTTCAGTTCAAAAGCCAGCATCTCTGATGGTATGGGGATGCATTAGTGCATATGGTGTGGGACACTTGCATGTTTTAAAAAGCACCATGAATGCTGAAAGGTATATAAAGGGTTTAGAGCAACATATGCTCCGCTCCAGAGGACATCTATTCCAGGGAAGGCCTTGTGTATTTCAGCAGGATAATGCAAAACCACATACTGCAGCTATTACAACAGCATGGCTTCGTAGTAGAAGAGTCCGTGTGCTGAACTGGCCTGCCTGCAGTCCTGATCTTTCACCGATTGAGAACATTTGGCGCATAATTAAACGAAAAGTCCATCAAAGGAGACCCAAAACTCTCCAGCAGCTGGAAACCTGTAACAAGAGTGGGATCAAATTCCAATGGCTAAACTCAAGAAACTTGTCTCCTCAATGCCCAGACGCCTCCACTCTGTGTTAAAAAGAAGAGGGGATGCTACACCATGGTAAACAGGCCCCTGTCCCAACTTTTTTGAGACGTGTAGCAGCCATAAAATTTGAAACGGGCTAATTTTATGGATAAAATTGTAAAATTTCTCAGTTTCAACACTTGCTATGTTATCTCTGTTCTATTGTGAATAAAATACTGGCTGGTGTGATTTGAAAGTCATTGCGTTTTGATTTTATTCACAATTTACACTTTGTCCCAACTATTTCGGAATTGGGGTTGTAGAATCATGTGCTGACTGCTCAACTTCCAAAAATGACAAGTTTTAAAACGATGGGCAGTGGGGCACATCGCGTGAAACGCATCGCGACAGAGCCATCAGACCGCACCTCCGCACAATAACCGGGAGTTTAAGTGCGCGAGTCAGAGGTGTAGGATATAATGGCCAGATCTGAACAGTGAAAATTCCCCGGAGCAAGAGTCGTTGCGTGAGGACTTCGCGGTGACACCAATGTAGTCTGCTGCTGGTGACACCCCATGACCTGTGGTTCTTATCATAAATATACGTCTTTTATGAAAACATAATTATGCTTATTTGAATGTCCTTTGAGAGAACAATACAAACAGAAATTAAAACCTGTAGTCATATGTCCCTTCAGACGGCTGGTGCATAGTATGTGTGTGATTGTGTTCGCGAGTGAATCTGAATATATACTTACAATAAAATTAAAACAAAGCGATCAGAACAAAACAATCAATAGGGCTTATGAAAAACCTATCCTCAAAAGTTCATAGCTGTCGGCAGTACAATTTTCAGAGGCTGCAATATGAACATTAAAAAAAATGCAAAGAAAAAGCAATATTGATAAAACAAACATTTTTTTTCCTGACAGGGAGTCATTTTTTCTCCTCACGAACCGTTACCTCGAGCAGAAATTATAATTAAACGACCGACCGAATTACGGCACTATTTAGTCAGCGATGTTATTGGCTGACATTTCCGCTGACAAACGCGCGCTACCCGCCAAGCCGCAGAAACATTCGCTTTTACATTTAAATTAAAACCCGGATTCATGCTAATGCAACTCGCAGGGTATTGGTAAGCAATAAAAATTCATTTGCGATCTGACATTGTTTTTAAATGCCACACATCGATTTTTTTTTTTTTAAATATGAGAGAAACCGCATCTATTTTTTAAAGTGCATTTGTTGTAGCTCCGGGGGATCTAATTAGCTGTGGTTTAACTATAAGAAGCTCGATGTAGCTAATTGTTGCCAACGCCAGCTACTGTCTGGCTTCCAAGACCTCTAGCAGGCCAGCAATGTTTTATAACGGGCCTGCAGAATAAACTGGCGTTAAGTATACCGCGGCCCCTGCTTCACAAAGTGAGATAACCGAACTGTGTATAATGCTTCAGAGGGAAGGAAGACTGAGTTGGCCGGATCAGTGAAATGGGAACTGTAACCCAGTTTCAGAAAGCTAGATCACTAAGTCTCAATGCGCTACACAAACGGAACTTCAATTAAAAAAAAAAAAAAATGGAATTGTATATAGCTGCCGCAAAGACCTCCGGGAGTTTTTGCCCCCTCCTGCATAACCGATTCTGACACATGACGGAGCGTGGGGAGATTATGGGTTTTGGAGTAACTATTAACAGCTGTAAATTTGCATTTTAATACAGCTCTACTCAACTACTAATGCAATTTCCAACCTCCCTCTCTGCCTCATACCTCTGACAGCGGGAAAGTCTTCCCCTCCTACCCCAGATGCTTTGATCATTTTAATTGGCGTGAAAAATGACTTTTCATTTTTCTGCTAGTTCCGTCTCCGTCCCAGCCTTGTTCATTGGCCCACTCTACTGCTGTCTCTAGTAAATTTTCTCCCGATTAACAACCAAGCCTGATGTCTGTGTAGGGATTTTTTTATTTTTTTTTTTCTTACGTAGACCGCTCAAATCCGCACACGTTTCACAAAATCTCGTCCCATTCGTGTGCTGCCACCTGATCAGTTTTAATGGCCATTCGATGTTTGTTTTTTTATTTTAGACAGTAAGCTCTATAATCAACTAGTAATGCTTTAGCAAGAATGTACTTGGCACAGAGACTCTTTGATTAGTTCGTTTCAAGAGCCGATCAAACGAAGGTTTTTGGGAATGTCGCATAAAGAAAGAACATTCATTGCTTAAGTACCTCGTTAAGCTCTCTCTTTAATCCTGAGACCTGACATTATCGAGAAACCCACTAACGTTTCAAAAGGAGATTGGAAGAGTGTTTTTAATTAAACTATCCCACTCTCAGAATATTTTTTTAAAAATTACCTTGGTTGTGATGTATAATAGGTTGGGACGTTGCTGTGTCCCTCAAACGTCGATGATTTGATTCTGCGGCAGAGTAGCTAAATGTCATTAGTCCTCTTGAGCAAAGCTATGACACTCACCAACCGTCAAAGAGGATAAAAAGTGTAGCATGCAGGTTCCTCAATATACCCTAGTAATACCAGTATCCAGCCCTGACAAAAATCAATCTCGATGGCATCAGCGAAATCAATTCGCCACACTTGCAAAATATGCAATTCTCCCCGCCCCGAAATATTCCTAAACAGGTGTTTCTTCCTGCTTTCGAATTCGCCACCTGTTCTCTGGTTGTCGATGGGCGACGGCCCAAAGCGATCTATAACATTTGCTTTCCGTTGACGATTTTCGGGGGATTTTTGGACTGCTTCTAAGAGACAGGGACGCTCTTCTGGGAGAGCTGGGAAGTTAGCATCTGCTGAAGTCGTTATGTCAAAGAACTGCAACGGCCACTGACGCCTCTCCGTTAGAACAGAGGTTTATAGCAGTGGCTGGATAGCTCTCCTGTGGGCCTTTACAGTCGCTGTGGCTAGGCTAGGCTATGTTCCGAGGTGAGGATTTACTGGTTGTCTTTGGCTGGGTTTCGGTTAGTGTAGCGTTATCTTTGGGTGCTCTCCCTCATTCTTGGAACATTCAACACTTTCTTCTAAGCATAACGTGACCAACATTCTCTTATTGTAAACATACTTCTCCAATTCAATTTTAAGGTGAAAAAAAGACCGAATTTGTTATGGTTTTGATCACGGATTAAAGTATTAAGCCGATGATTTTAACCAAAGCAATTTACAGTCGATTAGACTAAGCTGGTTCTATCCTTCTCGCAGCAATGCAGGTTTAAGGGCCTTTTTCAGGGGCCCAAAAGCTAGTCCGATCTTACTGTGACTACACTTGAGTTTGAACCACTTTCTGCTTCTTAGTCAAATCCCATGGCCACCAGGCTATTGGCCGTCCCACAAATTTGAGCGGCAGTTGTTTGATGTTGGCTGTATAGCATTGTCATTGTCACATTTTAATGCTTTTGAGAGCTTTGTGCACTGTTTGTAACCCAATAACCCTCTGTACACAAGTACACCACCATTCTGTTTGTGTAAAATTCTTTATTAGTTGTTTTTCTTTGTTTCACTTTATTAATTTAAAGGTTTTATGCTGATTACTCTCCATTCATTATTAGAATTATAGGCGTGCATATTTAAAAATATATAAATAAATAAATAAGCTTGCGGTTTTGATTGATTGAGTCATCATGGCTACAGGCAGTCATTTCTCTTCTGACATTTCCAGCATTTGATTCGACGTGGAAAACTCCGCCCCCATGAAAAATTCCATTAAAAATTAAATGGCTGAAACAACCAGTTAAGAAAGAGAAATAAAGGTTATTGTCACTTTTTAATGAGGTCGATATCCCGAGAGGCTTTTCGGCCCACCTAAGGCCAAACAACCGAAAGTGCACAGCATCGAAAGGTGTTGCCGCAATTACCAAAACTCCAATAAGTTTAGAGAGACATTTTAATTAATTCTGATTTTGTTTGAAACCGCGCTGCCTTGAGGCTCGCTTAAATGACTAACAAAAATAAATTGGCTTTTAATCTCGTTAAACGGAATCAATTACATTGCTTATAGACATGCATGCGCACGCAAATGCACGTACACACAAGCGCCCACACCCACGCACACTTCCAATTACCATTTGCACATTAACTTACAAATAAATGCAGTTTTTATTTTGAGACAGAGAAATGAATACACGGATCCATGGTAACACAAGATTTCACTGTGAAACTAAATGTTTAAGTTCTGAACATATGCTAAACACTTTTTTGTAACACTTTTTAAACATGTCACAGTGTTTGCACTCAATTTTAAAGTGCATTCAACAAATCTGAAAAACCTTGATCACAACATCCAATCAGTGTTTTGAATGAGAACCCCTATTTACAAAAATAATCACCAGGAATTTGACTTTTACACACTGGTGTTTAGATTATAAACATGTCACATGTTCCACAGTTTTACAGTGTGGGTGAAAACCTGGTATATAGCTGGGATGTGTTCGTGGTTATTCCTTTTGAAAGAGCAAGGGCCAATGGGGAAACTGCAATACTCGACTGAACAATGAGGTTGATTAATCACTCATGCAGTCAGAGACTTTTGCATTTATAGGGCTGACCCCCACTTTGCTGCAGTCCAGGCAAACGTGAATACATCATTTAACTGTAATAGTATTGGGTTAATATGGGTGGATTCCAAGAAAATTTTCACACAATCCTGTGCTTTCCCACGGCGCTTGTATTTGACACATGTACACATGTGCTTAAAGTAGAGACAAATTGTCAGCATTAACCTTTTGAAAAGTGCATTAATTTTTTTTATCACTGTTCAAGAGCTCTATCTTTTTGAAGGGTAATTTTTTTTTTTTTTTTTGGAATGTTCTCAATTGCTTTGACTGACTGGTGATCAGCTCCGTGGGCATTTGAATGTTCCGTCAGGTACAGTCCAATCACATATTTGTGATGGTACACCTGAAAGAGTCCATTTGTGGGTACTTTAAATCCACATCATATGACCCACTTAAACCTTTAAAGGAATAATCTCTCTCTGTACAGGGTACCATGGGCTGCACTATACAGAGTTCTTGAATGGTCAATACATCCAATGCTAACATTCTACTCATTTATATCCATTTCAGGCATCTACAAAATATATAAACACGCAAAATAAATAGTCTATATGAGTCCCGCAAGAGTCATGAGTACTCTGTGAGTGTTGATCAGTGGCGTGCCGTCAGGTGTTCTTAGGGCCTTAAGTAACCACACCCTTTACTGCTCGATTGCCCTCAAGCTGTTCTCGTTTATGTTTGCCTGATTAACAATCAAACAATTTATCGACTGAACAATCAAGACCAATACATGACCTATAATGAGAAATGATAATGAAAAAGTGAATGCCTATTGCCTATATTTATGTAATTGATATGGCATTGGAAGGATGGCAATATAAAGCAAAAAATCAAAAACTTTAGCTGACTTTGCAGCATTTATTTTCGCCATCCTTACAATTGTCACTCAGCTCTGCATCGTGCGTAACAATGCCCTTTAGCCGTGACTTCATTCAGAATATAGAACGGATCTCATGGCCTATTGCTTAAGGAGCCTCGCAAACCAATTTATGCAAATCTGGGCCGTTTCACAAGCTACATGAGCGCAGAATTTAAAAAGACATAATGATATTTTTAAGTCGCCATGTATGTGCGGAAGAAAACGCCAAATAATTTTGTGGTGCGATGTATTACCATGCTATCAAAAGTAAATTTGACTGTCATTCAAGCAATTAGTCTGAGTAACTGTTGCAAGTCGGGAAAAGTAAACTGTGAGAGGTTAGGTTTTTCCATATTTAAAGGTGAGGTTTCTGAAGGCCTTCATTACTGCCGACGGACCGCCTCTGGTGTAAATATAACCCTGAAAAAATGTACTTTACAATGAATAAATGCTTGCTGGAAATTTTTTTTTTTAAAGTTTATGCTGTTTGCAGAGTCAGAAATCATAAATTGAAATTAGCAGAAGGAAGTTAGAAAAATGTAACATTTGCGCCACTATAAGGAAGTATTATTTCTCAGAAAACTAAGCGTTAGGTATATTTAAAGGGAGAATGGCGAGCTATTGTCGGGCTGACATGCCTGTCCTCTCCAATAAGTTATGCAACGTTGTGTGGTATGAATCTGATGATGGTTTGACTGCTGTTTCTCAGGGTGTCTTGATGAGGTTAGCGCTTAGCGCTACTCCGTCCTGTTTTAAATGCAGAGCCGCTCACTTAGCGCACTAATGTGCTAATGCTGACTGACTTACACATCAGATGCATGGGGTCGCTGGAGCGAGGTGCTGATGGTGCTATTTTCTTACACCAAGCGCACTCATAGATTAACTGCCCAGTCTTTATCCACATATCCCACAATGCTCCTCCCCCCCCCTCTCTGTCTAGCCTTAATTCAAATTCCAATTGGTTGCCTGTGTCCTCTCTCCCTCCCTCATCAAACAGACAAATGAAGAGATCTGGTTTATTTCCTGGTCCCATGATAAACTACACCTACACACAAACACGTCTTAAACACATGACGCATAGCAACAATCACACAGACTGAATAAACGTGAGCACACACAATAATTTGCACCAATACACACACGCGTGCAAATACTCCGAAATGGGTTCTCACACATGTTCATGTGGATCCACATATCTGACTCTCTGAAGCATGATCACACAAACGCCCACACTTGCACTCTATTGTACAGACTGAGTTGCACACACACTAATATTCATTCACAAACACTCTCGCTCTCTCTCTCTCACACACACACACACAAGCACTCTTTCTCTTTCCTCCTCCCTCTCTCTTACTCTCCGCCACCCTCTCTCTCTCCCTCTGTCTCTCCCCCTTCCCTCTAACCCCCACAAATGAAAGTTCTGTGCGATGATTCATGGTCTACGTTGAGTGCTGTGGACTCTGTAAACTTAAATCACATAAATTGGCCTCTCGTCAGTTGAAAGCAGCATTTAAACCGAACAGCAGGCGTATGCGCTGAAATCGGGGATAATGGCACTAGGCTGGTGTGTACGAGATGAGTTCGGCCTCGAACAGAGAGCGAGGGACCAAGCATAATGTGACCAGGGGCAGGGCCTAACCTTTCTTTTATCGGCCCCTTTACTGTACAGGTCAAAGGTCAGGGTGTTGCCAATTAAATCATCTCTGTGCCGCACCATGCACCATGATGCACGTGTGTGTGTGCGTGTGTGTGCGCGCTTGCATGTGCGTGTGTGCATGTGCGTGTTTGTTTGTGTGTGTGTGGTTTTGAGCGTGTGTGTGTGTGTGTGTTTTTGGTTGTGAGTGTGTGTGTGCGTGTGAGTGTGTGAGCGTGTTCGTATGTGTGTGTGTGTTCGTGCACGTGTGTGTGTGAGTACATGTGTGTGTGTGCGTGTGTCTGTGTGTATGTTTTTACGTGGTTGTGAGTGTGTATGCGTGTGAGTGTGTGAGCGTGTTTTGTGCATGTGTGTGTGAGCGTGTTTATGTGTATGAGTGTGTTTGCACATGTTAGTGTATGTGATTGAGCATGTTTGTACACCTGTGTGTGTATGTGTGGTTGTGAGTGTGTCTGTGTTTGTGTGTGCATGTGTTTGTGTGTGAGTGTTTATGCGCATGTGTGTGTGAGTGTGTGCATGTGAATGTGAGTGTTTGTGTGTGTGAGTGAGCATGTTTGTGCACGTGTCTGTGTGTGTGTGTGTGTGTGTGTATGTATGTATGTGTGTGTGAGTGTGCGCATGTGTGTGCATGTGAATGCATGTGTGAGCGTGAATGACCTCGTATGCGACCCTTTTGAATGTGACTTGCTGTCGACTGTCTGTCAAAGGGTAAGGATAGGGGCAAACATCCTTCAGCAGAGAGAGAGAGAGAGAGAGAGAGTAAAAAGTGTAATTGTCCAAATACTTCCAAGCTTGAATGAAATGCCTGACCCTCAACTGCTCTCTCTCTCTTCTCAATAGTACCTTCTTCGCACATGAAAAGAGAGAAAGTTTTTGGTATTCAGGAAATGTACAGGGAAGCTGTGTAAACAGAGAGAGAGGAGAGTAAGAGAGAGAGATGGAGAGAGGGAGATTACCTTCTTTGCAGGCTGACTATCGCAGGTAGGGATACTGCAAATAGGAATAAATAATAAATAAATAATCAAGTGGGCGTGTTGAAATAAATAAATAACACATTTGAGAGAGAGAGAGAGAGAGAGAGAGAGAGAGAGAGAGAGGGAGAGACGCACTGGGCTGTGTCCAATGCGTATTGATTTGTCGACGCGCTCACCACCTGTTCCAGCGATCGCGGCGCGGGGGAAATTCTCCGCAAACGAATGGAGTCGGTCATCGATTGTGACAGCCCCATCGCGCGTGATGGACAGCGGCTAATTCCTCCATCATACGGAAATGAGCGTCGAATCGCGGCCCAGTGAACGAGCGAGCCGAGAGACTCGCGCAGCTGGGCCGACCCGCGCCACGCACAGGCGCGCACGCCTGTTAAATGCAAATGTTTGCGTGTCTGCGTGTCAGCGCATCCGGAGAAATGTCATTTCGTTTATTTTTCCCTTTTTGTCTTCGTCTATTCGGCTCAAGTCGCCTTTATTAGTGAGGCTGAATAATGTAAACAGCAGAATCAATCACAGGAATAGAAATAATAATAAACAGCTGCGGCTTAATCAATACAGGTGAAGTGAAACATGGTAAGCTCAAACGGCTGGAGAATGAAATGAAATATTTTCAGTCCTACACACTACAGTGCAGTCTATAAGTATCTGGACACAATTTTTTCCCTTCGCTTGTCGGCTTTGCCGCATGAATTCCTGCATACTGAGTTTGAAAACAATGAATATGAGGATATTGTGGAAAAACAGCTTATATTTACAGGCATTTACACCCATGGAGACGACGCCACACTGTTATGCACTGTCACTGTCTTTACAAACTGTAGTGCATTCTGTATTTTGCCAATGAAAGTGCTTTGATTAAATTTGATTGAAAACGAGCGAGAGGGAGAGAGAACGAGAGGAAGCGAGAGAGAGAGGAGGGATAGAGAGGGGGAGTGATGAGGATGGGAGAGATGATGGAGTTGGGGAGCGAGAGAACATGAGAGAGAAATAGAGAAAGCAGGGGAGATAGAGAGAGGAACAGTAAGGAAGGAATATACATCATTGTCAAAAGCACCATAGAGTTCTCAGGCGTTTCTCCTCCTGCTGTAAAGCCACACGTTCGGAGAGCAGATGGAATAATACTGCTTGAGTTTGAGTTTGAAAGTGAGAGTGATTACAGGACAGAAGGAGGGATGGAGGGATGAAGGAGGGGTACGGTCTGAGAGGAGGAAAAGGAGAGGTAAAGAGTGTAACAGAGATGGAGAGAGTATGGTAATTACAACTCAAAAATAATGAGTATGATTTGGTTTTTGTTGTTTATTACTATAAATTATTTTTATCAAAGTTTCCAGCCCTATGCCTCTTAATGATGGTCGAACCACCGCAGTTAACATAATTACCTCCGCCAATGAAGTGTGGCTAGAGATTATGTGATCGGTGCTGTTTGTTTGTCTATTTGTTTGCGAACCACCTGCAGGATACAGTTTTGATCCCGTTACTACTAAAATTTAACAATCGCTAGGCCTCGTCCCAGAATAGAAGCCTATTGAATTTCACCTTCGTAGGTCAAAGGTCAAAGTCACAAAAAATTCCTGAGAATTGTTGGCAGAGGTACTTGCGCTCTCTGAGCGCAGCTCTAGTTACTATATTACTTTATTATTGCCTGTAGTTGCTCAACATTATTACTACAAAACATCATTATTGTTTACGTATATCCATTATTACTATATTACATTATTATTGTTTATGTAGATGCCTAACATTATTATTAATCCCCCAGCATAGAATGTAGGGGGATAAAGTCATCAGTGCATTTGTCTGTCTGTCCGTCTGTTTGTAGTCATTTGTCTCCTGAGCAGAACTCGAATACCGTTCATTTTTTAACAAAACTTGCTGTGCGCATTAATCAGGTCCTAGACTGCTGCCTTTTGATATTTTGGGATTTCTGAGATTAGACTGTGGGGGCCGGGGAGGATATGTCATCTTCTGATGACTCTTGTTATATTGCGTTATTATTGTTTATGTAGTTGCCAAACACTATTACTACATTACATTATTATTGTTTACGTAGATGCCTAACATTATTATTATATTGCAGTATTATTGTTTATAGAGTTGCCTAACATTATTATTATATAAAATTATTATTGTTTATGTAGTTTCCAAATGTTATTACTATACTGCATTATTATATTGATGTAGTTGCCTGATGTTATTACTAAATGACATTTTTATTGTTTATGTAGGTGCCAAACATTATTATTACATTACATTATTATAGTTCATGCAGATGCCAAACATTATTACTATATTACATTATTACTGTTTATAAAGTTTCCTTACATTATTATTATTGTTCTACCTTATTAATATTGTTTATATAGTTGCCTAATGTTATCAATATATTATATTATTATTGTTTATGTACTTGCCTAGTGTTAGTACTATATTACATTATTGCGTCGCTGCCAAGCATTGTTACTGTATTACATTATTATTGTTTATATAGGTGCCTAATGTTATTACTATACTTCCTTATCATTATGTAGTTGCCGAACATGATTATTACTTTAAATTATTATTGTATATTTCGCTGCCGAACATTATTACTGCATTACATTATTATTGTGTCGTTGCCCAACATTATTACTATATTACGTTATTATCGTTTGTGCAATTGTCTTAGACTATTACTACACCATATTATTATTGTTTATATAGTTGTTGCTGTTGTTGTTATTTTATGCAAGCAATATGCTGCTGTGTTTTCTCACCAGTGATGCTCATTTGAATTTGAGTGAGAAAGTGAGAAACAGAGAGTGTGAGAGAGCAAGAGAGACAGGGACAGAAGGGAGAGAGAGATAGAGAGAGAGAGAGAAAGAAACAGAGGAGGGAGAGAGAGAGGAGAGAAGGAAGAGGACAGTATCATGCACAGACTCAGTCTCTGATAAGATCTTCATTCCTCAGACTAACCGCTATTTCTCGGCTCTGAACTTTATCGCTTGAGAGCGGCACTTATTTAATATTTAGATATTAAAATGCCACATGAATAACAGCATTATTGTCCTTTATTTAGTCCAAATCCTCAAACCACTCTCCACTGTACAAATCCACTACCCCCTGATTCAATCACACACACACACACACACACACACACACCCCTTGGTCCACAACACTCCACCCCCACACTTCCTCAATCCCCCAAGCTTAATGAGGTCCTGATCCACTTCCTGTGCTCCCTCTCGCATCATTTCCTGCCACAGATTAACTGGTCAGGAACCCTTTCAGTGCAATCTTTGAGGTCAGGGGGGAAAAAATATGATTCCTCTCTCTCTATCTCTCTCTCTCTCTCGCTTTCTGCATTATCCTGTGGAATCAATAGAGGCGCTAGTGGTATTAACACACCAATGGCTCATCCATCCAACAAAATAAACTGTTCAATTTTATCTTTCCACCAGCACTTATATGAGATATATGTGACTACTCATTATAACTTGTGTAATTACACATGACTTACAGCTTCAGGCATTAGCGATCTATTGAGATGATCGCTTGATTACTCAATAATAACAATGTAATAATTGGTAATTACTCAGTGGTCTGTAAATTAGCCTAAAACACAAAAAATGATGATACTACTGCCTCCACTACTCCAACTACTACTACTACTAATGCTATTGCAGCAACAAATAATACATTAATAATAATCCACAATTTTAGATTCACAAAAAGGAGTTCTTATTGATTTTCTTTCTTTTTTTTTTGGCCAGCATAGAGGTCCATTGAATGTTGGAATTGTTCATTGTCTGATTCATAAAGGTGTGGTAAACCAAAATAATACCATTTACTCAGAACAGATTTTAATTTGATTTCATTCTCCTCCTATAGAAGGGGCCACCCTGGGAAACTGAGAAAAAAATACATCAGTGGTGCTGAATGACAGACTAAACAGTAGTGATGAACGGAGAGATAACAGAGGAAAAGAAGTACGAAGAGAGAGAGAGGGAGCAAGTGAGAGAGAGAGAGGGGGAGAGAGAGAGGGAGCAGGAGTGAGAGAGAGAGGGGAGAGAGAGAGAGAGAGATAGAGGGAGCAAGTGAGAGAGAGAGAGGGGGAGAGAGAGAGGGAGCAGGAGTGAGAGAGAGAGAGAGAGAGAGAGAGAGAGACTGCCCTATCCTCTGACTCGTTTGATTAGGCCTATTGTTCCATCCCAGGCAGTGATTGATTCTGTATAATTACCTGGGAATGGAGGAATGAGATCACGGTGGCGTACGGGGAAGCGGTTTTCCGTGGCCTGCATACGGGGTGTCGAGCTTCCATCTTTTCCGCTATCGTTGACGGGCCTATCGCGAATGTCATTCTCCTAACTGCATATTTAATCTATCTGCCGAGGGAAACGGCCTTCTTCCTCTGTGTGATGCTTCTCCGCTCCCCTCCGGCCTTCCTCTCTCTCTCTCTCTCTCTCTCTTTCTCTCTCTGTTTTACTGAGCGGTCAGAGACATCCCGTGTTTAATCTGTCCACTTTACCTGACAAAGCATGAAATTATTTACAAGGTTATCGCCTGAGAACCGAGCCCGCCGACTTCAGTTCAGAGAGCGGGATGTAGTTTGTAAAAAGAGCTGAGATATGGTCACTGGACGAGTGAGATGTATGAAAAAGATGTACGTATATTTGCCTATGAATTTATTTATGAACAAGTTAATTAATAATAATAATAATAATAATAGTAATGGAATTTGTGTATGCATAATATTCTGCAGTTTATAAGAATGACTTGTCTCAAGGTCTGGACTCTGATGGATTGTGATTGTGTCAAACGACAAAAAAAAGTCTGAATGCAGTTGTCTGATGTGTGTAATCAACAGCTATGTGTGTGATTGACAGCTCTGTTTGTGATTGACAGCTGGCTGTGAGTGATTGTCTACGGATGCGATTAATGGCCGTGTGTGATCGATAGCAATGTGTGTGATTGACAGCTGTTTGTGCGATTGACAGATGTGTCTGCGTTTGAGTGACAGCTGTATGTGTGTATGCGTGTGTGTGTGATTGACAGCTTTTTGTGCGATTGATAGCTGTGTGTGATTGATACCTGTGCATGTGATTGATAGCTGGTGATTGATAGCTGTGATTGACAGCTGTTTGCGCGATTGACAGCTGTGTCTGCGTTTGATTGACAGCTTTATGTGTGTATGCATGTGTATGTGATTGTCGGCTGTGTCTGTGATTGACAGCTGTGTACGTGATTGACAGCTGTGTTTGCGTGATTAACAGCTGTGTGTGTGTGTCTGACAGCTGTGTGTGTGATTGACAGCTGTGTATGTGATTGACAGCTGTGTTTGTGTGTGATTTACAGCTGTGTGTGTATGATTGACGGCTGTTTGCATGATTGACTGTTTCATTTGTGTGATTGACAGCTGTGTTCATGATTGACAACTGTGTGCATGATTGACAGCTGTGTGTCCATGATTGACAGCTGTGCGTGTGTGATTGTCAACTGTATGTGTGTGATTGACAGCTGCGCGCGAGCGTGTGTGTGTGTGTGTGTGTGTGTGTGTGTGTGATTGACAGCTGTTTGTGCGTGATTAACACCTATGTGTGTGTGATTGACAGCTGTGCGTGTGATTGACAGTGGTTTGAAACAGAAGTAACTCATGAGGTGTGTCGTGGATTTTTCTTTCCAGGGAATCACAGCTTCTGATTTTGTAATTTGACTGAAAATTTATCAGCAAAATCACATCATTATCATGCACAGGCATCCATGCCTGACTCTGACATGCGGCCACATGCATAGCAAAAGTAATCTCTCCCAATCTCTCGCTTAAAACTCTATGTACAAAAACTGAAATATCTGGTCGACAAAGGAATGGCTGCCCTCAATCTGCTTGAACCTGAGAGGGACTTGGCAGAGTATATAAATAAGACAGTTTTCCGATGTAAAACAGCAGACTGAAAGGCTTTAAACACTTACAGCTTTTACCCATAAGATGTAAGTACACCATGCAAACACCAGAATCTGGACGGATACCAAAGCAGTCAGTGCAGTCTAGCCTAATCATGCTTAGTGTTATAGGGCTATGTGGTTCACCTCATTTGACAGAGGAACTGTGAGAACAGAAATTCCGCATGGTCGGTCTTCGATGATTTTCTCTGATAGTGACTCTGGAGTGGCGCTGTTAGGCCCTATTACCGCAAATAGTCCATGTTTACCACATGAAGTCGAGGCAGTGTTCTGCTGACCTATGTTGCTTTGTGGAGAAATGCTACGATTGCGCAATCGCAGAGCCTATGTTTTCACCCAAATATTGCAATATGGATCAGCCTACATGAGAAACTTTTATATTTGTTTGCTTGTTATAACATACGCGCATGTCATAATGAGCTTGCGACGTTTGTTCAAAGATAATATGCAGGATGCCGTCGTCGTCAGACTTCTACATTTTCCAGCGGAGCCAGAGTGCGCGTACAAATACGTATATGCAAACAGGCAGAAAAGCGCGATAAAATATATATATATATATATATATATATATATATATATATATATATATATATAAGATACCTGATATTTAAGACATAAGCGTGGACCCAGAACTCAACATTGTGAATCTGCGCATGAACAGCAGCGTTAAGAACCACATCTCGATGGGTGGCACATAATGAGAGTACCGGCAGTACAGTGAGTTACGCGCATTAAAACCGAGGGAAGAAAACTCAAACTGCGAACATTTGATTATTAAAATGTCACTCAGTCAGAGGAGGGTTGGCTCACCGGTGTATTTTCCTTGTAATAATGAAGGGTGCCTCTCACAACCTGTTTTTGCCAGAAGGGAACGGCTCCTCATAATGAAAAACGTTATCTACTTTCAATTATAAAAATAGGAAGAGAAGCCGTTCACTGCTGTGACGCGACCACGGATATGGCGGTTGTCTTGGTGTTCGGCCGTTGCCATGGCGACGGTAATTGCAGAGAATTTAAACTTTTTTTTTTTTTTGCCACTTAACTCAGTTTTGTTTTGGGGGTTTTGTATTATTAAAAGAAGCATAATGTGCTTAAAATTAATGCTTGTGGCCGGAATGCGCTATCACGAAGAGTTTTCACAACCTGCCATTTAGAGCCGAAGTGAGAACAGTTCGTACAAAAGTTATTAACAGCATATTTTTAAATTTTTTTTTCTCTGCTAAGCAATCAAAGTTTCTTTTAAGCTTACACATCGTTTCACTATTTATAGCAGAAATTTATTTAAAAAGCAAAGTACAGTGATCTCGTGTTCAAATTATTGCGATGTTAATTGAACAGTCATTTACAATCACTAATGTAGCGGCTGTATTGAAACCTGTGAAACTTCAGGTCTATTTTAAATAGTGGAGACTCTCAGGGTTTCTAACAATCCCAAATATGTTTCGCTGAATTACAGGGAAATGTGTACAATATGATGCAGAAGTATCTAGATATTTTCCATGTGATGTAATGCTGTGGCCATAAAAACAGGGAGTCCTGGATTTGAATATTTGACGTAATATAAGTGTGATATAGGTTCAGTGAAGTGCTGCAACCAGGTGATACAGAATATTTCATTTGCCTTTTCTACCTTTGAAACTACTTAAGGGAAAACTTAAGGGCAAAGTAAGAGATTAAGGAGTTAATGACATGTTTGTGAAGCTCATGACATATTGTGTTGGTCAATTTTGGCTCAGATATGGATTGATTCAACTCTGTGGTGATTTTTAGAGCTGTAGTTTTGTGGTTATCACCTGCTACCCCAGCAGTGTCCATCCGTCCCTGTCCAAGATCCTGAATTTGTTGCCTTAGTTCTTTTTTACGGCCGCTGTTTTCGGTGTTTCGCTGTCACAATTTTTGACACAGTGCCCCATGCCGCCTTAAATAAGTTTGGCCATTTTTATGACTCCAACATCTGCAGTTCTGGCTCCATCCCATTTGCCCTTTTAGAAATCTGCTTGCATCCTCATCTTACTTTACAGAATGACAGAAGTCCAGGTGGTTAAAACACTTTTAATTCAACCTGACAAAACCCACCGGATTGCCTGTGCACCTGGCAAAGAAGAGAAAAGAACCTTAATGTTTGAGCTGATATAGCTTAGTTTGAGTTTTAGCCACGTACTACATGAGTACATTTTCAGGAACTATAGGATTGTGTGTTTCGAATGAGGCCTTAAGCATCCATTTTTTTCCTGCACAGTTTGTCTGTTCTAAGCCTTTCATTTTGAAAACATAAAAGCGACAAAATTTAAAAAGCGATGGGCTTTTATGGCTAAGCAAAAACATGCTGCTAATTAGCATTCAAACAAATAGGATGCTTTCATATTTATAATTATGGTTAAGACTTCAAAGTTAAAGCCATTTTTTTTTGTGGGTACTGCCAATATTTTCTACTTCCCCTGTATTTGTTTTAAAATATTTCCCTGTTTAAACAAGTCTAAGAAAATGCATACCGGTACATATTTTTAAACAACACACTCCAGGAAATTACACAGCAACACGCTAAGTTGTGCATCTTTGCTGAAAGCTTATGATCTTTGCACATGGTGTCACGGGAAGTGCTCCATCATTGAATCAAACCAGTAACCTCTGAACTCTATTCCCCAGGCCCTTAATAGAATCTCTGCTCTCCTTAACCAAATGGTGCAAACCATTAACAGAGAAACATATTCATCTGTCTCAGAAGATACAAAAGTCTGATAGGAACCTTATACGCACTCAGTTAGAGCTCTGATTTTAAAATGAACATTTTGCTGAAAGAGATAATGATAATGAAATGGAAATAACAGTAAGACATCCTTGCTGGAGATGTGAATCTCCAGTGTGGTTTGGGGCTGTGATTAATTTGGTTCGCTTCGAGGTTTCTTTTAAAAAAAAAGAAAGAAAGAAAGAAAATTTAATTCCTTGCTTCTTTATTCCGTTCTTTTAGCTTGAAAGGAGCTAAAATAAGCCTATGTGAACTTAAACAGCAGCAAAAAACGCTCGTTGTCTTCAGTGTTATCCTCTATAACTCTGCAATCCCACATACTGTATGGCTCTGTCCACTGCAGCTGCTGCATTCAAACCTGTGGAACTTCAGACCGACTTTAAATTTTGGTGGAGAACCCAAGGTTTACAACGATCCCAAATATATCCTGCTGAATTACAGGGAAATGTGTTTAAAATGATGTACAAAATCTCGATATTTTCCATTTGATGTAATGTTGTGGCCATAAAAACATGGCATCCTGGGTTGGAATATTTCTCCCAAAATTAGTGCGATGTAGCTTCAGTGAAGCGCTACAACCAGCAAATACAGAATAAGTTTGTGGCATTGTCTGACAATATGAAACAAAAAAAAGCTTTTTTTGTCTTTGGGCCTATAAAGAGGAAATTAAAGCAAAACAAAAAAAGAGTTAAAGGTGCAGTGAGCGATGTGGGAGAAAACGAGTAGAGAGGTTGTTGATATTTGAAGTGTAAACGAATACAGACCCACCCCTCCCTTCATACTCCGCCCTGGGATCCACCCCCGAAGTTCATGGACGCGCATTGTCACGTAAACGGCAGTAGTACATGTGACGAGTTTCAGTAGTATTGTAGCAAAGGTGATAATAAGCCTGTCATGTAAAGAACTGCTAAAGCATGCCTGTCAGCGCAATGCCTCAAATAGGAGTCTGTGTCCACGAACAGACTACGGTCAGGAATGCATTTAAAAATCGTTCCGGCTAATTACAAGCTGAAAAAGTGAAAAATGGATTTGGAATTTTTCCCGGTACAAGTTATCGATTCGCGAGCTCCACACAAGCAACGCTGCCTTAGACCGTTTGCATGTTTCTGCTATGAGCTCATTTAGTAGCTTGCTGTCGGAATTGTTTCGTTTTGGAAGAAATGGTTATCAAGAGCTTATAGCAAAATGTCTTCCTGAACAGTGGGTATATAACAGTACAGGTACAACCGCATGCATGCAAAACAAGACAGTACAAGCAAAACAATAAGCTGAGACGAAGGCGGTTCATTTCATTCTATCTAGTCGCACATATGTACAGCGTTTGATTGCGCAATTCCCCGTCGATTCCTTACATAAGAAGTCAGACATTCATAAGAACCCGTAGCCACAAGTTCAATTTGCAAAGCTAAGGTTAGCTGACCCGTCAGACAACTGTACCCACAACTCGACTGCTATTATAAATAGATAACATCACAACAACGGTACATTTTGGCAGATTAGACAATATGATGAATGCCTGACCGCTGTTACTGTTGTGTGAAGCACTGCAAAGCTAATGTTGCTCACCTGTCCAGCAGAAAGACGGCAACCTCTGCGTCCGTTTTCAGACCCTTCAATTCGCGGAGTTCCCTCCACCGTCGGAAAGCCACACCAATGTTGACCCGGGTCTTCGCCCTTTCATAGTCAAAGCCCTTCTTTTTTAATTTATGTTCCTCCGACCGTTTTCTCTTGGGCTGTTTTCCAGCCATCGCAAATGCTGCAATGCCGTGTTTCTCTCTACTCTAACTGCGCACGCTACGCGACCTGCTACTCCCCCCCGTTTCTGACCTGTGCAGGAGTATGAACCCGCCCCTGGGCGTGGAGGGGTGGACCCATGCTCTGGTGGCTCGGTCCGAGCCACAGACTTACCTGCTTAAATTCAGAGCCCAGGCTGTGTATTGAAACCGGATTTTTTTTTTCCAGCATGCTCTCAGAACTGACAGCTTGCAGATAGTGAGGAGAAATATGGTGATTTTGACAAAAAGTGCGTGGATTATGATCGCTAACTATACCTTTAAAGGGGTTAATAATACAAAAATGCAGTGTAAACTCCTGTGCTGGTATTGGGTTATTGAGGGGTATTGACTGTTTCAGCCGATCGCCAAACTGGTGATTTTTTGTGGGCTTTAATTGAAGACATTCCCATCCTGCATGTAATCCTGCATTTAAAAGGCCCAGGACAAAAAGCCACAAAAGACTCACTGAAACAGTCTCCATGTACCAAATTACTAGTTGGAAGTTTCAAGCAGAAGTTTCGAGTATCGTATTTTCCCACTCGACATTACCATAAAAAGAAAAGCGTGTGATAAACGTGTGATTGCAGCACTAATTATTAGAAGCCTTGTTTACATTTTAGTTCACTTTCAGGTGTGTGAATTGTGTCACCATTTGTGTTTCACATACAGTCGTGGTAACTAACCCTGTTTTCAGATGGTTTACACTCCAACCGTATTGAAACTTTCCTCGTTAACAGCCAGCGATCTTATCAAGCTACTAATTGGAAAAATCATGTGTGGCAGATTATGGCTGAAGTGTAATCCGACTGGAAGGTTGGTCTCCAGGGTTGATTATACTGTCTGTTATGATCCAGACCAGGAATCAGATGCAAGAGCAGAGCAAAATACAACAGGTAGGTTCATTGACAGTAATACTATGATGATTGGGGACAGAACCCCAGAGGGAGAGAGCACGATTCAACACAGATGTCATATACAAACCCCAATTCCAATTAATTCCATTCTGCGCGTGTTACAACAGCGTGGCTTCATTGTAAGAGAGTGCGGGTAATAGACTGGCCTGCCTGCAGTCCAGACCTGTCTCCCATTGAGAATGTGTGGCGCATTATGAAGCGCAAAATACGACAACAGAGACCCCAGACTGTTGAGCAACTGAAGTTGAACATCAAGCAAGAATGGGAAAGAATTCCACCTACAAAGCTTCCACAATTAGTGTCCTCAGTTCCCAAAATGCTTATTGACTGTTGTTAAAAGGAAAGGTGATGTAACACAGTGGTAAACATGCCCCTGTCCCAGCTTTTTTGGAACATGTTGCAGGCATCAAATTCAAACTGAGTGAATATTTCCAAAAAACAATCAAGTTTATCAGTTTGAACATTAAATATTTTGTCTTTGTAGTGTGGTCAATTGAACATAGGTCGAATAGGTTTTGCAAATCATTGTATTCTGTTTTTTTTTTTCGTTTTACACAATGTCCCAACTTCATTGGACTTGGGGTTTGTATGAAGCCGGGCTGCCAATCGCTGAACCTTCCCACAAGAGGATGGAGTAGCTGGGGGGGGACTTGGTTTCAATGCCAATGACCATAGAAGGATTGGGAGCTCGTTCACTAACAAACTGGACAAAGGAACAGACGTGGAAGGGTTAAAAAGAACAAAGTCCCAATCCTGGACAGGCTTGGGAGCTTGAACCGATTAAACTGGACAGAGGAACTGACTTAAGTGGGGTTAACTTGAATGCGCTCCCAATCCTAGATTTTGAGTGGGCTTAGACGCTAGTACAAGTTAACAATGTTAAGGGCAAAGTTTCCGTGAATAGCTGTGATTAAAAATTACATTTCAATTAATAAAGAAAAAGAGATTCTATGAGGAAAAACTGACTGGTTCAAAGCACAAATAGCGAATTATAATTCAGCAATCTGCAACTCAAAACAGGGGGTTTAAACACACGTCACAAAGTCATCAGGAAGTAAAAATGAAACCAGACAGCCAGGGGCAAAATACACCCAAGACGTAAACCAATCGAAGGAGACAAACTTTTTTTTTTTAAAGATTATTTTTTGGGAATTTTTCCTTTATTTGACAGTTATAGTGTAGAGAGACAGGAAGGTTGGGGAGAAGAATGGGGGAAGACATGCAGCAAATGACCTGAGCCGGAACCGAACCCAGGTCGCTGCAGGAAGGACACAGCCTTTATAGTACGCACTTAGACCAATGAGCCACCAGGGCGCCTCCAGGAGACCATCTTTTAATTGATACTCAAGTTTCCGAATGGGAAGAGAAAAGGAAGGCATTCACATAAGGGTTGTGACACTGCCTACATCATATTGACATACATCAAAAATACATTTCAAATCCACTGTTTTTCTGAAATTTAAAAAAAAACAAAAAAAACACAGAAGTTCACAACTTTTAATTGACACCTTAAAATGTGCTGAAAATACAAAAGGTGCAATGATAATTTTCCAGAGAGGATTTTTTTTATTTGTTTTTCATTTAAAATCACAGTTGGCTCCAAAATGACTGGATCCCCTGACTGGCAATGCACAAACAATACTTTTAAAAATTCTAAAAAGTGTATTTATAGAGAAAATCTAAATAACAGCATGTGAGAAATACTGTATAATATTAGCATTCCAATGGAACCAAACAAATCATTTACTGATTTAATTAAAAATCCATTTCCTCAGAATCAAGGTGTCACAATTAATGGCATACTTAAAGGTTATTGTTAATAACACCAACCAAAATTTAACCAGGTATTAAATTCCACTTATATCTACGTGTTTAGGAACTATATTGAACCATTACATCACCTCCTGTTTCACTAGGATATAAAAATGAGGTAACACACATGCAACATCCCTTTGTCATCCAAAACCATGAAAAAAAATCAAAACAACTGACAGTTCAAAAGAGGCAGATGGTCATAGACCTTCATAAATCTGGTAATGGCTACAAGAAGATTCACAGACAATTGAATATGCCACTGAGCTCTGTCAGGGCAATTATTTAAAAACATCCAAAGATATCGAACTGCTGAAAACCTCTAGGATAGAGGACACAAATGCAATTTGCCCACCAGGATACTGAGGAGGATGGTTAGAGAAGCAACAAAATCCTCAAAAATCACTGTGAAGGAATTGCAGGCATTGATGGCATCTTGGGGTCACCTGGTTTCAAAAAGGACCACCAGGCTCTACTTCCACAACCACAGGCTCTTTGGAAGAGTTGCCAGAAGAAAGCCTTTAACTGACCAGAAAACACAGAAACAAGCGCTTGGAGTTTGCCAAACGTCATTTAAATTATGCCTGGAACAAGGCGCTTTGATTTTGTTCAAATTTATTTTGTATTAAATGATTGTTATGATTCTGGGTGTTTACACTGAAACATTGAAAAGTAAAGCATTTCACACATGTTGGTATATTCCATTTCTTTATAATTACTATTGTTTATATATTTTTGTATTGTCAGTGCATTGCCAGTCAGGGGTGCCAGTAATGTTGGTGCCCTCTGTACATTTGCTGCTTTTTTCATTCAATTTCTTGTTTACTCTCATGTTTAAAAAGCACTCTGAGAAAGTACGGTCTAAATTTCGAAGCAAAACCCTTTCTAGTCCACAGGTTTTTGTCAGGAACATTGTGGAAGGGATAAATCTCGGAGAATTTATACTTTCCACACCTGCCAGAAAGAACAATGTATTTCCTAAACAGATGTTAGCAAAATAAAAAAAAAAACTGTTTTGACAGAGCATACTGTGTCAAGTATATTGAGGCACTAATTAAATACTGTACATAGATGAGAAGGAGAGAGGTTGAAAGCTCTGTGCACCAAAACAGTTTCTCCCTACCCTGCTTTTGGGCTAAGTTCACATCACCAGGCTGAAGTGACTCAAATCTGATTTTTTTTTTTTTTTTTTGCCTTAATGTGACACAGATCTGATGTTTTCATGGGCCTGTGGACACAGACATCCGATCTTATGTCCGATCTGCGAATCAGAATTGAGCCACTTTCATATGTTGTCCAAGATCAGATGCATATTTGATATGTGGTCATGTGACATGAATGAGAACGGTCAGCTCGAAATCCGTTTGACTTTTTGCCTGTAGCATGTGCTGAGCACTGTTAGAAAACAAAAAAGCTAGCTATCTGGCTTTTTCCACCTTCTCAATCTCATCACCTACAGCTGACAAACTGTTTGCATCCTCCTGGACAAAATCTCATCCATACATTTATCACTTGTGCGTCCATTTTCTCAGTTTGAATCAGGTTTTAATACTATGAATGCCCTCGCAAATATGACATTTTTGTTGTTGGTATTTTGTTGTTGGTGACGCAGCTAAGTCATGCAAAAGCATTTAGATGTGTGGATGCCTGCCGTTTCGGAGGGCAAATGCATTCACATTGCAGATAGATTCAGGTCACTTGAAATTCTGAATGTTAACTGTCAAGATAGGCAAATCTGACCCGAGCAAAAAATTGGAATCGAAGAACGAGGGCTTGTAATGTGAATGTAGCGCTGGAGTACTTGTGCCCAGCACATTCGATACGTCTCCCTGATCTGACACACCCAGCTCAGCTCATCAAGTCCTCCACTAACGAACTGATCAGCTCCAGTACTAAATCAGGGAGTCATTTAAAATGTGCAGGGCAGGGGTACTCTTGGAGCAGGGCTGCAACACATTGTATTAAACTGTACTCACTTGGGTCAGAAGGAATCTTAACCATGCACTCAAGGCTGCCGAGTACGTCCATGTGTGGTGCCCTATTTCACTAATCAAAGTTGATTTAAAAATAAAGAGTCAAGGATTCTGTTGTTGAAATAATGTTCATTCTGACACCATTGATACTGTATATTCCCACTTGTTTTCGCAGATATTTTCTCACCAGAGATCCTCTAGACCAGTTTCTGTTACTCGTCCTGAGCTTTAACATTTGTTTTATTATTTTGAGAAGATGAAACAATTGACTCATTGAACACTTACTTGAAGCAATTAACACAACACTGTGGAACTAAGAGGTGTAAATGGGGAAAACAAGTTGAGAAATGCTGTTTGTCTATTTTTTTCTGCTTTCTTCTTCAAAAAAACTCACTTTCCTCGGTAAAGGACAAGTTCAGAAGGACTTTCACTTCCAATCAGTTTTGTGCTGAAAGTTTTGCAATGTTTTTCATCACAGCTGGAATGAAGCCCTCTCAGGTGGATGTTTTGGTGAGGTAGAGGAAAAACACTGACTAATCAGACTAATCGCATGTTCTGTTTGTGCTCATTCTGACACTCTTTGGATTCTGCCTTAAAAATCCTCTGCAGTTATTAAATGTTAGTAATGCACCAATCCAGCAAGAAATGGGGAGTTTGGGGACCAAGGATTTGTGTAAAATATCTGGGCTCACTTAAGTTGAGTGAAATTAAGTCTCTGTTATTAATTCAAACGACTGAAGACTTCTGGAAAAATCAAGAGGATGTCCCAGAGCTACAACCCCAATTCCGAAATAGTTGGGATGAAGTGTAAATTGTGAATAAAATCAAAATGCAATGACTTTCAGATCACATGAGCCAATATGTTATTTACAATAGAACATAGATAACATTTCAAATGTTGAACCTGAGACATTTTACATTTTTATCCTCAAAATGAGCTTATTTCAAATTTTCTGGCCGCAACAGGTCTCAAAAAAGTTGGGACACAGGCAGAAAAAAGGGCTGAAAAAGCAATTAATATATAAGAGAATCAGCTGAAAGAACATTTAGCAAGTAATTAAGTTAACTGGCATCAGGTGTGTAACATGATTGACTATAAAAGAGATGCCTTAGAGGGGCTGAGTCTCTCAGAAGTAAAGATGGCCAGAGGCTCTCCAACCTGTGAAGGCTTGCGTAAAAAAATTGTGGAATACTGTAAAAACAATGTTCCCCAACATCAAATTGCAAAGGCTTTGAAGGTCTCATCATCGAAAGTGCATAACATCATCAAAAGATTCAGAGAAACTGGAAAAATCTCTGTGTGTAAGGGACAAGGCCAAAGACCTTTACTGGATGCCCGTGATCTTCGGGCCCTCAGACGCCACTGCATCACTCACCGGCATGATTCTGTCATTGACATTACTAAATAGGCCCAGGAATACTTCAAGAAACCACTGTCAGTAAACACAGTCCGCTGTGCCATCCACAGATGCCACCTAAAACTCTATCATGCAAAAAGGAAGTCATTGTTGAGCATGATCCAGAAGCGTCGCCGTGTTCTGTGGGCCAAGGCTCATTTAAAATGGACTGTAGCAAAGTGGCAAAGTGTCCTGTGATCAGACGAGTCCAAATTTGACATTCTTGTTGAAAATCATGGGCGTCGTTTCCTCCGGGCTAAAGAGGAGAAAGACCACACCTCCTTTTATCAGCGTTCAGTTCAAAAGCCAGCATTTCTGATGGTATGGGGATGCATTAGTGCATGTGGTGTGGGACACTTGCATGTTTTAAGAATGCTGAAAGGTATATAAAGGGTTTAGAGCAACATATGCTCCCCTCCAGACGACATCTATTCCAGGGAAGGCCTTGTGTATTTCAGCAGGACAATGCAAAACCACATACTGCAGCTATTACAACAGCATGGCTTTGTAGTAGAAGAGTCCGTGTGCTGAATTGGCCTGCCTGCAGTCCTGATCTTTCACCGATTGAGAAAATTTGGCGCATATTTAAACGAAAAGTCCGTCAAAGGAGACCCAAAACTCTCCAGCAGCTGGAAGCCTGTATTAAACAAGAGTGCGATCGAATTCCAATGGCTAAACTCAAGAAACTTGCCTCCTCAATGCCCAGACACCTCCACTCTGTGTTAAAAAGAAGAGGGGATGCTACACCATGGTAAACAGACCCCTGTCCCAAATTTTTTGAGACCTGTAGCAGCCATCAAATTTGAAATGAGCTCATTTTGTGGATAAAATTATAAAATTTCTCACTTTCAACATTTACTCTGTTATCTCTGTTCTATTGTGAATAAAATACTGGCTGGCGTGATTTGAAAGTCATTGCGTTTTGATTTTATTCACAATTTGCACTTTGTCCCAACTATTTCGGAATTGGGGTTGTAGATTTAAACACTTATCCCAACTGTCCATCCAGCTCCTTTCACAGCTTACCCTACCCCTATGAACATACTGTTACCTTAAGGGCCAGTCAGAGAAGTCAAAATATGGCTTACTCTTTATTTCCATGATCCTGTATAAAATGAAAACCAAAAGTACATCTCACAGTAGTATGGTTCCATATATACTGTAAATACAGTCTCCCTATCAAGACCTATGCCCCAATAGGACCATTTTGATAAGAGCAGTGGGGAAAAATATCTCTGAAAAAAATGAACATTTTTGTTTTTAAAGGAACATACACTCCCCGAGCACTTTATTAGGAACACCTGAACACCCGCTAATTTTATCTAAATAACCAACAGCCAATCATGTGACAGCAGTGTGATGCGTAAAAAAAACTAATACAGATACAATTCAGGAACTCCAGTTAATATTCACTACCATCAGAATGGGGAAATAATGTGAATACCATGAATGTGCTGCTGACAAATCTGCAGACATTATTTGATTCCGTCATGTCAACATGGGCCAGAATCTGTAAGGTGTGTTTCCAGCATCTTGGGGAATGAAGAACTGGGGTGGTTCTGTGAGCAAAGGGCGGCCTTATCCAGTGTTAGTGTGCTGTTCCTAATAAAGTGCTCGGTGCCTCTATTTCCCATAGGTGACCAGAGAGTCCAGAAATGCTTTACTTGAGTAAAAATTGTATGTATTTTTTTCTGGCTAAAATGTTGAAATGAAAATTAACTAATGCAAGGGTGCAATTGTATCTACCTGTAGTGTACTGCTCCTGCTGTAAGTAATCACCTTGATGTGAGCACTTTTTTTGTACTTTTTAGAGCATTTAAATATCAGCATTACAAGCATCATCTGGCGACCCTGGGGGCCGGGGCACACTTTACAACTCGCCGCCACACTGTTCGGTCGTTCATGGCAGTCTTGAGGTCCTCCCTTTCGATTCCCGAATCCCTCGATATGACCTCCGGGAATGTGAGTCCTCTGTACTGGACAGGGCCGCTGGGCCTCCACAGAAGCAGGGATTGTATCACTTCCCCACCGGCCCGATGGCAATGTCCAGCAAACGTGAGTCTTCCCTCGGGAAGCTTCTGTGAAAGAGGTGGAATATCCCCGTAAATGCGCTCCAGGGTGGCATGCTCGGACCAGTGGATGTTTTGTGCACGTCTGAGCAGCATTACAAGCAGGTGAATTTCATTGCAGACTTTAAACAATCTTGCGGTTTTGTTATTTCAAAGTTTTATGCAGTCAAAATGATGAAGGCAAAGTCAATTTCAAATATTATAATTTGGTACAAAACCTCTAATTTTTCTGTTGGATTGACGCAAAAATCTGACTCCCTCTGTGAGGCTTCTGAAACAGGGTCGAAGAGCATTAGGTGTGGGAACGCACTGTTACCCACATGTACATGGGTAATGTGAGGGATAACACCGCCTTGCATTTTAAAACTTTTTCTCTGCTGATTTGATAAACTGTGTTAATTTTATATAAGTCGAAGGCGCTGATTTCAAATTTGCCCTTAAAATTTGTGTATCACGTCAGGTTTTTTGACAAATCGCGAATTCTTTTTTTCATATTGATATATCTAAGAATACACAATGATAAATGAAAGCAAAATGACACAGTTAGTTTTTAAGCATTCTGCAAGATGTAATAAAACAAAATGCAGCTTTCCTAAGGATTACATTTTCTTTTCTTTGATTTGCGGGAATAATTTCGTTCGGGGCAGTCTCTCTGTAGGCACCAACAGTAACACCACCGTGCATGTTGAAAAAAATTTTCTGCTGATTTCCCAAAAAGGCCTCATTACCTAATTTAAGGATGCTGAATTAAAAAATGAGAGTAAAAAGTTTCTATCACAGTTTTTTCACAAAATAAAAATGAAGATATTCCTTATAATACCATATAAATTGCCTTTTATGCACCGATCAAAACAGCAACAAATGCTATTTGGGTGCAGTGAAACACCAACAGATGTAGCAGAAAACATCTGTAGGTATCATGTCTGCATTTTCCTCTGTCAGTGGCCATATTACTATGCCTGACATCAGGATTAAGCACAAAATAATGTCCTTAGAATCACTCCACATGTGAAAATCAGCCAGGAATTGAACAAATAGTTCTCACCTGGCTCAGAGGAAAATAGAAATCATTCATTGTGGCAGTTTTTCCAGGGGTTAAGCACTTCTTAATCGTACAAGTGGTTGTCAAAAGTGACAATACTATGAAATGCTCATCATACATTGTGAGAAAATGTGACTTGCTAGAGCAAAACTGACACTATTTTCGGAATCGGCATCCTAATGTTAGTAAGAAACAAGAATTGGATTTTATTCAGCAAAAATGATGCAGGGTGGTGTAATGGATGTAGCACTCATATTAGCTGTGGTAAGACACTGTTACCCACATGTGCTTGGATGATATCAGTGATAATGGTTACAGTGCTGGAATATAGCTGTGGTAACAGACTGTTACCTACATGTGCATGGATAATGTGAGGGATAATGGACGTAGCGCTCATATCAGCTGTGATAAGATACTGTTACCCACATGTGCTTGGATGGTATCAGTGATAATGGATGCAGTGCTGGCATTAGCTCTGGTCACAGAATGTTACCTACATCTGCATGGATAATGTGAGGGATAATGGTTGTGGCACTGACATTGGCCCTAGTAAGAGACTGCCACCCATACATCCATGGATGCTGTGACTGATAGTGGATGTAGCACGAGCATTAGTTTTGGTAACATGTGCATGGGCAATGAGACAGATAATAGATGTAGTACTGGCATTGGCTCTGGTAACAGACTATTAACCACACGTGCATAGATGTCATCACTGATAATGGATGTAGCTCTGGCATTAACTCTGGATAGAGACTATTACCCACATGTGCATGGATGACGTGTCTGAAAATGGGTGCAATACTAGCATTAGCTTGAGTAACAGGCTGTTAACCACATGTGCCCTGGTAATGTGAGTGATAATAGATGCAGCACTGGTATTACCTCTGGTAAGTGACTGTTACCCACATTTGCATGGATAAGGGGACAGATAATGGATGCAGCACTGGCATTGGCTCTGGTAAGTGACTGTTGTGTACATGGATAATGTGGGCAATAATGGATGCAATGCTAGCGTGAGCTCTTGTGAGAGACTGATACCAGCATGTGCTTGGATAATGTGAGAAATAATGGATGCAGTGCTAGAATTACCTCTGGTAGGAGACTGATACCCACATGTGCATGGATAATGTAAACAATAATAGATGTAGTGCTTGCATTAGCTCTGGGAAGAGACTGTTACTCCCTCATGTGCGTGGATAATTTGATCGATAATGGATGCAGTGCTAGCGTAAGCTCTTGTAAGAGATTGATTCCCAGATGTTCATGGATAATGGGAGCAATAATAGATGCAATGCTAACATTAGCTCTGGTAGGAGACTGATACCCACATATGCATCCATCAGCATCTGTATCCATAACTTTTAATGTCATTCTCTTTCCTTGTCACTCAGTCCACACATTTATTCTTCATTTCCTCCTCTTTTTAACTTTTTTCAAATTGCTTCTCTCTCCATTTTCTTTCTCCTTCTCACATAAACACACAAAGACAAACATACTCATTCCATTTCATGCACACAGTCATGTTCACACACAGCGACACCCAAACACACACAGATCACCTCAACACGCGCACATAATTACACAGACATGTAAATCTGTACCAGCACTTGCACTCACACATACACACACTCGCGTCTGCTTAATATCACAAACACTTGCACGCTCACACTCACGCCAGCATGGACACACAAACACACAAAGAGTTTCGTCACACAAAACCGACAGCCATTTAGTCACTTGTCGTTTGCTTTATGTAGAAATACAATCTGGTTTGCACTTCCCTCTTCGCTGCCTTTTGTTTGTTTGTTTGCTTTTTTGTTTGTTTGTTTACCCAGATCAACCAAATGTTCAGCAGCGAGACAAAGCGCATTTTGATGTTGAACAGAAGGAGTTCACAGGAAGCAGGCGAGCAGCAGCTCCGTCTCCCTAAAGCTGTGAGTTTCGAGCTCCCAAATCCAGCAGGAGATCTCACGCCATTTGAGAAGCGAAGTCTGTAAGTATTGACATTGCACAAGAATGGCTTCAATTTGTACATTGTATATACAAAATTCCCACAAACTAAAGCTGACAGTCTCTGTATTGAGCTCAAACTCAAACATTTTAGATCCAGTGCGCAAAAAAAAAAAAAAAAAAATCATATCTCATTAACGGACAGGGACTTCTCATATGAAATTGTAATAATGGATTGTGGTAATGTTTCTAAATTAGGGAATCATGTGATGGTTGGATAGCTATACAGGGCAGTCCGTTGGTATTTAGGCAGGCACACTGTACACTGGGATAAAATGCCTACATGTTTCACGTGACATATAGATGTTCAGCTGACAGTTCCTCTTTAACCGCAAATTCATTATATTCAATTCAGTTCGCTGCTGTAGGCAACTTAGCGTGAGAAATCACATCATCGTCCAAATACTTATGGATCGCATTCTAATGCAGATCAGTACCCGTGCCAATGCACTGCCATGCGGATACCATCTCATTTGAGACGCGGCGGGGATTAAAATGCATTATGGTTTAAGTAGTCCTTGATTTCTGGCTGTAGGCCGCTCTTACTCAATTTTCGCTGCGTAATTAGCACATATTGAAAAGTCCACACTGTAATACGAAGCCAGGGAACAAAGCAAATACTGTTCGCCGTGTGTAAATAGAGCGTAATTACGTTTCCGTACCCCGGCGGTTATTAAAAGGCGATTCACCCCGAATCTTCGTTTTTATATTAGGATTCCTTCAGTGGAGATGAAGACATTTTTTTCGGCATTAATTTTTATAAATCTTGTGGAAACTCTGAAACTCATTTAAGATTAATTGCAGAGCGGTTACGCAAGCGATATTAAGATGGTGTTCAATTTGGCAAACTGTTTATGACTTTTTTTTAATAACGGCGTACTGGTTAATGTAACGACTTAATTTTCACCAACCTTGAAAACTATCTTCAATACCACCTTTAAAATGAATCTAGTTGTTATATCGTGATCGCAAATAGAGTGCCGCACCTGAGTTCATGATTCGCGCAAAAATATTCAGCTGACTATTTTCTGTTGAACTTTGAGAACTCCATATTAATCATCTCTGAGTGATAATATGAGCCCTGATAGTCATCCAGACCCTGCCCTGAAGTGGAAATCCCCAGGGAAGCGTTCCCCTTAACCAAACAGCAGCCGAGCCCCGCCGTGTCTCCCTGAAATCCGACTCGAGCTTAACCTTTACACAGCTGAAGATTAATTTCCTCCACACCCACATTATTATTAAAAAATAAAATATAGCATCAGCGTCACAGAGACATTCAAAATGAAATTTAAGTTAAAATGGTTGTATTTGCTGTTACTTTGTTGTATTAGTTGGGTGCTTAATTTTTACAACACAAGACGAGTCGGCTACGTCAAAATATTTCGGCCTTTTTTCCCGTTACATAATAAATGTTGATATAGATCAGTAATTGCTAACAGGTTTTACATGTTCACCATCCATTTTAGAACCTGGAAACCAGGTGAGATGAGTCAACGGTACGATCAATCAAGTGCTTAATGACAACATGGTGCAGTGCGGAACTGCTACAAAGGTGTAATTTGCTCCCAGATTGAACCTTCTCGCCACGCATGCTCTACGTTCATGTTAAGCCTCATTGTTCATTTCCGATTTCTTGCTCAAGTATCAGATTGGCCTATCTTGACGGTTCATATTCATAATTACAAATGACTTGTATCTATTTCCGACGTTCACGCATTTGGTCTCTGAAAGGGCAGGCACATTGATAAGTTTTTGCACAAGTCATCAGTGTGAAACGTATTTGCGACAGCACTAACAGTAGGCTACTAAAACCCGGTTCAGGCCTACCAAAGAAAACGGCCAAGCTGCATTAAAACTAAAGTTTGTCAGATGTCTATCTTTTTCAAATAACCAGCTACACAAAATTGAAAACATGCCGCATTCCCGCAAAACTTTGCACCACAACACTTTAAAGTCAATAGATTTTCACCAGAACCAAACTCATAAAATCGCACGGCCTGAAACCAAACCAAGAAACGAACCAACTGGGTTTGCGCACTCTGCACGGGCATATTTTTCTCCACCAAAACTTTAGCAGGAGAGTGTACATGCGCAATTGGTTCGTCTCTAGTAGTTTTAGCGGAGAAAAAATGCTCAAGGAGAGTGCGCACGAGCTGTTGGTTTGTCTCTGGGTTTGTTACAGGTTCTTTGTTGCTGGTTATTTGAAAAAGGTAGACATCTGACAAACTTTTGTTACAGCTTGGCCGTTTCCAAAAAATTGGACGAATGTATGGATTGAATTCTGCCCTGGAGCATGCAGTTTGTCACCTGTACCCGATGAGATTGACAAGGCAGAAAAAGCCAGCGAGCCAGCATGCGCTCACCGCATGCTTATAGTCAAAAAGCCGCATGGACTCCGATCTGGCTGTGCTTATTCACGTCGCGTGGCCACGTATCAGATTTGTGTCTGATCTAGGACCATATACGAAAGTGATTTTAAGAGATGCTATAAGATACGATTTCTCGTCAAAAACATCAGATCTGTGTCACATTAAAGCAAGCAAACAAACAAATAAATAAATAAAATTTAAAAATCAGATCTGAGTCACGACAGCATTATAATATGAACGAAACAATGGAGCTCTTAATCCTGACTGGGTTCTTGTGTGGAATTATAAGGTTCCTCCTGGAACCTTTTTTTTCTGAATATGTACCAGCCACAGTAGGTATATCATGGTGCAAGAGAATTCCCTGTATTCAGTTGCAGATGGATTCACATGTAGATTCACAATAAATTCTTGATTCCTCATGCTTATTAAAGTCTGACAAACAAAATAATGGTCACGTAGTGGACTAGAACAGAACAGTAATTATGTACTTTTTAGGTGTTGGCCTAACACTGAGTAATTTAGCGTGAACAGAGTCAATATTTTAGCCCGAGCAGGAATGCAGAATCCGAAGATGGTAACACTTTACAATAAGGGTACATTAGTTAATGCAGTAATAAGCATTAACTACAAATTAATTAGCAGTTAAATAATGCATCAGAGAGCTAAATAAGCATTAGGTAACCTTAATTTACCATTTATTAATGTTCTTTGACATCCTTATGATGAAGTTGAAAACATCCCTTAAGTTCCCTTATGTAACACCTCAAACTATCAAACTATTCAATAATATATAATTCAATACCTTAGTTAACATGAACACCATTAGTAAATGCTTAGTAGACCAATTAGTTTAATGTTAATTAACTGATAGTTAATGTTTCCTTATTGGAAAGTGTTACCCTGAAGATTAATTTATTTATTTATCCCCTGTTCTCCTGTTCCAGAGAGTGTTTTTGAACAACTTCAGAGAGTGTATATTGACAGTATAAATGCTATTGTAACTGAGACGATGCAGACCAATTTCCTCTCCATAAAGTGTTATTATTATGGAAACAGTTTCACCGAGAAGGGTTGCAGAGCTATGGAGCAAACATGCACAGATCATCTTAAACCTGTCAGGGGCCAAAATGGGCAAACTGAGGGCCCCATAAACCAACAGGAGCTACAGAGCAGCGTGCCGAGGGGCCCAGGGGTCATTGAGGGACAGATTGCAGGACCTATGGGGCCAGCTGGGAGACATTGGGCTGGACAAATGCTTTTTTTAGTGATGTTAGAGAAGCATCCGGTACACTGGGGTCATAATCAACGGGAAAATAACCTGTAATTAAGAATCGGGGAGAGAAGGAAGGCAGAAGGAGATTGACAGACTGCAGGAAGGAGAGAGAGAGGAACAGAGAGAGAAGAGAGAGAGAAGAAGAGTGTATGTGAGACACTGATGCACACTCATGCTTAAAATAAATATGGCGTTATTCCAGCCGTTACTGTGTCATGAGTATGCTATTGTTAGTCTTGTTACTGTTTATGTGCATTTATGTTAATGCGTATGTACTTGTATGTTAAGGTGGATGTATGTTGATGTGTCTGGATGTTAATCTGGATGTATGTGGATGTGTCTGGATGTTAATGTAGATGTATGTTGATGTGTCTGGATGTTAATGTGGATGTATGTTGATGTGCATGTATGTTAATGTATATGTTTGTTAATGTGCATGTCTCAATATGTCTGGATGTTAATGTGGATGCATGTTGATGTGCCTGTATGTTAATGTGTGTGCATGTTTATTTGTATGTATGTTTATGTGTATTTATGTTACTGTGCATGTATGTTGATGTGTGTGCTCAATGCACTGACTTATTTTTCTGTAGTTTTTTCTTCCTTGCTAAAATGTAACTGCTTTTTTCCAATGATTGGGAAATGCAAGAAGAGATGTGTCAATCGACTTTTGAAACAGAACGTGAGTTTGGACAGAGAAACTGTGCAGTTAGAGAAAAAGAGGTCTGTGAGAGAGAGACATGGAGAAAAGAAAGAGAGAGGAGAGCAAAGGGATGAGGGACTCAGACAGATCAAGGGATGAAGGAAGAGAAGGATGAGAGAGATGGAAAGAGAAAGGCAGGAAGGGGAGAGAGAAAGAGTGAGATTGTATGAGTGTGTGCGAGAGTGAAAGATTCAGACAGAAAGATAAGGTAACAGAGAGAGACATTGAGGGAGAGAGTGAGTGAGAGAGATTCAGAGACTGAGGAAAAGGCAGATAGAGAGAGGGAGAGAATGAGAGAGAGGTAGATAGAGGGAGAAAAGGAGTGAGCGAGAGGTAGATAAAGAGAAGGAGGAGAGTAAGAGTGAGGTAGATAGAGAGTGATTGAGTGGTAGATAGGGTGAGACAGGTAGAGAGAGAAAGATAGATAGAGGGAGAGAGAGAAATAGATTGAGGGAGGTATACGTGAGTGAATATCTGAAGTAGGAAGGTGTAAATATTAGCACTGTGGTCCTCCTCTGGTCCCCAGAGAGCACGCACGCGCTGGAGTGGAGTAGGGCCTGTGGGCTGATTACTGCGCTAATCAGGCTAACTGCTAACCCTGCGACGAGCACGCTGTCACCTTTACCGAAAAACACACCCCAAACTCTCACCCCTCCCCCCTAAACTCTCCGACTGCAGTCTGTACGGAGGGGGGGTGGGGGGCCTTAATCAACTCTCATTATCTATCACGACGCCCCTCCTGGGGTTTTCAGGGCCAATATTTGCATGCTAACGCACTCCCGTTTCCATACGTAATTATCATCAGACCACAGCTCATTATAGGCTGCAGAAACACAGAAGGTGATGCTGAAATGTAGGGGGCGCTGGTGTGCACTGTTCAGAAATCTCTGCCTCAGATTTTTTGAGGTATGAACCTCATAAAACCTACGGTTCTGTATTTGGGTCCCTCAAATGCAGGTGATTTATTCTAACCTGTGGAGCTTTGGGCACATTTTAAATTTGAGTGGAGATACCAAGGTTTGAATATTTTTCTCAGTATAAGCGTGATGTAGCTTCAGTGAAGCGCTGCAACCAGCCGATACAGAATATGCTTTTCTAAGTTCTAACCTACTTAAAGGAAAATTCAAGTGTCGATCAGAATTTAGGGGGGTTAAACATGCGGTTGTGTGACAGTGCTGCCTATGGTGGATTAAATCTGTTTTGTTTTGCCAAACCTGAATGATATCTAGGCTGTTTCATGAACCAGGATTACTGAGTTGGCTGGATTACTGAACTGAGTGAACCCTGAGTGAACAGCTTTTTTTTTCACTCCCAGTTCCAGATTCATCAGGGTTCTGGGTTATACTTGTTATGGTTATCCAGCTAACTCAGTAAGCCAACACTGGTGCCCTACTGTTGTGCAGTAACAATAGGACAATCAAATTTGCATTTGTGATTACTGTTTAATGTGTCAATAATGAAAAGGGTTGATGCAGGAGCATTGTTGAACTAGTTTATGCAGGAAGCTTTCCTTTTTCATTAAACATTTAGTTTACCAGCAGCCATACAACAATTCGATCTGCTCCAGGCATGTGGCTGAAGCTAAGCAGGTGTGGGCTTGGTCAGTACTTGGATGGGAGACCACCTGGGGAAACAAAATTGCTGCTGGAAGAGTGTTGGTGGCCATTACGTTACAATCTTCCCTCTGTTGAAATAATCCCCAATGCCCCAGTGAAGTAGATGCCGGCTTTCGGATGAGAGGCGTTACCGAGGTCTTGACTCACTGTGGTCATTAAAGATCCTATGACACTCTTCGAGAAGAGTAGGGAATTTCCCAATGTCATGGCTAAAGTCCCAACCTGGGATGCTTTCCCGAAATCACAGATGCTAACTTACATAGTTGGGCCCATTGACTGTGAATGGACGAACTATGTAAGTTGTTAACTTAATTAGCAGCTACGCTTTTGGGAAACGCGCCCCTGGCTCTTTTGACCTGCCACCTAATCATCCCCTGATCTAATTGGCTGTGCAAATTGCCCTCTCCCTCCCCACCTCAACCCCCAGGGCTCCCTTGAAAAAGAGATTTCAATCTCAACGGGACTTCCCTGGTTAAATAAGGGTTAAATAAACAAACTGAATTGAAATACTTTAGGCTGAGTTTACGTTCCAAAAAATGAAAAATAAGTCCATCTTATACCATGCACCTTAATCTTGTATTAGGACTTAAAACATTTATTTGTATTACCTTTTTTCTCAGTTAGACAAAAAATTTGCCAATTAGGATCATTTTGACTAATTTCCAGTTTGCTATTTGGATGAAAAAGTTTCACTTGTAAAGCATGTGTTTACTTAAAATAAGCAAGTTCTGTTCACTATATTGAGAAAAATTAGGAACTTAAGTCCTATATTAAGACCACATAACTTGATAACACAGACACTATTTGCAGTGTACAGCCCCATGTTTGGCCTGAGCTGGTCTATCCTTTTAGCCAATTTAAGAAAGCTCTCAATTGGCACTTGAGGCATATATCCTGGTCTGGGTGAGAGGCAAGCCTGGATGATGTCACTGTGTGAGGAGGACAGAGTGAATTGGTCTGTGTTGTTCCTGCTGTCTGTGGTCAGTGTTTAACCTCCACAACATTATTCTGGGGAGGGGGATGTCCCTTGGCCACACCTGCTCTTAAGTTGCTGAATTTGCCTGGTTTCACTTGACTTCTTTTATCGACGCTCCAGTCCTTCAGTATTTATGACACCACCCCCAACACATGTAAATGCACTCAAATATTCACACACACACTCACACACCACCGACACCACAGAGAAATTTGGAACTAATTAGACTTTCGATTAACGTGCGATCGAACATTTTGTGCTCACCGTGCGGCAAAAGCGACAGATGGGGCAGTAATTATTCGATGGCGAGGGGAATGTCGGGCAAACCGCAGCACGTTTACACCTGTTCCCTCCCTCGCTCGACTGCTCTCTCGCCAGGTGCTCTCGGAAAATGCCGGAAACACAGGAATGGAGCTTATCTTTCGTCAGATTTGCGTGTCAATCGTTGACCCCTGGAGTCAGCTTTCTGCCAGTCAAGTTGAGCTCAATAACAGCCACAGCGTAGTCCCAAATCGTTCAGACTGCAAATCACTGCAAATAAAAACGGCTGCCATTCTTACAAAGCTTACACAATATTTGTGTAAATACCTTTAAACTAAACCTGATGGTATAAACTTCCTTCTCATATTCACTGAGGTGTTGAATCTGAACACATTCAAGACAAAATTACATCAGTAATCTCCAAAACTTAAGTACTGTAAGTGGAAGTCTGTGCAATAATAGTAATTATAATAATAATCTCCTTCTTACTCTCTCTTTTTAACACATACACACACACACACACACATATGCGCATTGCCTAAGGATCGCCTGGCACCAGAGTTGGCAACAGTCTCCATAGCTACAGTTGCCAGGGCACACGCATCCATACCCACATTCCAACTCCAACTCCCTGGCTTAGAACTATCACTATCACCATCACTATCACCACCAGATCAGCACGGTGCTTTATTAAGCTTTCTCTGGTGACATCATTAGCCTAGCATCCCTGCACCTGCCAATCAACCAGTCTCACTCATGCACAAGTTACCACACTGCACTGGTGGCCAAAGAACCACAACTTTGGAATCAGACATAAAAATGTCCTCATTCACTAAATCAACATAAGACACTTGTCAAAATTTGCTCAGAGTTACATTGTAAAACTGTGGAACATGTGACATGTTTATAATCTGAACACCAGTGTGTAAAAGCTAAATGCCAGGTGATTATTTTTGAAAATAGGTGTTCTCAATCAAAACACTGATGCTTATTGGATGTTGCGATCATGGTTTTTCAGGTTTGTTGAATACACTTTAAAAGAATATAAATACTGTTGCATGTTTAAAAAGTGTTTAAAAAAATTGTTTAGCTTATGTTCAGAACTTGAACATTTGGTTTTACAATGTGGCATGCTCATTTCAAGTTAGCATGTTCTCCTTGTGTTCTATAGGTGTTTTACAGGTTCTCTGGTTTACTCCCACAGTCCAAAGACATGCATGTCAGGTGAACTGCAGGTTCTGCATTGGCCATGTGTATAATGACGCAGTGAATGCTGGGTGTTTCCTGCAATGGTTTGTTGAACAGTCCAGAGTGGATAAATGAGAATTAATGCGTTCACCTGCACATCTATGCAGCATGCAGACCCTCCTGTGCACCAAACTCACTTCAAATCAAACTTATTAAAGTCCGAATTACATGTCATTGCAATTTCTGGAATTTCACATTTGTCCATTATGGGGGAAAAAGTCATCTTAAGAGTCTGCATATCCATGCTTGTACTTTCAAGTAAGAGTCATACTTATCCAGTTCAAATACAATAAGGGACATTTAACCAAAATGAAATAAATACCCATTTAGTGGCATCTTTGCTGCAGAAGGTGTTGAGAAAAGAGAGAAAATGGTGAAAAAATGCGCAGAAGTTTCTTAAGGGGATTACAGTCCATCAGTCAAGCTGTGTGTGTGTGTGTGTGTGTGTGTGTGTGTGTGTGTTTTCGTGCATGCTTCTCTGCGTGTGTTTGTCTGTAGATGCGTTTATGTGTTGAGTGTGTGTATGTATAGGTGCGCACGCATGTGCACCTGTGCATCTGTATGTGTGTGTGTGTGTGTGTGTGTATGTGTGTGTGTGTGAATGCATTTGTGTACGTGCATGAATTCATGCGTGTGATCTACAAATAATGGGCATTTTTACAATTATAAAAATATGTATTATTATTTTTTGGGAGCCACTCACTCTCTATCTTTTTATTCAGCATTTTCCAAATGGTAAAATGGAGAGTAAATGTACAGTAATCCCACAGTCTGGATCCCCTATAAACTCCGGCCAGATTAAAACATTTCCAATCCCATATATCCAATCCCGGGGTAAAGGAAACGTGTGATCGGTGCTGTTTAAGCTGTCTGAGGCCAGGTGGGCTTCGGGGTGGCAGAAATCCTGGCGCTTAAAATAAACCTGCTGGAGCCCAGGACTTTAATTGAAGTTTGATATGATCCTCCGGTGAATATGAAAGGATTCGATTTTAATCGTGCCGTTTAATCCTCGCCGAGCCATCGCCATCTCCTGTCGCGTGGGACTGAATTAAAACATAATTTAAAAAAAACCAAAAGAGAAAGTACAAAATGTGATTATCTCCTGTTCTCTCGATATATTGAAACCCCCGCAAAGCGTAACCCGGTTTTTTTTTTCCATCTGTACAGACAAAAGACAATTAATGAAAATGCGTCAACTGTTTCAATGTTAACTCCTTAAACTCTTGCTTTTCACTTAAGTTTCCCTTCATTAAGTTTAAAGTCTTACAAAGCATTTTTATCATATTTTAGCAGTGTCACAGTCATATTCTGTATCTGCTGGCTGCAACACTTCACTGAAGCTACATCATACTTATACTGAGAGAAATATTCAAACACAAGACAACATGTTTTTATGGCTACGGCATTACATCAAATGGAAAATATCTACATCTTGTTCATCATTTTATACACATAATCCTGTAATTCAGCAGGACATATTTAGGATTGTTGGAAACTTTTGGATCTCCATTCGAATGTAAAATAGACCCGGGAATGACACAGGTTTGAATACAGCCGCTGCATTTGATTCTCCAGTATCTGGGTCCGTAGTTTATTTAGGGTTTTAGCCACGATCTGCAGGTATCCCATATACACCACACGGACAATTATATGTGGACTCCTTCTCATCGGACCTCACATTACAAAATCAAGGGCATTAATATGGTGTTGCTCCCCCATTTCTTTACTCCTGTTGAGGCCTCCATTTTCAGGGAAGGTTTTCCATTAGATGTTAGATCATTGCTGCTGAGACCTGCTTCCATTCCAGCTGAAATAGCAGTAGTGCGGTCAGACGGTGACGCTGGCTGATCGGGGCTGGCCCGAATCCTGCTTGTCGGCCCCAAAGGTGTTTGAAGCTTGGTTTGAAGGGATTAAATCCAGAGTTCTGTGCTGGCCAGTCACATTCTTCCATATGTAACTCAATTAAACATACCGTACCTCACTGTAACTAAACAGGCATTCTTATGGCAAGTGGGGGTGGAACTCCCCCCCCCAAACTGTTTTATTCCTGTCAGAACTAATGAGACACATATGTCGCGCTATATGTACAAATATCCTGTTGGGACATATGAGTCCCAGAAACCCTTGCATTTGGGCCAATTCCGAATTATAGACACCGAAATGAGATATATATCCAATGGTAACTCCGATTCAAATTACTGTATTCAGTATTGAAAGGGTTAAGCGCACACTTATCTGGAATGTGATTGTATTCTATAGACTCGAGATTTTTTTCTTCATAGTTGGAGCTAAGTGTCGGACTGAGCCATTCAACAGCACCCCCAGATCGTGGTGTCCACATACTTTTGACCCTGTAGCCTGGACGTAGCATTTGCCCGTGCTCACTCCTGCTCAATAACAGTTGAAGAACCTGTCGCATATAACATTCCCTCCCCGAAAATACGGCTCTTTCATTTTTACGGGCATTTCCATTATTCATAAAAACTTCTGATCCGTTCCCTGTGGATAAAAACAAGGACCTCGTGTAAATATTGACAGTTAATTTTAACATCAGGGCAACAAACCTTTACAAGTGCTTTGAATTTCATCCCTGTCTCAGTCACTGAATCTCCCATCACTGCTGAAGATGCTATATTCCTGTTTGATAAACTTCATCTTATTTTCACACTAATAATTAACATGTATTTGCATCATTATTGAGCTATTTGCTTTCTGGTTAGTTCAGCCTGCTTCATCAGAATTAAGTAAGTACATTTAGGGTTAAAAAATACTCTATTAGAGTTAGGTATACTCTGTCGGAGTTAAACCTACTTTTTCAACATTGTGTGTCCATTCAACATTAAATCTACTCTGAAAGTTAAGTGTTCTTATTCGGAGTGAGATCTACTCTTTCGAAGTTAAGTGTACCCATTCATCATTATGTCGAATTTGTCAGATTTAAGGGCTCTTATTCAGATCTATATCTACTTCATCAGAGTTAAGTGTTCTTAATCGGAGTTAAATCTACTTATTCAGAGTTAAGTGTACCTATGCAGAGTTAAATCGTCTCCATCAGTGTTAAATATTCTTATTCAGAGGTAAATCCACTTCGACAGAGTAAAGTGATCTTGTTCAGAGTAAATTTAACCCTCAATGCCTTCATGTGTAAAATTCAATGAATAACTTGAGTAGAAAGAACAACTCAAGAAGCATCTGCCCATGACTCTGGGTGATGGGAATCTTCCCAGAATTCAATTTGCGCCAAAATACTCTCCACTGTCAGCTGACACCAGAGTCACTGTTTCCTCAGTATTTCTAGGGCTGGGCTTGTCCTGGATTGATCAGTCAGTCCTCAGTCAAGCCAGCCCGCTGGGACATCAATAGGATCATCCCAATAACTTATTGTATTTAGCTTGCCTTCCTTGAAGCCCAGTTTTTTTTGTTTTTTTTTTTTTTGAGGAAGAAAGGTAGGAAAAGAAAGGGGGGGGGGGTTGTAGGGTTGCCGTTGGATGGGGGGAATCTGAAAGAGGGAACATGATCGTCAGTCCAAACGCTGTGCCCAAGAATTGGACTGCATTAAAACACGCACCCACAAACCGGCCAGACGAGGGACATGCACAGACAAGTTAAAGAATTGTTCTGATTAATTTCCCAAAGACAGGATTCAAGGGTCCATTATTTTGAAACTGACACTTGAAACTTACTGGAGGGTGATACAGCACTAGAAATTTTTAGGCGAAACTTTCTAGCCTGGTTCATTTTATTCTCTCAGGATCTTAAAGATCTTCAGCGCCGCGTGAGCCTTGAAGGTTTCCTCGCGAGCGGTGAAAAATGAGGTTACACACTTTTTATCTCCATAAACGTAATATCTGATTATTTAAATCCCGCGGCATTTTTAGTGCCGCGGTTTCAGCCGAAATGGACCTTTTCCAGGAGCACTGGCTCTAGGGAATTAAACGGCGAATATCAATCAGGGAGTGCGCGGGGGGACTGGAGCATTTCTAACAGGGTTGTCCCCTAATAGCCATGGTTTCGCTGCCTATGATTGACTGCTGCAGATTGTAAATAAAACGTTAATTAGGCTGTTCGGGGTCAATTAGAGGCGCGTGGGGTAAGACTCTAGCTCACATTTGCGGTAATGTAAAAAAAAAAAACTCCTATTCTGAAACCGTGCCTGTAATAGCGATACTCCCATTGGCTCCAGTAACCGTTCTTGTTTTTATTGTTGTTGTTTTTTTTTTTTTCACAATCGTTCATTGCATTATTGGCTTGATCTCTGCTCTCAGGAGGAGAAAGTTTCTTAATACACACTCAGAAATAAAGGAACAGTGGCTGTATTTTATTTCTGTTATTGTTCGGAAAAATGGATAAACTTACCCTGAAAGATGAAGTAGTGTTCTCCGTGTAGATATTCAAATGAAGAAAGTAAAAATTAATTATGAAATTAATAGCCAGGGGTATATTTTTTAATGCTTTTATTGGGTAGCTACCATGCAGATGAAGAACTTCAGCACCTTTCCGCAACTTATTTTTGTACCTTTATTCTGAAAGAACATTCTCACAAATATCCGGAGCTGAAATTTAAAACGACGGATCCAGACATATAACAAACACAGAAATAACGACTCCTCTAAAAAATAATAATAATAATAAAACGATACTCTGTGAAGTTGTGTTGTGAAGAGTGCTGCGCCAGAGTAGCAGTCGTATTCAACTTGAATTAAATTTAAATAAAGTGTCCAGAGACACGGCAGTTTTTATTGGAACGGCAGTCGATTTCAAGGGATTAGGATAAGGATTCGGGATTATGGTTAGGGCGGGAGGGTTAGGGGTTGGGGTTAGGGTTAGGGGAAGGGTTAGGTCAGGGTTAGGTTAGGGCAGGGCTTGAAATGGGGACTGCCGTACCTCTCCACTTTGAAATGCATTGAAAAACTGCCGTACCCGTAGCAACTGCCAATTAAAATTGTGCTTTAAATTCTCGTTCCCATAAAAAAACTAAAACCTATTTCTGGCTTTTGAACTGGGCTCATACTCAGAGTGGATCGACAGAAGTCATCAAGTAAGAGGAAGTGAACCTCAAAAACAGGCAGATGTCCTCACTTTGCATCATGGTGATGAAACCTTACAGTATAGGCTATAGCCTAGTCTGATTTTTATGAAACTTGGTATTGTTTCATTTTTATTGTTAATCTGTTTGTTTCTCTGTTTGCCTCTTAAATATTCACTTTCCAATCTTTACTGGATCTGTTGTATCGCATTAGATCTCTGCAATTGCTTGTAGCACTTTCAGCATCCATACAATCATTATCCAAGTTATCATCTAATTCGGAGCAGGATCGCAGGCGGATTGGAGCCTATCCCATCATGCGCTAGGCGGGAGGCAGGAATACTCAACGGGCAGGGACTCAACGTTTCACGCGATTTCTCCCTCCTTTCTCAAAATTATCCTTCAAATATGCTTGTAGCATGGCCCCTGAAAGGCCCCTGGCATCCCCACCGTCGTGTATTCCGTGTCCCATCTTGCACCTGTCTCCGTGGAGCTCTCACCGGCGTATCAGCTGAGCGGAGGAAAGGTCCGCGGTGAAAGCGCGCGAGTGTCCGGATTCGTGGCTCAAACCGATTCCATTAAGATACGACACTGCGAGTTCTGCGACGAGTTATCTCTCAGCTGCTCATTCTATCTAAGGCATCTCCTTACCGCCGCTTTGATATGAAAATGTGCAGCCGATCAGTTTGGGATTAATGCCCTCAGGCGAGGACATGATGCCTTAAGAAACTTGTATTTGAAAAAAAGACGTGGAAAAGCGCTGTTATTGGCAGTCCAATCAAGCGGTTGAGGGGAGCAGTAGCAGACTTTATCGCTGTCTATCTAGCGAGCGCCATGATAGCATTTCGAAATCGTTCAAATAGCGAGAGGGCACTCAGATAGGCAGATTATGGTTCGAGCAGCTGCTCAATGTAAATAAGAATGAATTATTATTATTATTATTATTATGTAAAATGTAAATAAAAACAGAATGCAATGATTTGCAAATGTCATAAACCCATATTTTACTCAAAATAGACCATAGACAACAAACCAGATGTTTAAAGTGAGACATTTTACCATTTCATTAAAAATATCAGCTCATTTTGAATTTGATGGCTGCAACACGTATGGCTTCTTATGCCTCTTTTTAATGCAGTGCCGCCTGAGGGCCTGAAGATCACAAGCATTCAATATTGACCTTCGGCCTTGTCCCTTGCGCACTGAGGTTTCTCCAGATTCTCTGAATGTTTTGATGATATTATGTACTTTGGGATATTCAAAGTCTTCACAATTTTACATTGAATTTTTAGACGCATTTTTTTCACAGATTGGTGAACCTCTGCTCATCCTTACTTCTGAGAGACTCTGCCTATCTGAAATGTTCTTTTTATACCCTGTCATTTTACTGACCTGTTGCCAGTTAACCTAATTGGCAGCCAAATGCTCCTCCTGCTGTTTTTATTTGTACCACTTACTTTTCCAGCCTTTAGTTGCCCCTCTCCAAACTTTTTTGAGATGTTGTGCCGCCATCAAATTCAAAATCAGATACTATTTTTCATGAAATGGTAAAATGTCTCACTTTAAACATCTGATATGTCATCCATGTTCTATTGTGAATAAAATGTGGGTTTATGAGATTTGAAAATCATTGCATTCTGTTTTCATTCATGTTTTACACAACTTTTTTGTTGTAGTTGGGGTTATAGTTATGATGGTAACAGCAGCAGCAACTGTAGTAATAGTAGTAACAGCAGTAACAGTTGTAGCGGTAGTATTAGCTACAGTGGCACGGACATAGAGGGCATGGGCAAGTGGAGGCAGAAGCATCTGCAGCTATGGTAGCATTAGTTATAGCAGCACTAGCTGTAGCGGATGTAGCCGTAGCACAGGCTGTGGCGGTAGTAAATTCTTCTGCTAATATATACAGAGCTGAGATGAGTTAGCAAGCTGTAGGTCTCGCTCAGCTCTACAGCTGGATTCTGACATTCCAACTACCACCCCCCCGCCCCACCACCCCACCACCACTACAAGAAAAAACAAAAAAACTGATATCCGCAGTGTTTAGCACTTCCCCCGCCTTTTTGCCCCCGGCACAGATTAATTACCCCCCAACGTCCAGCCCCCCTCCGCCCTCGATTGGTATAGAGGGACGCAGCTGTGGAGGAATGGGGTTTTTGGGAGTATACTGCCCCCCTCCCCCCGCTTTAAATGATACCCATCCGTCATCCCACCCCCCGCCGCGGCCGAGGCCTGGCACAGTCGCCCACGCGTCGCCGGGAGAGATGGGCGGGAATGACGACGCTCCCCTTCCGGCCCCGCGCTCTTACGCTAAACATCGATACAGAGCAAAACACTGCTAACAACGCTACAGCTGTCTGCCATTATCCAGAGAGAGGGAGAGAGAGAGGAAGGGAGGGAGAGAGAGAGGGAGGGAGTAAGCAAAGGAGAGAGGGCAAAAGAGGGAGAGTTTTTAGTCAGTGAAAGACTGATGAGGGAGACGAGGAGAAAAATAAATGAAAGAAAAGAGAAAAGATGAACGAGAGATGTTGAGACATTGAGAGAGAGGGAAAGAGGTGGTGATATAGTGAAAGAGAGGGATAGGGAGGAGAGAATGAAAGGAGATGTAAAAAGAAGAGGTATGGGAGAGGGAAGCTGACAGTCAGAGCACCATATCCCCGCTGACGTGGAGCTATTCTCACAACCAGTAACTGCAGGTGCGACCCTGAAATGGTTCCCTTCCTGTTCGATCCCCGGGCTGCTGTTTGAGTTCCGTGACTACTCAAAATACCCCCCACCCCCCCCAAAAAATGTCATTTGAATGGAAATGGAAATATTTTGTCTTTGGTTAAATCATTCACTGGGTGTCATCTTCTAAGCACGGTGAGGCAGAAGAGGAGAGAGATATTTATCGATCAAGGGGCTACGCAACGCATTCCAGGGCCGCGGTTGTCTATTTATTATTGTTAATCAAAAACGGCGGCTGTTTTTGGAGAGAAAACTTCGCCCTCATGTCCGTGTCGCACCACAGTAAATGTGCTCGGGGTCTCCATCTGATGGAAGACGGAGAATGGTATGGAGGGGGCCATGTGTTTTGTTTGCGAAACAGCCCCATTTGGTCACATTAGCCGAGCCCTTCTCCCCTGCCCCGCGGGGAAGTGACTGATTGCTTGTCGCTAAAACCCCAAGGCTATTGCTGAGACTGGAAAAAAATGTTCTCATAATATCACTGAAATGCTTTGTTAATGTTTTAACATTGTCGCAACATTACGACAACATTATGAGGATGTTTCGCATTTGCTGGCATATGGTCACCGTAAACGCTAAATTATGCTTCTGTGACAAAGCGCCCAGCAAAAGATGATTTGTGCTTGAAGATGAATTTGAATTAATTCATGTATGAAGCAGACATGGGTGTCGTGTGGCAGCAGGTGTTTGTCAGGTTGCGTACGCTAATTAGAAGTGTATTCTCTGCTGTGATTGGCCAGCGGCCATTAAAAGTGTATTCTCTGCTGTAATTGGCCAACGACAGTAAAACTATGAAAATTGGCTTGCAAAGGCTAGGATGCTAATTTTCTACCGCCTATACTTTTAACGAAGGCATTTGAGGACCGATTTGAATAGTGTCTGAAGCCACACTATCACTGAATTATAAATGTTGCCGGATGTTGTTTTCTCAGTATATGATTTGTCTCCAGACTGTGTCACCGAAGGATAATTAACCCTTGAATTGCTTTCAGAGCTGTCTTTGGACCATGCGCTGAGATTACAATTAGAAAAATGAAGTCGTTGGGGGACCATGCAATTCTGATGCCTGGACCTAACAGGGTGTCTGTTATGCTCTCCTAATCTTATTTCAATCAGGGAAGTCCAATAAAGTACATGGAGACCATCATTTACTTCTGATTACAGAGTGAACAGATTTAGGGACGTGATGATAGTGTTTGCACTCGACAGGGAGATTTTGTAATTGAGGAGCATCTGCCCTGAGCTGCAGCAGGATTAATCCCCCCATGGAGTCCAGATACTGGTGGAGATGGTGGCTGATGACTCTGCTGACTGATAGGCTGATGAGGATGATGAATGATGAAGCTGATGAGCCTGCAAAGACTGGGCGATGATGGGGGGAGGGATGGTGAGCATGACAGCAGCATGAACATGCTAAAGGCAGGGAGAGAATCATATTTAAAAAGACAGCTGGGAGATGATAGGCTTACGATGCAGGCGCGTCGCAGTGGTATTGGATGGATGTGATCAGCTGACAGGACAGCAGACGACTCAGTTGACAGCCCCGCATGATCACAGCTGGAATTATGAGCGTATGCGTCAGAGTGAAAGCAGATTGAATAAAATGCGAAAGGAGGGTGTTCCTGCCTAACGTTTTGCAAGAGCTTCGTTTCAACGTGAAGGACTTCTCCCCCATAATGTGGGATGTGTTATCATAGCAAAGTTCTTTGCTGGCTTCTTGAGTTCCACACCTGTATCCAGTCCTTAGAAACACCCTAGAATAGTAAAGTGCACATTCATATGGCGCAGAAGGGGCAGTCGTGCTAGCTGCTAATGTAACCTGCTGTTTGGAAGTTATTTGCAGCAGTTGCTCGCCTAGTCTTGCTCTGCTGGTAGGACACAGAAAAGCTGCTCAATGGGCCGCTACCTCCCGCAGAAGTCGGTGCCTCCACTGAATTTTATGGGCTAAGCGGTGTAGTCACTGTGTAAAAGGAGAAAGTACACTTAGGGCACTTCTATGCTTAACGCAGTCATTCGGTCACACTGCCCCATCGTGTACCTGACCCTGGTTCAGTGGCAGATTTCCTCTGATCACCGTACCGCTAAATGTGGGCAAAATGTCACCAGAGGATCACTGTGGCATAGTTAGCGTGTAACATTTTATCATTACTAATTGCTCCATCAAGCTGCAGTGAAATTGGTCACTGGCAATTATTTTACTTTTTTTTAATATAAAATAAAATAATGTAAGGAAATTCTCTGAACTTTTTTTTTTTTTTTTTTAAGTTTTAAAAATACTGGAGTTGTTGGTGCAATTAGTCCATAGTTGTGTGATGTGACAATTCAGTGATGATTCTGTCTGACCAATCAGCAGTCTGCAGTAATTTTAGCTCCACCTTACCGGTGCGGTGCGGGTCGCTAGGAACCTCGACAGAGGTGGAGCAGACCAGCAGTGCGCCACAGTCCGTTTATTTAAGTGCCATCCACAACTTTGATCCACAACCATCCTTTCAGAACACATCACTGTTTAATGTATGAGTCATTGAACAGGCTAACACCCAAATCTAGGAAACAGTTTCACTGGTTTCAATTTATCTTTAAATGTAATTATTTTAATTTCCCTCCTTATTTGAAACAGTTTCTTAATGCCGTTGACATCACAATATAGCCTAAGGCACACCAATAATCTCTTTTTCTTCACTCCCAGAATTTACAAAGAAACCGGTTATCGAGCATTTAAATTTAAGGCCCCATCTGACTGGAATAACCTTCCTGGTTCACTAATGTCTGTTACCTCTTTCCATCTTTTTAAAGCCTCATTATTTACTCATCTGCAAACATCCTGCTCTTGTTTTGGATTCTGTCATGGTTCTGGATGTTTGTGTGTGTGTTTTGGACTTCCTTTGTGGCTCTCGTCCCGGGACGATATCGTTTTCCTGTTCAATCGGATTCTTTACCCAGCTGGCTGATTGAACTGGGGCGGCGCTTCCCTGGACTCTATATAAGCCGGATGTTCGCCACGCCTCTTTGCTCGAGTGTCTGTTTTTAGCTTCGCACTATAGCCGAAGATATCTGTAGTCAGGTTTTGTTTGACTTTCTATCTTCTAATTATTGGAGTTTCTTCTCCCTTTTTCTATCTCACTTTGCTTCCGTGTTTCGGACTATTATACGTCCTTTGGAAGCGCGAGTACTTTCGTTTGGTCTGTATTATTCTCTGTGTTTGTACTGTGTCCGTGCTGCTCTCTTTCTCTCTGGTCGTTGCACCTGGCCTCCGTATACTACCGGCCATTACAGATTCTTCCTTTATGATTTTTTTTTTCTCCTGTTAAATATGGAATTATTTTATTTTCATTTTTATTATTTTATTTTTATTTATTTTTTCTTATTCCTGAATATCACATGTAAATACATGTATACAGAATGTCATTCTTTCGGTCTCTGTGTACAGCCGCAGACTGTACTTCATACTCTGTTGTTGCTACATTTAGATACTACACAGACTTGTTTAGTTATGTGAAATCATAGATGGTAATCTAATATGTTCTTATATTATGGAAATTGTGTAGGGGACTGGCTTGGTGTTGGGGAGCCCGTGTGTGTGCGTGCACACGCGCGCGCGTGTGTGTGTTTGTGTGTGTACCCTGTATTTTGGTTTGTTTTGTATCCCATTCTCTGTATTGCTTGTATGTTTTGTAAAGGGCCCCCTCGAAAATGAGATGTTCCATCTCAAGGGGTTATCTTTCAAATAAACAATCAATCAATCAACTTTTGCTTGCGGAAAACAGAGAAGTAACAGTCGTATGCATATCCTACCGAACCATACTGCCAAGTGGAAAAGCACCATTGTGGTGGAAATATACTTGTTGTTCAACCATGCGTTCGCATAGTCAACCGGCAAACATCGTGCGTGTGTTTGTTCACATACTTGCTTGTTCGCTACGCGTGTTACCGGGGGATTCCAGTACGGGGCACACTAGAGAATTCAATCAGACAGTTTTGCGTGAAGTAAACAAACATGGCAACACTCGACAAGTTTAGTTTATGGATAATGCTACTACACTACCTCTACCGTTCAGATGCAGATGCAGATTGCACCTTGTTGACGCCTCCCGTTAATTTTGGAGGAGGTGCACAAGCTACGCGCCAAACGAGCGCAGGACACGCGTGGCAGCCATCCTGCTTACTCGTACTCGTACGCATATTTAAAAGGGAGTACATTTTCAGTCTTAGCAATCCTTTCATTTTTTTTCCCCAGCATAAATCAGAGTTCTAGAACATTGTTTCTTTCCACTGTGACATCAGCATTAGAATGTTCCATTAAGTACACTCTGATCCAGACCAGAAGTGCAGAACATCTGTGTTGCTCTCTGGAATATTAAAGTGTGACATCACTAAGAATGGCCGGGGGCCCAATTCTAATAAATGAGCATGAAGGCAACCTAACTAACCCAAAATTACTATGGCAACACTGGACAACTGCTATGCAGATATCCAGTCTGTGCTGATGTTTCAACAGTGACACAAGCTTTGGGCTGGAACCCCATGAACAGGTCGGAACAGCTTGACTGTGTTTATTCATTAGGGGAAGTGTGTCTTTCCTCGGATATGAAACTAACTAATAAATGAGCGGATGAATGAAATCCACCATTTCAGCCTGTAAATGTGAGCTTGGAAAGCTCCTCTCGCTGGCAGCCGTTGTTTGAGCATGTGGCTTTGTCGGGTGCCATTTGGGATTTTCAAAAACAGACGCGCAGCCAGGCTGAGTTCAGTCTGACATCACCTTCCCTGGAGATTTTCACCGAAGGACATCAGTGAGCTAAAAATTACATTGACATAAAAGAGTAGTTTTTACTTTGCTTGTGAGATTCTTTTTCTCTCCTAAAATTTCATAAATATACAATAATTTTGCCAGTGCCTGAAAACTCAGGTAACGAGCCATTCCAGGCCAAACCTGAACTGGAATCTGGCCCAGAATCAGAGAAAACGGGCCCAAATCTGCTGGCTGCCATGGCGTCACGTGCAATAGCGGGTGGGGTGGTCGTAGCCAAACTCAAAGCCCTGTGTTCTCAACCTGGCAATCAGGCCCTTCTTTAAGTTGGCCAATCAAATGTGTTTAATCAACACAATAATTCCTCCGATCTTAGTTGTGTAGTGCGGCTCATTTTGGCACAAAATGCCTCAGCTATCCCGACGGCGTGAGAGAGGGAGATATTGTAATGGTGATGTATTATTATAAATCTTAGGAGTCAGATTTGTGGCCAACTGCATTCTTGCCAAAATAAAAGAAAAAAAAACAAAAAGAAACAAAAATGAAACCGAATCGCGCCGAGTCGGCTTATTTGCTGATGGAAAGAATTTTTGACACACATACGGCATTTTTGGATTTTGCTAATGCGAATCTTTGAGCACTCAGCCAAAATTAAAATATTGCAGTCCTGCATTAAATATTCACAAAATATACAATGTAGCAGAGCTTATGCATATTTTGTGGTCTTCACTCCCAATTACATATCACATACACACAACATTTATTATTTTTATTATTATTATTATTATTGTTGTTGTTGCTGTTGTTGTTGTTGTTATTATTATTATTATTATTATTATCAGTTCAGGGCCCATAATCATCGGACTCCGCTAGCAGAGGACACACACATTCCCTCTCCCCTCCTCCCCAGGTCCTCTTATCTAACGACAATGAAAAAAATACTAAATTAATGAATAAATGGAAATAACAGGAGATAAATAAAAATTTTCCATATACAGATGCAGCTCATTAGTGGCGTGACGTTACGGTTCTGCGTCATTAATTTGTCGGCTCCCCGTTTGAGGAAAACAAAAACCAAATTAATTTGTAGATAAGCTGGAAACAGACTCGAGAAATTAATAATGCTGCACGAATATACACACACACACACATATGCATACCCATACACAAACACACAAGCACACATATGCATACCCATACGCAAACACACACGCACACATATGCATACCCATACACACACACACACACACACACATTGCTCCACCACAACTACACAAATGCTCACAAATAAACATTATGCCATCATTACTGCACCCACGCATACACACACACACACACACACACACACACACACAAACACACATACATACAAACATTACTCCACCACACACGCATTATCCATGACAGTCTCACCCGCCTAGACACAGATTATCCCCACACACATAAACACACACACAAACTTGTTACTCCCCCATAATCTCAGACTCACACAAGCACATGCTGACACATTATCCCAGTCATTCATGCCCACACTGTCAACGTGCACACACACGCACACACACACACGCTCAAATGTTATCCTGCACTTTGACACACACGCATACCATACCGGCACACATATGCCCCCGTTAGTGGATGAGAAATGATCTAACTTATTTCCTTTATTTATGTAATTGTACTGGGCTAGATTTCCTGATTACTTGGTCCCCAGTTTCTTTCTGAATTACAAAACAGCAAATTAGTCTCTCCCTCAAAAATTCAGCTTGACATGGGAATGTATGACTACAATAATTTACTGTCAAATATATATTTTGTGAACTTCTCTTTGTTGGAAAGATTCTGATTGGCTGAAACACGGCATGAAGAGTGGGAGGGGGTTTCGCACTGCTCAAACATTGGCTAGAATGAAAGCGACAAGAAAACGGGGGTGGTCGGCTTGTGGGACCTTGAACTGTGGAGGAAAAATACTATGACACATAATCACTCTGACTATGACCCCTCATGCCTGATAACCAGCGGATTTCAAAATCTATAAAATATTCAGCAATACATGCAGTCCTTATACACTATTCATTTCAGTGTATGTTCTGAACGTTAGAGGTATGTGTTGTACAGGTTCAAAAAGGAAATTCACTCACTTTTTTTCCTGGCAGATTTTATAAGTATTTACAATAGCTACACCCTGTTAAAAGACCTTTGTCAGAATTTTTAGTTTGCTTCCAGCACTCTTTCTGACCGCGAATAGTAGCTCTTCTCATTTCCAGGTGTGTATCAGGAAATATTTCCTCCTCTGTTTTATGATTGTGTTTAAAAGAGATGCTCATTCTGTATTTAGAACAGTAGAAATATAGAGACCAGTTGTCAGAGTAACAGGATGTGGTAAAAAAAAAAATATTGTGTTCATTAATGATTAGAAAAGGTGGGTCATAATTTAGACCGATTGATCAATGATCACAAACAAGTAATCAATAACAAATATAAATATTTTTTACTGTTTCCTTATTATTTTACTTAAATTGCACATATATATTGTATTTTGCTGAGGACCATAACGATCAGTCCCCATAGGAATGGGGTGCGGTAAAAATTATTGTGGTCATTAATGGTTGGAGAAAGAGGACCATAATTAAAAGTCCTGATCAAATGAAAAATAACTAACATTATGATGAGAGAGGAGAGGCGAGTCTGCAGTCTGATGAACAGAGTGTTACAAATAATAAAAAAAGCCTGGTCACTTTACCATTTGAAGAGCAGCAGGACGGATGAGGGAAATCGGCCCGGGGGATGCTGAAGGATTCCTCTGACATGCTGGGCTGAATTTAAGGCCTAACCCATGAAATTAACGCCTACGGCTCTTTCTCTCCACAGCCGCAGATTTCTCGCTGAGCATGCCCTTCTCTGACACTTCCCCGCCAGAGAGAAAACATTTCTCAAAATCCGCACTTTATACTTTTACTTTCTTGCTTTATTTATTTATTTATTTTTTTAATGTTCCTCTCAAAATGAGAGCCGACGTGTCGGATTAGAACGCCAACAACCTCGCATTGCAGTGGTGGAAAAGAAAACCCTGATGTCCCAATCTTGCGGAGGAGAAAAATATTTTATAAAATATTAATGTTGTCACTGCCGAAGTTTGTCGCTGAAGACATCCTGGGCTGCTCTGTCCACTTCTAGCTACTAAAGTGTCACTTTTTTTGAACCAGAAAGACAGGGAGCAAATGGAACAGTCACTGAATCCAATTCTGCCTTCTTGCCAACAAGTTTATAGGCATAGCAAGCACTAAACATATTGTTGAATTGGTTCTCAGCTGCAAGACCAATAAAGACCAAGTCACTACATGACTAATTTTCTACCTAAAACAGATGAATCAACTTTTAAAAGGAACGCTAACATCAAAATTTCCATTACGACTCTAACTGCTATCAACATGTTAGGTGGGAACAGTGGCTGTATTGTCTGCCAGCCCGGTTTTCCATTTAATCTGGAAGTTACTTTTCATTACTTGAAAAAAGTTTCAAGATGAACCTTATCCTCTTTAGTGCAGTTTCATTTTTATTTCTGCTTAATGGGCAAAAGAAATTAAGTCAGGTTTTTGAGTAAATGTTTTTGTTTTGGTTCTTGGATAAAGCTGTAGATGGATCATTACTTTTGTTTGTGGAAAATCAGGGAAAAATAAAGTTTTAGCTGAAAATTGTCTGAAAAAAGCCTGTGCAGTAGGGAGGCAGAATATAAATTTACCCCCCGTGGAAGTGCTGTACGTGAAATGTGAAATGTGAAAAATAGTTCTGGTCTGATCTAAAAGTCAAAGACCACAGTAGACTTTTGACTGGGCCTTTTTGCTAAAAGTTAGACTTACTTTGTTTGCTGTGTAACTCCATTCAGTAAAACCCAGAATGGCTCTTTTTTCATCAGTTCACCGCCTGATTTGGATGGAGTTTTCACTCAGTGCGGTTACCCAGCTAACTTCTATCCTGGTTTGTGAAATCAGGACCAGATTCAGTCAGAACAGGTGATCAGAAATATGATTTAATCTGATAAGGGTGAATGGTGTGGTGACAATGTGAGGATAACATCATTAAGTCAAGTTTTCACTGGGATGCAACGTTTACCCACAATGCCATGTGTTCATGCCCTCCCAGCGTGAGACCTTGATCATCGTTGCCCAAAAACAACTCATCAGCAATGGTAGATGATGGTTTGTGATTCCTTTGCTGGCATTCAGTGTCACAAAAGACGGAATTTCAAGTAGAAACAGAGTAACAAAAAAAAAAAAAATACTAACGAGACTGTGAAAAATAGGTGGCACGTGCCCACTCCTGGAGGACGGACAGGTGAGCTTGTTTTCACACCAATGGTGGAAAGTGGGATGCTGGCCAAAAAGACTGAGCATTTTTCAATTTGTCACAGGAGCTATTGGCTGTTGCATAAATATGTTATGATTCACAGTGTTTTTGGGTGAATTTTAACAAAACTGGGATGATTTTCCTGTACTTGAATCTAAAAACTGCCTGTACACCTGAGCTCTGTACACCTCAACACAACCTGTACACCTGAGATCTGGACACCTCAACACAACCTGTACACCTGAGCTCTGTACACCAAAACACAACCTGTACACCTGAGCTCTGCACACCAAAACACAACCTGTACACCTGAGCTCTGTACACCTCAACACAACCTGTACACCTGAGCTCTGTACACCAAAACACAACCTGTACACCTGAGCTCTGTACACCTCAACACAACCTGTACACCTGAGCTCTGTACACCTAAACACAACCTGTACACCTGAGCTCTGTACACCTCAACACAACCTGTACACCTGAGCTCTGTACATCTCAACACAACCTGTACACCTGAGCTCTGTACACCAAAACACAACCTGTACACCTGAGATCTGTACACCTCAACACAACCTGTACACCTGAGCTCTGTACACCAAAACACAACCTGTACACCTGAGATCTGTACACCTCAACACAACCTGTACACCTGAGCTCTGTACACCTCAACACAACCTGTACACCTGAGCTCTGTACACCAAAACACAACCTGTACACCTGAGATCTGTACCTCAACACAACCTGTACACCTGAGCTCTGTACACCCAACAACCTGTACACCTGAGATCTGTACACCTCAACACAACCTGTACACCTGAGCTCTGTACACCTCAACACAACCTGTACACCTGAGCTCTGTACACCTCAACACAACCTGTACACCTGAGATCTGTACACCTCAACACAACCTGTACACCTGAGCTCTGTACACCTCAACACAACCTGTACACCTGAGCTCTGTACACCTCAACACAACCTGTACACCTGAGATCTGTACACCTAAACACAACCTGTACACCTGAGATCTGTACACCTCAACACAACCTGTACACCTGAGCTCTGTACACCTCAACACAACCTGTACACCTGAGCTCTGTACAACCCTGAACACAACAACCTGTACACCTGAGCTCTGTACACCTCAACACAACCTGTACACCTGAGCTCTGTACACCTCAACACAACCTGTACACCTGTAGCTCCTAAACACAACCTGTACACCTGAGATCTGTACACCTAAACACAACCTGTACACCTGAGCTCTGTACACCCAACACAACCTGTACACCTGAGATCTGTACACCTCAACACAACCTGTACACCTGAGCTCTCTACACCTCAACAAACCTGTACACCTGAGCCTGTACACAACACAACCTGTACACCTGAGCTCTGTACACCTCAACACCTGTACACCTGAAACTGTACAACCTGTACAACCTGTACACCTGAGATCTGTACACCTCAACACAACCTGTACACCTGAGATCTGTACACAACACAACCTGTACACCTGAGTCTGTACACCTCACAACAACCTGTACACCTGAGCTCTGTACACCTCAACACAACCTGTACACCTGAGCTCTGTACACCTCAACACAACCTGTACACCTGAGCTCTGTACACCTCAACACAACCTGTACACCTGAGCTCTATACACCTCAACACAACCTGTACACCTGAGCTCTGTACACCTCAACACAACCTGTACACCTGAGCTCTGTACACCTAAACACAACCTGTACACCTGAGCTCTGTACACCTCAACACAACCTGTACACCTGAACAACAACCTGTACACCTGAGCTCTGTACACCTCAACACAACCTGTACACCTGAGCTCTACACCTCAACACAACCAACACTGAACCAGTAAACACAACCTGTAGCTCTGTACACCAACACAAAACACCAACCTGTACAACCTGTACAGCTGAGCTCTGTACACCTCTGTACACCCTGTACACCTCAACACAACCTGTACACCTGAGCTCTGTACACCTCAACACAACCTGTACACCTGAGCTCTGTACACCTCAACACAACCTGTACACCTGAGCTCTGTACACCTCAACACAACCTGTACACCTGAGATCTGTACACCTCAACACAACCTGTACACACCTCAACACAACCTGTACACCTGAGCTCTGTACACCTCAACACAACCTGTACACCTGAGCTCTGTACACCTCAACACAACCTGTACACCTGAGCTCTGTACACCTCAACACAACCTGTACACCTGAGCTCTGTACACCTCAACACAACCTGTACACCTGAGCTCTGTACACCTCAACACAACCTGTACACCTGAGCTCTGTACACCTCAACACAACCTGTACACCTGAGCTCTGTACACCTCAACACAACCTGTACACCTGAGCTCAGTACACCTCAACACAAGCTCTGTACACCTCAACACAACCTGTACACCTGAGCTCTGTACACCTCAAACAACAACCTGTACAACCTGTACACCTGAGCTCTGTACACCTCAACACAACCTGTACACCTGAGCTCTGTACACCTCAACACAACCTGTACACCTGAGCTCTGTACACCTCAACACAACCTGTACACCTGAGCTCTGTACACCTAAACACAACCTGTACACCTGAGATCTGTACACCTCAACACAACCTGTACACCTGAGCTCTGTACACCTCAACACAACCTGTACACCTGAGCTCTGTACACCTCAACACAACCTGTACACCTGAGCTCTGTACACCTCAACACAACCTGTACACCTGAGCTCTGTACACCTCAACACAACCTGTACACCTGAGCTCTCTACACCTCAACACAACCTGTACACCTGAGATCTGTACACCTCAACACAACCTGTACACCTGAGCTCTGTACACCTAAACACAACCACAGCTCTGTACATCTCAACACAAGATCTGAACTCACCTGTACACCTCAACACAACCTGTACACCTGAGATCTGTACACCTCAACACATCCTGTACACCTGAGATCTGTACACCTCAACACAACCTGTACACCTGAGCTCTCTACACCTCAACACAACCTGTCTGTACACCTCAACACAAACCTGAGCTACACCACAAGCTGTACACCTGAGATCTGTACACCTCAACACAACCTGTACACCTGAGCTCTGTACACCCTACACCTAAACACAACCTGTACACCTGAGCTCTCTGTACCTACACCAACACAACCTGTACACCTGAGATCTGTACACCTCAACACAACCTGTACACCTGAGCTCTGTACATCTCAACACAACCTGTACACCTGAGCTCTGCACACCTAAACACAACCTGTACACCTGAGCTCTGTACACACCACCCTGTCAACACAACCTGTACACCTGAGCTCTGTACACCTCAACACAACCTGTACACCTGAGATCTGTACACCTCAACACAACCTGTACACCTGAGCTCTGTACACCTCAACACAACCTGTACACCTGAGCTCTGTACACCTCAACACAACCTGTACACCTGAGCTCTGTACACCTCAACACAACCTGTACACCTGAGCTCTATACACCTCAACACAACCTGTACACCTCTGTAACACAACCTGTACACCTGAGCTCTGTCAACACACCTGTAACTCAACACAACCTGTACACCTGTACACCTCAACACAACCTGTACACCTGAGCTCTGTACACCTCAACACAACCTGTACACCTGAGCTCTACACCTCAACACAACCTACACCTGAACACCAACCAACCTGTACACCTGAGAGCTCAACACAACCTGTACACCTGAGCTCACACACAACCTGTATCCTGAGCAACACAACACAACCTGTACACCACCTCAACACACAACCTGTACACCTGAGCTCAACACAACCTGTACACCTCAACACAACCTGTACACAACCTGAGCTCTGTACACCACAACACAACCTGTACACCTGAGCTCTGTACACAGCTCCTCAACACAACCTGTACACCTGAGCTCTGTACACCTAAACACAACCTGTACACCTGAGCTCTGTACCTCAACACAACCTGTACACCTGAGCTCTGTACACCTCAACACAACCTGTACACCTGAGCTCTGTACACCTCAACACAACCTGTACACCTGAGCTCTATACACCTCAACACAACCTGTACACCTGAGCTCTGTACACCTCAACACAACCTGTACACCTGAGCTCTGTACACCTCAACACAACCTGTACACCAGAGCTCTATACACCTCAACACTACCTGTACACCAGAGCTCTATACACCTCAACACAACCTGTACACCTGAGCTCTGTACACCTCAACACAACCTGTACACCAGAGCTCTATACACCTCAACACAACCTGTACACCTGAGCTCTGTACACCTCAACACAACCTGTACACCTGAGCTCTCTACACCTCAACACAACCTGTACACCTGAGATCTGTACACCTAAACACAACCTGTACACCTGAGATCTGTACACCTCAACACAACCTGTACACCTGCTCTGTACACCTCAACACAACCTGTACACCTGAGCTCTGTACACCTCAACACAACCTGTACACCTGTAAACACAACCTGTACACCTGAGATCTGTACACCTCAACACAACCTGTACACCTGAGCTCTGTACACCTCAACACAACCTGTACACCTGAGCTCTGTACACCTCAACACAACCTGTACACCTGAGCTCTGTACACCTCAACACAACCTGTACACCTGAGATCTGTACACCTCAACACAACCTGTACACCTGAGCTCTCTACACCTCAACACAACCTGTACACCTGAGATCTGTACACCTCAACACAACCTGTACACCTGAGCTCTCTACACCTCAACACAACCTGTACACCTGAGCTCTGTACACCTCAACACAACCTGTACACCTGAGCTCTGTACACCTAAACACAACCTGTACACCTGAGCTCTATACACCTCAACACAACCTGTACACCTGAGCTCTGTACACCTCAACACAACCTGTACACCTGAGCTCTGTACACCTCAACACAACCTGTACACCTGAGCTCTGTACACCTCAACACAACCTGTACACCTGAGATCTGTACACCTAAACACAACCTGTACACCTGAGCTCTGTACACCTCAACACAACCTGTACACCTGAGCTCTGTACACCTCAACACAACCTGTACACCTGAGCTCTCTCCACCTCAACACAACCTGTACACCAGAGCTCTATACACCTCAACACTACCTGTACACCAGAGCTCTGTACACCTCAACACAACCTGTACACCTGAGCTCTATACACCTCAACACAACCTGTACACCTGAATACTGTTCACCTCAACATTGCCTGTACACCTGAACACTATATTTTTTACTGACTCCTAAGAATCGCTCACTCGGCACAAAAAAAAGACAGAGAACCAATGAAAGAGTCATCGACTCAGAGAGACAGGATAAAGACTTAGAGGGAGAGCAAAATTAGAGTTATTGCATGAAAGGAGATGAAGAGTAAAGGAAAGATTGTGAGAATTAGAAAGATGAGGAAAAAGGGGTTTCAGGAGACATCTAGAAAAGAGGGAAAATACAGGAGAAGAGTGAACATGTGAGGGATGGAGAGAGTGACAGAGAGAGAGAGAGAAGGAGAGAGAAAGGTGTTTGGAGAGAACAAGAGGAGGAGAGATTGGTTGACAGGGGTATAGAGACAGAGGGGGGTATAAAGATTGATAGAAGTCTGTTTGCTGGGAAGGAGAGAGGAGCGAGAGAGAGAATGCAGTGATGGAGCGCTCCCCGACTCATGTGACACATCTGTTTTCCCTCTGTCCTCTCACGTGGGAAGCTGATTTGACATTAATCGTAATTCGCCTTTTATTGCGCAGTCAATTAAAAATAATGACGGCGGATTTACAGAGCACTGGGGCGCTCTTTTCTTTTCTTTTTTTCTTTGGCGCCACGGCACCCAACTGCATGGCACTTGTAATTTAACACAGTGGGACTGGCTGTCTCTCTCCAGTTATGAACCCAACTCCTGGCCTGGGAATTTGGTCTTTAGCTCAATGTTTGATTGCTTCCTTGGCTGTGGACTTCGGTCTTTAACTCTGCCTGTGATTGGTTCCTTGGCTGGGGACTTTGGCCTTTGGCTCAACCTGTGATTGGTTCCTAGGCTGGGGGCTTTGGTTTTTAGCTCAGTGAGTGACTGGTACCTTGGTTGAGTGCAGTAATCATTTGTCATGTTTTTGTCAAGCTCTAACCATCATTTTGCATGAGTTACAGCGAGGAAAATAAGTATTGTACACGTCAACATTTTTCTCAGTAAATATTTTTCTAATGGGGCTATTGACATGAAATTTTCACCAGATGTCAATAACAACCCAAGTAATCCACACATACAAAGAAATCTAAACAAATACGTCCATAAATTAAGTTATGTGTAACTTAAGTTATGGAGTGACACAGGGAAAAAGTATTGAACAAGCTTACTGAAATTAGATTAATACTTAGTTGAACAGCCTTTGTTGGTAATGACGGCTTCAAGACACCTCCTGTATGGAGATACTAGTTGCATGCATTGCTCAGGTGTGATTTTGGCCCATTCTTCCATACAAATTGTCTTCAAATCTTGAAGGACCTCTTCTATGAACTCTGATCCTCAGTTCTTTCCATAGATTTTCAACTGTATTCAAGTTGGGTGACTAACTTGGCCATTCTAGCAGCTTTATTCTCTTTCTCTGAAACCAATTGAGAGTTTCCTTGGCTGTGTGTTTGGGATCATTGTCTTGCTGAAATGTCGACCCTCATTTCATCTTCACTATCTTGGTAGATGGCAGCAGATTCTTATCAAGAATGTCACAGTACATTTAACCTTTCATCCTTCCTTCAATTATCTGAAGTATGCCAGTACGTTGGTATGGTGTTTTGGGGGTGATATGCAGTGCCATTTGTTCTCTAAATATGGTGTGTGCTATAATATCCAAAGAGTTCAATTTTGGTCTCATCTGACCAGACTATATTCTCCCAGTATTTCATAGGCTTGTCCAAATGTTGTGCAGCAAACTTTTAACGAGCTTCAACATGCTTTTTCTTCAGCAGTGGAGTCTCGCACGGTGAGCACGCATATAGGCCATGGCAGTTGAGAACATTACTCATTGTTTTCTTTGAAACAACTGTACCTGCTAATTCCAGATCTTTCTGAAGCTGTCCACAAGTGGTCCTTGGCTCTTGGACAACTCTTCTGATTATTCTTTTGACTCCTCTGTCAGAAATCTTGCATGGAGCACCTGGTCATGGCCAGTTTATGGTGAAATGATGTTCTTTCCACTCCTGGATTATGGCCCCAATGGTGTTCACTGGAAAATTCAGAAACATGTCCAACATGTACTTACATGTACAGAATGACTGGCACATGCCTGGGCTGTTTTTTATATGTAGTTTTTCTCTAATTGGCCATGCTCTCTGTCACATGATCCCCACACTGTGAGGCAATGCACTTTCCCAATATTTGAATAAATTTAAGAAAAAGAAAACCTCATTTTAGGAGCCAAAAACAAACTGGCAAAAGGATTAGGGGTAACTACGGTGATAGTAAGAATATGGTAAAGAGAACCCCCCCATCTCTCTCACTCTCTCTCTCTCTCTCTCTCAAATTTTTTCAAATTCAAATTTAAATGCTTTATTGGCATGACATATTCAAAAAGACATTTTGCCAAAGCATGTGAACAACAATCATAACAACAATATTATAGCCTGTGCTAACAATAACAATATAAATTCTACTAATAGTAAATACAATGCTATCAAAATTGATCAACTATTATTAATTAATCAATAATAAAATGAAAATGAAGTATGTAATTTTAGGGGAAAAAAAAGAAATGCTGCAAATAAGATTTTAACAATTCGCTATTGAATTACAGAGAGTGCTATCACAGCTACTCATTGCCACTGTCCCTCAGGCCATGACAGGCCAAAACATACTGAGCTGTGAGTGAGGCTGTTGGGCCTTCTCCAAGGAGAAGTCGCAGCCTCTCTTCATTACTGAGGATTGGGAATATATTTAGGGTTTTAGATATTTCATAAAAATGTGTTTCTCTGATCTCTGCATATTTTTCACAATGGAAAAGGAAGTGCATCTCTGTCTCTACCTCTCCTGTCTTACAGTGACCACATATTCCTTCTTCTTTGGGTGGCCATGTCTTTTTGTGTCTTCCTTTTTCAATTGACAATGTGTGGTCACTGAGCCTGTACTTGGTTGGGATTTGTCTCTGCTTTGTATCTTTGACGGAAAAGAGATATACGGCCAAATTGTGGTTTTGATTTAAGGCCAAATAACAATTAAGTCTGTTTAGTGTTTTGGTTTGGTTTCCAAAGTTCCAGGTAGTTATCTTTTGTTAGTTCGATAATTTGGTTTATTCTCATTTCTGGTTGTAAAGCAGTGCTGGCCTGAGTTTGATGGGTGTTCGGCATTAATTGGTTAGTGAGTCTCAGGACCAGCTGACTGAGGGGACTGTGTTTTGGGATCAGATTTTGGGTTTTCATTGCTTGAAACTGTAGTGATTCTTTGGGACTTGAATTTAGATGCATCCAAAATTTTAGTGCTTGTTTATTATCATGTTTATTATCAATGGGTATCAGACTAATTCTGCTCTGCATGCATAAGTTGGTGTTTTTCTTTGGACATGTAGTATTGTTCTGCAAAATTCTGCATGCAGGGACTCTAGTGTAGTCGTGATGACTGAGTGGACCCAATATTTCACTGCCAAAAAAAGCAATGGGCTGGATGACGCTATTGAATATTTTTTGCCAAATTCTGATTGGTATGTCTATTTTGTGAAATTTTTGTCTAATTGCATAAAAGGCTCTGCAGGCTTTTTCTTTCAGTGTGTTCACTGCCAGACCAAAGCTTCCTGAGGCACTGATTTTGAGCCCCAGGTTATTGTAGAACAGGGAGTGCTCCCTCTCTCCTTTTCCCTCACTTCTGTCCCTCTCTCCCCCTCCTTCTCTTTCTCTCCTTCTCTCTCTAGTCCCTCCTCCCTCTCTCCTCCCTAACTTATGTCTCGTCCTCTCCTTCTCTTTTTATTCCTCCCTCTCTCTCTACTCCCTCCTCCTTCTCTCCCTCCATCTCTGTCTCTCTCCCGCTCTTCTTCTGTCTCTCTTTGTTTTTCTCTCTCTTTCTCTCTCTCTCAATACATCATTTTATCATTGGCCTAGAAGCATTAAATATGCTAATCCCACGTTTCCACAGGGGCCGTTTGTCTGCCTAACGAGGGTGAGTGAAAAGAGAGAGAGAGAGAGAGAGAGAGAGAGAGAGAGAGAGAGGAGAGGGAGAGGAGGGAGCGATGCTCTCATTCATCATCTCACTAAAAGACTCTCCACCTGAGAGAGATACAGATGGCACCACATTTGCTGACATCATTCATCTCCTATGCTAATTAGCAGTAAAATACCCCCAAACCCTCCACAGCTACAGGGGACAGAATTACTGCTATCTGCTGATCCAGGAACAGTTCCCCCCTGTCTGCATCCTGACCTTGTCCATTATGATACCAAAGACTACACTGATCTTAGATCAGCACATGTGGCTTATTGTGTAAGGAAACTGGAACGCTGATCCGGTGTCTCAAATTCCCTTGTCCAGGTGTGTCCAAGTGCTCATACAGGGCTGGTGTGTGCGGGCAGACTTTCCAAAGGCCAACACCGGATTGCAGTATCAAGCAGCCTCATTTATAAACCGTGCGTAGGCACAAAAAAGATACGTACGTCACTTTTTTTGCAGATTTCTGATTTATAAAAACAAACTTGACACTAAAAAAAGAGAAATTATTTAGATTATGCGCAATGTCAATAAATTCCAAGTCCATCCTGATTAAATAAATGAAAATTTCATGCAGTTTATTTTACCCATAGGTTTATGAATTTGGTTATTTTCCACAAAATGTCTTTTTTATTTTTTTGTGCGTATGTATTATTTAGGTATGAAATCCATGCAATTTTTTATAAATAAGGCCCAAGGTCTTTATTGAAGACCATGGGCTCAATCTAATCTCTTTTTTCAATCCTTTTTTTTTTGTCTCTGATCGCAAAAATGTCACAGGTCCACCATCATTAAAGGGATACTCCGCGCAACATGCTAATTGTGATGACAATTGAGAGAAGTCAATGGGTATAGGCTAAAAAAGCTAATTAGCACCTCGTCCATTGACTTCTATTTATTGTCATCACAGGACTAGCATGTCACATGGAGAGCTCCTTTAAGGAGATTTCAGTCTGTTTTGCAAAAAATGGCAAAATACACACAAAGTTTCCCAAAGAAATCTTAAGGCTGGAGAGATGACACAAGGCTGTGACCCTAAATCAGAAGTGAATTTATTTCTCCTGAGGTGCTATGTGCGATTCCTGTGACCGTCTCTGACTCATGTTATTTATTTACATGACTCTGATCCTCCCATATTTAAGTGCATCCAACCTGCCCCTCGTCAAATCGGATTAAACATCCCTGCCCTGGATAGTGACCGAACCATCTACACAAGCGCCTGATGTGATCTGTCTTGTACTTTTCAAACATGAGAACAGTGTGGAAATTTGAAAAAAAAAACCATGAAAAAAATGTATCCCAAGCACTCCAGAAGGCGAGCATGATTTTAGCAGGATAGTGCAATTTTCCAACATTTTAATACCCTCTACAACTACAAAGCTTTCATTCCTGGAAGAACAACTAAGTCGTTTATTTAGATCGGTGATCTTAAAATCACGGTCCTCGAGGTCCAAAACCGCTGGTTTTACGCCTCCCCTGTACCTGGGAGGTGTAATGAGAGTTCAGCCAATCAGAAAATGAGAAGGACTCCTACCAGGCAATTCCTCCAGATGTTACAGAGGTGCTTCCTGTGTTGTAAATACAAGCATGCTCTGATAAAATATATTTAAACCCAAGCACACCTCTTTCATAAAACAATTAATTTCTTTCACGCTTAAACATGCGTGCTCTTCTTTACAGGTAATTCTTCTCTCACGCCATTTTATTACCTGGCTCATTATGAGTCGAAGGCCTGAGCCGATGTCAGATCTGTGTTCATGCTTGGAGACTGTTTATGTGGGGTGTGCTTTTCCGACCAGCGCCACGTGAGCCAGATGGTTATTTTTCCGGATCCAGATTGAGAAACAGTTGGGAAACAACTCCATTTAAACCCCACCGAATATTACACGGAGCAACATTGTGTTCAAGGGACATTTTAAAATCCACTTTGAATATATTTTACTCCCCTGAAATGCGGCAAAATTTAATTTTTCCTCAAGTAAAATGGTACTGTTTGTTATTATCGCTATAGCCAGCAGGTGTCGACCAATCAGCGGCCCCCGCGGTTTGGCGGAAGGTTCCAGAAACGTTCTGCCGCGGGTTGAAGCGGAACATCTGGAAGCCGCGGTGAGCGGCAGGGCAGTTTTGTTTGGGAAATCGCCAGTGTGTTTTTGGCGGGAAGTGCTTGGTGTGCTCTGATGTGGACCCACAAATAAAGGCGGCCATTTTGCTTTGTTTTAAAGTGCTCCCAGTTAGAGAGTACAGCATTTGCTCCTGAAAAGAGATAGCTGTGCTAACTGGAAAAGTGCTCAAGAAGCGCATTACTGCTAATTGGGATGCGTTAGTGCGCACCTGAACTTTTTAAATGGCACGCTCTTCATTCTCCCTCTAAATAAGGTCCAGTGTTGCTTTTTTGATGTTGGCGGGTCTAAGAGATGAAGCGAGAACATTTTGCATATTTTTTAAATCATTATGAGTTATTTTATGCACAAATAACAAACGCTGGTTATAATTTAAAAGATTACTGATGATAAAACTACAATACAGTTTTTCACAATTGTTAAAACACATTTTCCGATTCCTCCTGTCCTTTTCTCAGAATTCTAAACATAAAACTCTTTTCTCACACTATCATTCACAAAACCTCTGATTCCTTTTGCAGAACCATACCATCGCCCCAAAATAGCTTTACCTGTTCTCAGAACCAAACAATGTTGTCAGATCTTGAACTAATTGGTCAAAACAGAAAAACTGCTGAGCAGTCATTATACACTACACCAAAAAATGGAAAACACAGTGATCAAGGCATGTAGCTCATGGAGAAATGTTTATTGGTCACATTAAAGTATAGCACATGCATTTTGAATCTACAAAAGTAAAAAAAAAAAAAAAAAAAAAAAAAAATTTCACAACTCAGTGGATTCAGCATTTACTCTGCATTGAAAAATAGCTACTGTGAAAAAAATCATCCTGAAATTGACAAATACATATGAAAGTGTACAGCCTACAATATACTGTAAAACGTACAAAAAAAAACCTCAAACCACTTTACACAGTTGATCATTGAGCTTCATTGAGCGTCATCCTGTCTTTGGGCTGGGTCCGGCCACAGCACTTCATCCACATCGCATGCAATATTTGCCCTTGCCAGGCAACGGGGGAAAAACCCCTAGTGTGCCATATCCAGCCCTGACACATCTCTTCGCCAATGTCATCACAGGCTAGCTCCATGGCTTCGAGAAGATTAACCCTGGTGTAGGGCTGTCTCTCATACACCTTCCACCTCCAAGTGGAGAAAAACTCCTCTATCGCATTCTGGAAAGGAGAGTATGGTGGCAAGTATAGGTTAATGAAATTTGGATTCATATTGAACCATTCTCTCGATCTGACAGCGCGGTGAAAACTAACATTATCCCAAATTATGACATACAGTTTTTTTCCGATTGCATAAACACTAAAATCAAAAGTATTACACAATTATTGAAACCTTACACACAACCCTCGTGACATTCACTCTGTGTACAATCTCTCCAACTTCTTCTGCCATTCTTTATTTTTGTTATCTCCTCCATCAATGAGGCTGTGACCAAACATGCTAAGTTAGAGATTACATTAATGTCTGCAGCGGGATTCGAACCTGGGAACCTGTGGGCAAAGCAATTTCAAACACACTACACACTGTGGTCTTAATCACTATACCAACTGAGTTGGTATCATTGCTGAAGGGTGGTTCTATTCATTGCCGAAGGGTGGTTATATACCCTTCAGCGATGAATGGAAACTGATGGAGCAGGCTGACAATAAACTCAGTTGGTGTAGTGGTTAAGACCATAGTGCACGGTGTGTGTGAAATTGTTTTGTCCCCAGGTTCGAATCCCGCTGCAGACACTTATGTAATCTCTAACTTAGCATGTAAACCTTTGATCACAGCCTCATTGATGGAGGAGATAACAAAAAAAATTTTAAAAAAGAATGGCATAAGGAGTTGGAGAGATTGTACATAGAGTGAATGTCACGAGGGAAAAGCACGGTGGTGGAAACTGGAATTACCGCAGAATTTTTTTTTCCTCACACAAGATCTACCCCCTTCCTTTTAAAATTTTTCCCATCATTCTAAACCCCCTTCTCACTCATAAAACCCTCCCCCCCAAAATATTTGTGCCCCCTTTTAAAATTGTTCTGGCCAAAAAAAAAAAGAAAAACCAAAAAAGTGGAGGTTGTGTATGGTACTTATGCCCAACGTTGAAAAAACGTTGTGAAATCAACGTTGATTCATCTTTCAAAATCAAAACATAATTCAACTGTGATTCAACTATGATCCATGACATTGATTCAACAGTGAAAAAACATTAAAATGCCAGCTGGGCAGGAGCAAAACATCGGCCCAGATTTGTACAACTATAAGCACAATGCCAGCCTCACACTTTTTGCAAAACGATACACACAGTGATTTGCAAAACACTAAACACACTTGCATACATTAGACACAGAAGTATATCATGATGCCACTTCCTTGCAGTTCCAAAGCACTGACTATCAAATAACCACACCTATGAGCCAAGTGGTTAAACACAGCCATCAGGTGCGGAAACACATGATTGCTTAATTGTAGACACACCAATCAGGTTTAAGCACTATAAAAATGCAGCAGGTGAGTTCACCTGTCTTCAGCCAAAATGGAAGGAATCAGAAGAAGAGGAGTGAGGGTGTGAGGGGGAATCCAACGAGGAGGAGGAGGAGGATGAAGAGGAAGAGGCAGAGGCCTTGCCAGAGGTAGAGGCCGAGGTGGAGGTAGAGGAAGAGGAAGAGTCGGAGGCGGAGGTGGAGGTAGAGGAAGAGGAAGAGTCGGAGGCGGAGGTGGAGGTAGAGGAAGAGGAAGAGTCGGAGGCGGAGGTGGAGGTAGAGGAAGAGGAAGAGTCGGAGGCGGAGGTGGAGGTAGAGGGAGAGGAAGAGTCGGAGGCGGAGGTGGAGGGGTAGAGGGAGAGGAAGAGTCGGAGGCAGAGGTGGAGGTAGAGGAAGAGGAAGAGTCGGAGGCAGAGGCGGAGGTGGAGGTAGAGGAAGAGAGCGGAGGCGGAGGGGAGGTAGAGGAAGAGGAAGAGTCGGAGGTGGAGGGGAGGAGAGGAAGAGGAAGAGTCGGGAGGCGGAGGTGGGAGGAGAGGAAGAGGAAGAGTCGGGAGGCGGAGGTGGGAGGTAGAGGAAGAGGAAGAGTCGGAGGCGGAGGTGGAGGTGAGGTGGAGGGAGAGGTAGAGGAAGAGGAAGAGTCGGAGGCGGAGGTGGGGTAGAGGAGAGGAGAGGGAGGCGGAGGGAGGTGGGGAGGAAGAGGAAGAGAAGAGGAGGCGGAGGCGGAGGAGGTAGAGGAAGAGGAAGAGGAGGCGGAGGTGGAGGTAGAGGAAGAGGAAGAGTCGGAGGCGGAGGTGGAGGTAGAGGAAGAGGAAGAGTCGGAGGCGGAGGCGGAGGTGGAGGTAGAGGAAGAGGAAGAGGAGGCGGAGGTGGAGGTAGAGGAAGAGGAAGAGTCGGAGGCGGAGGCGGAGGTGGAGGTGGAGGAAGAGGAAGAGTTGGAGGAGGAGGCGGAGGCGGAGGTGGAGGTAGAGGAAGAGGAAGAGTCGGAGGCGGAGGTGGAGGTAGAGGAAGAGGAAGAGTCGGAGGCGGAGGTGGAGGGAGAGGAAGAGGAAGACCTGGAGCAGGAGGAGATCGTGCTCAAAGAAAAAGAGGATAAAATTTATCACATGAAATTCGCTCCACTCTAGTTGATCATGTCGTGAACCGCAGATTGACGCTAAGGGAGGCTGGACTAAGAGCTCAGCCAAATCTTAGCAGATATACATGTAAATTGACTAGTGTTTACTTGATCAATGCTGAACTGCACAATCTTGTCTTTCATTGTATTTCAGAGAGTTTTACAAACTGATGCTGAGGAAATCCTGCATGAATTCATTTACATTGATGAGGCAGGGTTTAACCTCACAAAAGCAAGAAGGAGGGGCAGGAATATCATTGGCCACAGGGCTATAATCAATGTCCCAGGGCAACGTGGGGGTAACATCACAATTTGCGGTGCCATTACACAGAATGGGGTCCTCCACTGTCATGCCAATATGGGCCCTTACAACACACCTCACATTCTCACATTTCTGAACCGATTGCACAACATCATCACAGCAGTAAAACAAATCAACCAGATGCAATACATTGTCATCTGGGACAATGTGTCTTTCCACAGCTCTGCTCTGGTCCAGAACTGGTTTCAACACCATCCACAGTTTGCAGTACTATTCCTTCCACCATACTCTCCTTTTCTGAACCCAATCGAAGAGTTTTTCTCAGCATGACAGTGGAAAGTTTACGATCTGCGGCCCCAGGCTCAGGTACCCTCATTCAGGCCATGGAGGAGGCCTGTGACCAAATCGACGCTGAAGCTGTGCAAGGATGGATTCCACATTCAAGACGGTTCTTCCCACGTTGTCTTTTCAAAGAGGATATTGCCAGCGATGATGAAATTCTCTGGCCAGATCCAGTTAGGCGAAGAGATACATAGTGTCTAACATTTCCTGTACTACATACATACATTTTTTTTTTACTGTAATTGTAACCTGTTCTGGATACAGTATTACAGTACTGTATGTTTGTCTGATATTTGCTGAGCGAACAGTGTTATGCGCACTACTGTAGCAGCATGAAAACTGGGACATGGTTTGTTGTGATTCTCCATGATGTTGACTGATTTGGGTATATGGAGAGAAATAAATTATATTTTCATCAGTCTGCAGCATTGGTCTTGTATAGTGTTTGGTGTATTTATCGTATATTTGTACTTTCTCTGTGTACTTCACTTACAGTACACTAATCACTGGGAGGTAGAACTGCTAAAAGTGTTTTAGGTTAAGCACAGCAGTGTGGTACTGGTTCCAACAGAATTAAGTTATATGAAATGTGTGTGTTTCATATGGAAACAAAATATGTTTTTTATAAATTAGTGTACAGTTTTTACAAGAGTGTTTCATTTTGCAAAGGATCTGAGGTGTTCTGCTTATTGGGTGCGTGGTTGTGCTAATTGTGTGAAGTGTTTTGAAAAACCGGGCCCTGTTTTCAAAATTGTGCTTAAGCAATGAAAAAAAACTGTAAATAGGCTCATTCATCTCAGTTTCCTGCTGTTCATTTGCAGACACCACATCTCTGAGATCACCGAGAAAGGTGAGAAGGTGCTGAGTATTGTATGGCCCTAGAGTGGCATTATGGTGAAGAACACTCCGGTTGCTTATAGAAGCACACAGTGTTATATTTCCACCACGCTGGCCGGGGACTTCAACAATGGCCTGCTGGCCAATTATGTTCCTGCCTCTCCTTCTTCTCCAGGTGAGATTGAAGCCAGCTTTATCAACAAAAATGAATTCATGGGGTCTGTCCACGGCGTCCAGTTCAAACATTCTCTGCAAGAGGGAAATAGTTTTGTAAGTGCTTCAGAGAGACAGGCCTATACTGTGGAGTATATGCATTCTTCACTCACATACATTGTAATGTGATGCTATTGAACTTGACAATAGTATGTATATAGTACAGTACTATAACTAACTGCACACTTACCTGTACATACTGAAATGGCAGCTCCTTAGCTCTCTCAGAGTTACGCTCAAAGGGCATCCTGTGGACTTGTTTCATTCGCATCCTGTTGCGATGGAGGATACCGTCTGTGGTGGAGAGGCTTACAGTATTGATTCCCTCAAAGTCTGTGTTGTTTTCAATAATTTGTTGCTGAATTTCGCTTAAGTGTAATGGCATTGTTTTGACGTACAATGTCGACTACAATGGCCTCCTGCTGGGGTGTGAACATGGGTGTCCTCCCACCCCCGTATGGCAGTCTCGCAATTCTACAAAAAGAAAATGTGCAAAATATCCGTAATGTAATGTTCTGAAATATACAGCAGTATTGTAAACTTTCAATGATAAAATAGTACAGTGAAGTAGACTGTACCTGTTCTCTTGTCTGAATCTGCAGATTATGGTGGACACAGAGAATCGACTGATGTTCGGCTGGACTCTATGGCCTGCCTCCCTCATGGTCATGCCATGCACCAGCACATGGTCAATGACGGTAGCCCGAATTTCATCTGAAATTGCCACTCTTCGTCTTCCTCACCCTCCTCTTCCTCTGCCTCCTTCTTGTCCCCCGCCTCTTCCTCCTCTTACATGCACTCGTCCTCTGTGTCTCTGATCCATTGATGTCATGAGCTTGCAGGACCAACCTGCTTGCACTCTGAACTGGCTTATTTTGGTCGTCATGTTGTCATGACATGATGAGAAACAAGTGTGATCAATTTTGAATCGTTGTGTTCAATGGATGACACGTGTTTCATTTGTGTTTATGTTTTGCCACTTGTTGTTACCATTGTGCATCACAAGTGTGTCACAGTGACAACTGTGTTTTATTGCATGAGAGTTGTGTTTAGAGTTTTGCAAAAGGAATGACTGAGATCTGAAAATAGTGTTTTGCTAGGTGAAGATAGTTTATGGTTTTGTCAAAAGGATGTTCGATTCAGTGAATGAGTTTAGACAACCGAGCAATTGATTTACACAACAGGAATTGGTGTTTTAGCAATTCAGAAAAACTGTAATATGGGCAAATTTAATCTCTCTTCTATGTGATACAAGAGAAATATTTCGTTTGCTTTGGAAAAAATTGTGCACACTTTATAAGGCATCATTTACAATTGAAAATCATTGTATATTTTGTCGGGCATTATTTACAATGGGAAGATAGTTTATATTGTATAGGGACTCATTTTTAAGGAAATCATTGTACATTTTACAGTGTAGATTCTATGGACCATTGTTTACTTCGACATTACCAAAACTGACAGAATAATATTAGGAATATCAAACGATACTGTGCTCATCTCTGATATGCGGCTTCCATTTTTTTTTTTTCCAGTTCTGTATTGTTTTCTTGTAGTTTGCCGATAAACATCTCACTGACGGTCGACTGGAGAAATCTCAATTTCCCTTATATGCTGCTCTGTTTGAAAAAGGATTTGCGATCACATATGATAATTGTTTCGAGACGCACGGTTGGCGGGACCTGTACAGTCATACATACTCAACTCTTCAGCGCAATCACGAGACGCGGCTTTGATCCGTTCGCAAGCGAAGCCCGCATGCATTCCGATAAGATATTCCTCCGCACAGCCAGTCCACAGCCTGCAGAATGCCGCCTGATCAATGCTTTTGCAAAGCAATCTCGGCCCGTTTGTCACTTTATATAAATTGGTCATGCATGAATGCCCCTACATGATGAATTTCTGTAAATAAATGAAGAGGTTGGACTGATTGTGCGTGAGTGAGAGCAAAAAAGTGAGTGAGAGAGAGAAAGAGAGAGATGAAGAGAGAGAGTGATTATAAGAGAGTGGGAGAGAGAGAGATGGAGTGAGAGAGTGAGGGGGAGAGGGGGGGAAGAGGATGAGAGTGTGAGAGTGGGAGACAGTGAGGCAGGGGGGAGAGAAAGAGAGAGAGAGAGAGAGAAAGAACTAGAAATGACTGGAGGACCGGTCACAAATCACAGCATATTACGTGGAAAAAAATTGCTGAAGAAGAATGTTCAAAATTTTAATTAAATATCTACAATAAGTTCAAATAAGAGCAGGTAAAATAGAAATCCAATTTAAAAGCTCATTACCCTACCAAAAGCTTCTGATTTTGATTAATGTTCGGGGAAAACCTGTTTATCATTATGAGTGTATGGATAAAACAGCTTATTTTGGTAATGAAAGTATTGAGAACAGTTTGTTTTTATGATGAGTGTCTTGTGAAAATGGCATGCTTATATGAACAAAATAAAAGCATTTTTGTCACACACATGTAGATAACACAGCTTGTTTATGTGATGAGTGTTAGGATGAAACAGCTTGTTTATGTGATGAGTGTTTGGATTCAACTGCTTGTTTATGTGATGAGTGTTTGTATGAAACAGTTTCTTTATGTGTTTCTTTATGTGTTGAGTGTTTGGATAAAACAGCTTGTGTATGTGATGATTGTTTGGATAAAACAACTTGTTTATGCGATGAGTGTTTATATAAAACAGCTTGTTTATGTGATAAGTGTTTGGATAAAAGAGCTTCTTTATGAGATGAGTATTTGTATAAAACAGCTTGTTTATGTGATGAGTGTTTGGATAAATCAGCTTGTTTATTTGATGAGTGTTTGGATAAAAAAACTTGTTTATGTAATGAGTGTTTGAATAAAAGGGCTTGTTTATGTGTTGAGTGTTTAGATAAAACAGTTTGTTTTTGTGTTGAGTGTTGGTATAAAACAGCTTGTTTGTGTGATTAGTGTTTGGATAAAACAGCCTGTTTATGTGATGAGTGTTTGTTTAAAACAGCTTGTTTAAGTGTTGAGTGTTTAGATAAAATGGCTAGTTTATGTGTTGAGAGTTCTTATTAAACAGCTTGTTTAAGTGTTGAGTGTTTAGATAAAACAGCTTGTTTATGTGATGAGTGTTTGGATAAAACAGCTTGTTTATGTGATGAGTGTTTGAATGAAAGGGCTTGTTTATGTGTTGAGTGTTTAGATAAGAGTTTGTTTGTGTGTTGAGTGTTGGTATAAAACAGCTTGTTTGTTTGATTAGTGTTTGGATAAAAGAGCTTGTTTATGTGATGAGTATTTGTTTAAAACAGCTTGTTTATGTGATGAGTGTTTATATAAAACAACTTGTTTATGTGTTTAGTGTTTGGATAAAACAGCTTGTTTAAGTGTTGAGTGTTTAGATAAAATGGCTAGTTTATGTGTTGAGTGTTTTTATGAAACAGCTTATTTATGTGATGAGTGTTTGGATAAAACAGATTGTTTATGTGGTAAGTGTTTGGATAAAAGAGCTTCTTTATGAGATGAGTATTTGTATAAAACAGCTTGTTTATGTGATGAGTGTTTGGATAAATCTGCTTGTTTATGTGATGAGTGTTTGGATAAAACAGATTGTTTATGTGATGAGTGTTTGGATAAATCAGCTTGTTTATGTGATGAGTGTTTGGATAAAACAGCTTGTTTAGGTGTAGAGTGTTTAGATAAATCAGCTTGTTTATGTGATGAGTGTTTGGATAAAACAGCATGTTCATGTGATGAGGGTTTGGATAAAACAGCTTGTTTAGGTGTTGAGTGTTTAGATAAATCAGCTTGTTTATGTGATGAGGGTTTGGATAAAACAGCTTGTTTATGTGTTGAGTGTTTATATAAAACAGCTTGTTTATGTGATAAGTGTTTGGATAAAAGAGCTTCTTTATGAGATGAGTATTTGTATAAAACAGCTTGTTTATGTGATGAGTGTTTGGATAAATCAGCTTGTTTATGTGATGAATGTTTGGATAAAACAGATTGTTTATGTGATGAATGTTTGGATAAAACAACTTGTTTATGTGATGAGGGTTTGGATAAAACAGCTTGTTTAGGTGCTGACTGTTTAGATGAATCAGCTTGTTTATGTGATGAGTGTTTGGATAAAACAGTTGTTTATGTGATGAGTGTTTATATAAAACAGCTTTTTATGTGATAAGTGTTTGGATAAAAGAGCTTCTTTATGAGATGAGTATTTGTATAAAACAGCTTGTTTATGTGATGAGTGTTTGGATAAATCAGCTTGTTTATGTGATGAGTGTTTGGATAAAACAGATTTTTTATGTGATGAGTGTTTGGATAAATCAGCTTGTTTATGTGATGAGTGTTTGGATAAAACAACTTGTTTATGTAATTAGTGTTTGAATAAAAGGGCTTGTTTATGTGTTGAGTGTTTAGATAAAACAGCTTGTTTTTGTTTATGTTGTATGCTTGTTTGTGTTTAGTGTTTGGATAAAACAGCTTGTTTTTATGTTTGTTTAAATGAGCTTGTTTTGGATGAGTATTTGTTTAAAACAGCTTGTTTATGTGATGAGTGTTTATATAAAAAAACTTGTTTATGTAATGTGTTTAGATAAATCAGCTTGTTTATGTGATGAGGGTTTGGATGAAACAGCTTGTTTAGGTGTTGAGTGTTTAGATAAATCAGCTTGTTTATGTGATGAGTGTTTGGATAAAACAGCTTGTTTATGTGATGAGTGTTTTGAATGAAAGTGCTTGTTTATGTGTTCAGTATTTGGATAAAAGAGTTTGTTTTTGTGTTGAGTGTTGTTATAAAACAGCTTGTTTATGTGATGAGTGTTTATATAAAACAACTTGTTTATGTGTTGAGTGATTTTATAAAACAGCAGGTTTATGTGATTTGTGTTTGGATAAAACAGCTTGTCTATGTGATGAGTGTTTGGATAAACCAGCTTGTTTAAGTGTTGAGTGTTTAGATAAAACAGCTTGTTTATGTCATGAGTGTTTAGATAAAATGGCTAGTTTATGTGTTGAGTGTTTTTATTAAACAGCTTGTTTATGTGATGAGCGTTTATATTAAAAAGCTTGTTTATATGATTAGTGTTTGGATACAAGAGCTTGTTTGTTTATGTTTGATGAGCTTGTTTATGTTTGTATTTGGATAAAAACAAGTGTTTGTTTATGCTTGTTTATGTGATGAGTGTTTGAGTGTTTATATAAAAAACTTGTTTATGTGTTGAGTGATCATATAAAACAGCAGGTTTATGTGATGAGTGTTTGGATAAAAGCTTGTTCATGTGATGAGTGTTTCTATAAAAAGCTTTTTTATGTCATGATGTTTAGTAGTTTATGTGTTGAGTGTTTTTATTAAACAGCTTGTTTTGATGTTTAATGCTTGTTTATATTGTTTGGATACAAACAGCTTGTTTATAAAACAACTTGTTTAGTGTTTGTATAAAACAGCTTGTTTATGTGTTGAGTGTTTTGGATAAAACAGCCTGTTTATGATTGATTATTTTGATTAGTGTTTGGATAAAACAGATTGTTTATGTGATGAGTGATTGTTTAAAACAGCTTGTTTAAGTGATGAGTGTTTGGATAAAACAGCTTGTTTATGTGATGAGTGTTTGGATAAAACAGCATGTTTATGTGATTAGGGTTTGGATAAAACAGCTTGTTTATGTGTTGAGTGTTTAGATAAATCAGCTTGTTTGTTTGATGAAACAGCTTGTTTAGGTGTTGAGTGTTTAGATAAATCAGCTTGTTTATGTGATGAGGGTTTGGATAAAACAGCTTGTTTAGGCGTTGAGTGTTTAGATAAATCAGCTTGTTTATGTGATGAGTGTTTGGATAAAACAGCTTGTTTATGTGATGAGTGTTTGTAAAAAAACAGCTTGTTCATGTAATGAGTGTTTAGATAAAAAAGCTTTTTATGTGATGAGTGTTTGCATAAAACTGTTTACGTGATGAGTCTATGGATGAAACAGCTTTTTGATTTGAAAAGTTTTTGAATAAAACAGCTTGTTTATGTGATGAGTTTTTGTATAAAATAGCTTGTTTATGTCTTGAGTTTGGATATAACAGCTTGTTTATGTGTTGAATGTTTGGATAAAACAGCTCATTTACGTGTTGAGTGTTTGTATAATACAGCTTGTTTATGTGGTGAGTGTTTAGATAAAATAGTTTTTTATTTAAAGACTGTTTATATAAAATAGCTTGTTTATGTGATGAGTTTTTGTATAAAATAGCCCGTTTATGTGTTGAGTGTTTGGATAAAATAGCTTGTTCACGTGAAAAGAATGAAAAAAACATGCACCTGTCAAGCAAAACCCAACCTCAGTCAGGCAAATATTTTCTAATTTTAAAAATGCTGGTGACCAGTGTAAAAAACCAAGGACCTCAGATGGTCTTTTTTTAGTGGTAAGAGCCCCCACCCTTCCCCTCCCGGGCCTGGTCACAATCTAAAAGAATTGCTGGAGAAAACATTAAATTAAACCTGAGAGGTCCATCTGTGTCCGTCTGCTCATGTTTGCCCCTCGCATGATGCTGTTCACGAAACCACGCCTTTCCTGGGAGTTTGTGTGTACCTGCGCTCTCCATGTTATCCATTTTTAAAAGTACTGTAATCACAGTGCGCATCGCAGATTTGAAATGTCAAAATGTCCACGAAGGAAGAAGTGCTGATCGCAACATTGGGTGTATGTGCAGTGAGGGTATCATTCAGGGAGTCTGCAACAGAGAGGATTCTGAGAGTGGTTTTCACCTGAACTGAAAACTTAGATAGGGCGTTGGGACTGCTGAGTAAAGCCACTAAAATACACATGCAGGCAGGTACACACACACACACACACACACACAAACAGTATTTTATTAGTCATATTTATTCATATACAGTATGCACTTAATATGTATACGAGCGTGTGAATAGAACATTGCAAATGCAGATGTGCACGTGCGAGCGCGCATACACACACACACACACACACACACACACACACAGTCTGTCTCAGGAGTTTGGGGATACTGGCTAATACTCCTTACTTCATAAACAGGATTTACGAATGCTGAGCCTTGAGAAAGAGAGAGAGAGAGAAAGTGAGAGAGAGAGAAAGGGAGAGATAAAAATGGCAAATTCAGTAATACGGGGGGGGCTTTGAGCATGACTGACGGCTTGATATCCCATGATACTCTGCTGTAATGTTGGCCCCTCAGGCGGCAGTGGTGGTGGTGGTGGTGTTAGCCGGTTTAGCGAGCGGAGGGAAGTATAAGTGGCAAAGCCCATTCTGCATGAAGCTCAGGATGGCAGGATTTCAGCGCCACTGTTTATCCAACTCCATCTGGAGTAAGGCAGCCAGCAGGAGAGTCTTCATTCTCAATCACAGATCCCAAACGCGCGAGGGCCGCCTGATTACCATAGCAGCTGCCCAAAGCGGTGCCGATCCAATGACCGCTCTGTTATGTGCCCTTGAGGGTCCACTGGGGGGGTATTTGTTTCACAGGCTGGCCTGAGGTCATTCTCTAAAGGGCCATTCACTCCAAGAATAATAGTAATGATAATAATAATAATAATAATAATAATAATAATAATAATAATAATTAAAACACGTCATTGAAAAAAATCACTCCAGAGGATGGTGAAGTCCACATCGCAACGATAACGACAAATACAGTGATGAGTGATGTCATTGGGGTTCATTGCCGTGTGAATGCTTGAAACACTTATAAGCTTGTGAAATCCAGAGGCGTTTTCAGGGAGTGTCGTTAAAATGGCAGGTGGATGTAGACTTGTGGCTATATTGCTGAACATGAATTTTTTCAGGCTTTAAGTGTTCATTCCAACATTGTTTACCTTCTCAGTAATAGTACTTGGCCTGGATGAGTCACAACTGCCTGTGTCTGACAGGGGGCTAGTTAACGTGTGCTCCTGCTGAGTCTTTGACAAGAAGAGTATGTCATTAAGGTGGGCAAAAACGTGAAGACAGTGAAGCATATTGCAATGGAAAATCATTACCAAGTGCTCAAAAGACAGAAGGAGCATTTCCCCATCCGAACGTTATGACGAAGTATTTATCGTAACCAGTAGGAGAGTTGAAGGCCATCTGCCAGTCGTCCCCTTACCCAATAAGGACCTTGTTATAGAGACAAAGGCCCATGTGGTGTTCATGTCCAGGCTAGATGCATTCCTAGCACTGTTTTGGATACAGTAAGACCCATCACTGAGTCCAGTATAGACAGGAGTATAAGGCCCAACCCCCTGTATAGAGAGTGGTATAAGGCCCATCCCCCAGAAAATATGGTGGTATAAGGCCCATCCCCAGTACATGCAGTTGTATAATGCCCATCCCCCTGTGTCCACAATGGCATAAAGCCCATTCCCTTTCATTGACAGGGGTATAAAGCCCATCCCTCCCCCTATATAGACAGAGGTATAAGGCCCATCACCCTGTATAGACAGTGGTACAAGGCCCATCCCCCAGAATATATGGTGGTATAAGGCCCATCCCCCTGTATAGACAGTGGTATAAGGACCATTCCCCTGTATAGACAGTGGTACAAGGCCCATCCCCCAGAATATATGGTGGTATAAGGCCCATCCCCCTGTATAAACAGTGGTATAAGGACCATTCCCCTGTATAGACAGTGGTATAAGGCCCATCCCTCTGAATAAAGAGTGGTATAAGGCCCATCCCCCTGTATAGACAGGGGTATAAGGCCCAAATCTCCGAATGGACGATGGTATAAGGCCCATCCCCCTGTGTAGACAGTGCTATAAGGCCCATCCCCCAGTAAAGACAGTGGTAAAAGGCCCATGTACCAGTATAGACAGTGATGAAAAAGGCCCATCCCCGGAATAAAGAATGGAATAAAGCCCATCCCTGCCTGTCGACAGTGCTACAAGGCCCATCCCCTGTATAGATGGTGGTATAAGGCCCATCCCCCTGTATAAACAGTGGTATAGGCCCATCCCCCTATGTAGACAGTAGTAGACAGCCAATCCCACGGAATATATAATGGTATAAAACCCATCCTCTTGTGTAGATGGAGGTATAAGGCCTGTCTGCTGGAATAGACAATGGATTAAGGCCCATCCCCCTGTATAGACAGTGGTATAAGGTCCATCCCCCTGTATAGACAGTGGTATAAGGCCCATCCCCAGGTGTAAACAGTGGCATATGGCCCATCCCCCAGAATAGACAATGATATAAGGCCCATCCCAATGAATCGGCGGAGGTGTAAGGCCCATCCCCAGGAATGAATGATGGTATAAGGCCAATCCCCTGAAGTAGACAATCATATAAGGCCCATTCCGCTGTGTACACAGTGGTATAAGGCCCATCTCCCGGTATAGACAGTGGTATAAGGCCTATTCCCCGGCGTCGACTGTCGTATAAGGCCCATCCCTTGTATAGACAGTGGTATAAGGAACATCTATCTGTAAAGACTGTGGTATAAGGCCCATCCCCTTATGTAGACAGTGGTATAAGGCCAATCCCAGGGAATATACAATGGTATAATGTCCATCCCATTGTGTAGAGGGAGGTATAAGTCCCGTCTGCTGGAATAGACAATGGAATAAGGCCCATCCCCATGTACAGACAGTGGTATAAGGCCCATTCCTTGTATAAACACTGGAAAAAGGCCCATCCCCCGGAATAGACAGCGGTATAAGGCCCATCCCTTATATAGATGAAGGTATACGGCCCATACCCCTATATAGACCGTGGTATAAGGCCCATCCCCATGTATAGACAGAGGTATAAGGCACATACCTTGTGTAGACAGTGATATAAGGGCCATCCCCCTGAATAGATGGTGGTATGAGGCCCATCCCGCTGTAAAAACAGAGGTATAAGGCTCATCCCCCTTTATAGACAGTGGTATAAGGACCATCCCCCTGTATAGACAGTGGTATAAGGCCCATCCCACTGTGTGGATTGTGGTATAAGGCCCATCCCCCTGTATAGACAGTGGTATAAGGCCTATACCTTGTATAGACAGTGGAAAAATGCCCATGCCCCAGAAAAGACAGTGGTTTAAGGCCCATCCTTGCTATATAGAGGTAGAGGTATAAGGCACTGTGTAGACAGCATTATAGGGCCTATCCCCTTGTATAGACGGTGGTATAAGACCCATCCCCTTGTATAGACGGTGGTATAAGGCCCATCCCCTTGTATAGACGGTGGTATAAGGCCCATCCCCCTCTGTAGACAGTGGTATAAGGCCCATCCCTCTGTATAGACAGTGGTATAAGGCCCATCCCCTGTACAGACAGTGGTATAAGGCCCATACCGCTGTATAGACAGTGGTATAAGGCCCATACCCCCGTGTAGACAGTGGTATAAGGCCCATCCCCCTGTATAGACAGTGGTATAAGGCCCATCCCCCTCTATAGACAGTGGTATAAGGCCCATCCCTCTGTATAGACAGTGGTATAAGGCCCATCCCTCTGTATAGACAGTGGTATAAGGCCCATCCCCCTGTATAGACAGTGATATAAGGCCCATCCCTCTGTATAGACAGTGGTATAAGGCCCATCCCTCTGTGTAGACAGTGGTATAAGGCCCATCCCTCTGTATAGACAGTGGTATAAGGCCCATCCCCCTGTATAGACAGTGGTATAAGGCCCATCCCCCTGTATAGACAGTGATATAAGGCCCATCCCTCTGTATAGACAGTGGTATAAGCCCCATCCCTCTGTGTAGACAGTGGTATAAGGCCCATCCCTCTGTATAGACAGTGGTATATAAGGCCTCCCCCTGTATAGACACCCCCCTGTATAGACAGTGATATAAGGCCTGTATAGACATCCCTCTGTATAGAGGCCATCCCCTGTATAGAAGGCCCATCCCCTAGACTGTATAGACAGTGGTATAAGGCCCATCCCTCTGTATAGACAGTGGTATAAGGCCCATCCTTCTGTATAGACAGTGGTATAAGGCCCATCCCTCTGTATAGACAGTGGTATAAGGCCCATCCCCCTGTATAGACAGTGGTATAATAGACCATATCCCTGTATAGACAGTGGTATAAGGCCCATCCTGTATAGACAGTGGTATAAGGCCCATCCCTCTGTATAGACAGTGGTATAAGGCCCATCCCCCTGTATAGACAGTGGTATAAGGCCCATCCCCTGTATAGACAGTGGTATAAGGCCCATCCCCTGTATAGACAGTGGTATAAGGCCCATCCCCCTGTATAGACAGTGGTATAAGGCCCATCCCCCTGTATAGACAGTGGTATAAGGCCCATCCAGTGGTAGACAGTGGTATAAGGCCCATCCTGTATTCTGTATAAGACTGTATAGACAGTGGTATAAGGCCCATCCCCTCTGTATAGACCCTGTGTAGACAGTGGTATAAGGCCCATCCCCTGTAGGTGGTATAAGGCCCATCCCCTGTATAGACAGTGGTATAAGGCCCATCCCCTCTGTATAGATAAGGTGGTATAAGGCCCATCCCCTGTATAGACAGTGGTATAAGGCCCATCCCCTGTCTGTATAGACAGTGGTATAAGGCCCATCCCCTGTATAGACAGTGGTATAAGACAGTGGTATAAGGCCCATCCATGGTAAGGCCCTGTATAGACAGTGGTATAAGGCCCATCCTCATCCCCTAGACAGTGGTATAAGGCCCATCCCCTGTAGATGGTATAACAGTGGTATAAGGCCCATCCCTCTGTAGACAGTGGTATAAGGCCCATCCCCCTGTATAGACAGTGGTATAAGGCCCATCCTTCTGTATAGACAGTGGTATAAGGCCCATCCCTCTGTGTAGACAGTGGTATAAGGCCCATCCCCCTGTATAGACAGTGGTATAAGGCCCATCCCCTGTATAGACAGTGGTATAAAGCCCATCCCCCTTTATAGACAGTGGTATAAGGCCCATCCCTGTATAGACAGTGGTATAAGGCCCATACCCCTGTATAGACAGTGGTATAAGGACCATCCCCCTTTATAGACAGTGGTATAAAGCCCATCCCCCTTTATAGACAGTGGTATAAAGCCCATCCCCCTTTATAGACAGTGGTATAAAGCCCATCCCCCTGTGTAGGCAGTGGTATAAGGCCCATCCTCCTGTATAAACATTGGTGTACGGCCCATCCCCCCATGTAGACCGTGATATAGAGACGCAGCAGGAGTTGGTAATGCAAGAGTAAGTTTCCTGATCTCCTCTACGGGAGAACAGATGGTGAGAAATTTCTGTTCAAATAAGCCCCCAACGCCACACACTCGCGATCTCTACAGTCCATGAGAACGGCTGGATATTCCTCTTGGCTATATCTGCAAAAAATCATTACGCTGATATAGCCATAACTTCAAAAATATTGCTAGCAGTGCAAAATGAACTGATTGTGCATCTCATGAGTTGAACAGAGGGGTACTGCCCTCGGGTCAGACAGTATTAGTTGTGCCATGTGGTTCTCAAATCGATGAATTCTCCCGCTCCTGACGGGGTAATTGTGCTAATTGGCAAATCTAAATGATCGAAGCGAAATGCTAGAAATGGCTTGCTCTTTTGGAACCTGGATTTCACACCACTGACAGAAATTACTGCCCTCGGGTCAGACAGTATTAGTTGTGCCATGTGGTTCTCAAATCGATGAAAGGTAATTGTGCTAATTGGCAAATCTAAATGATGACCTGGATTTCACACCACTGACATGAAATGTGTGTTAAAGATGTTAAAATAAGGCAGTCATAAGGGCGGGGGATTAAGGGAAGGAAGCATGATTTTTCCAGTGATATAGCAGTGGAAAATAAATGCAGGATGTGGATTATGAGTTGGGTGGGTAAAGAGAATTCAGTGTCAGTCCATGGATAGACCATGCAATATGTGCTAACCCTGGGGTCAGCAGATTTTGATAAAATTTGGGTGAGTGATACATATTATCAAGTAATAAAAAAGTGCAGAATATTAGGAAATTTTACCCACTGGTACCGGAGGAAATGCCAAAAATTGATATTTGGGCATTTTGTATGCGTTTGGTGTTGATTTTCAAGGGGTTGCTTCTCGACGCTCTCTGCAGACAATAAAAAATGCTTCGACAATGCAATTTTGCATATGTCTTTGGTTTCATACTCCACTACTGTATGCAAAGTTCCATGGATATTGGCTGTCAATTTCCGAAGAAATTTGCAAAAGTTTTACCCGTGCCCCAGAATACTGGTTTTTGTCCAGGGAAGTTCCGGGGTCCATAACTCCCTCTCTGCAGAGAGCCTGATAAAGTGATTTGCATTAAATGAAAGGGCATAACTAGTTCTTTCCAAAACTGAAAGAAAATTCTTGCCCGCTCATTCCATTTACAAACATGGACCACATGAAATTACCAAAATAATACTGCTGCATTGTTGTTGTCGTTGTTGTTGGTTAGCTAGTACCGGACCAGTATTCTTGCAATGCAACCTAATCTACCATTGTTTTAGTTACCCGAGATGCATTTTTGCAGTGAATTCCACTCGTGGTGCAGGCCCCACCACGCATGCAGTATCACAAATATTGCATCCCTCAACAGAGAAAATCCTCATAGATTGTATTTCGTAACAAATTTGGTTGGCCCCAGTTTTTTTACACTACACCCATTGCAGGGAAGTCGAGAAGAGGGCATGGATACTTGACCCCCGGCACATGGTCACCAGTGTAAAGTGTAAAATTGCCTTGGGATTCACTTGATTGGGTGGGCCCTTCCGCTTCTAGGTACTGAAGAGAATTTGTAAAATATTCTGTTTTTTATTTCACAATATGTTCCACAAACACAAGCACTTCATGCCATAATCCAAGAACGTGATTTCGTGAACATGATTTCCTCTCTAAACAGCTCGTCCCGAGATCTTCACGAGATCTGGGCAAAACCTGACGTCAGGTTGTGCCGTCCAATTAAGACAGACCTAGCCAGAGCCAATCACGGCGCTGGACCTGCCCACCCCGGAAACTATTCCAGCAGACGCAAACAACCGCGGATTATACTATGCCTTAGTAGTGTCTACACTTCTGGAAATTCAAAAGAAGAACCGCAGATCATTTGAGGTGCAGTTTTGTCAGTATCTCTCCCAAAGCTGCTTGTCTGTTTATTTTTGGACGTGAAGATAAGCACAACTATTTTCTCTTCCAAAAGACGATGCTGACAGAAATCAGTGGGTAGCTTTTTTGTTTTCTGGTGGCAAACAGCCACAGTCAAAGGGAGGGTTAGCTGTTTGTGCTCGGCATTTCACTGAAGAAAGCTTGGTCAATAAAGGATAATTCAATGCTGGATAAGCATTTCAGCTGCTTCTCTAACCTGAGGCAGTCGCATCAATCAAGCGCTCAGAGCCACAAGCTGTAAGTAACGATATAACAGCAAATAATGACATGTAAGTGAGGCTAACGTGTTACAGGTGGCTAGCAGGACCGCTAACGATAGTTAGCACTAACAACTGGCCTCAAAGCAGGCTTTGTAAAATATCTGAAGGTAAAGCTTTGATCGGTTGAGACTGTCCGCGACACACAGATGCAGAAGCAGTTGCTTTTCTGCATAAGCCTACCTAACATGATAGCCTGTTGAATGTGGCTGTAGCACTGCGGCTAACGTAGCTAAGTTACTGTTGCCAATGTTTGTGTCCTGAATATGCAAGAGTGATATCACAGGACATTCAACAGAAGGTGTGTGAACATAAACCTCATTTGAAGCAAACTTTTTATACTTGTTTGTAATTTGGATGCTTGATACAACTGTTCACAGTAACAGAACTTATTGCCTGTAAAAACTGTATTGCAGGAAAACGTTTGTTTCTGTTGTTGTTATGACCGCTCAGTTGCTGGCTACTGCATGTGAGTTCGCGTGCTGTGCTACTTAAAAATGCTCCTGGTTGACTTATATGCAGTAATTCTGATCAGTATGCTTGTGTTACTTCAGTAAGCATCAACGTGGCAGTTTCATCATAATGTTGCCGGATTGTAGCCACTACAGTTGAAGCTAACCGAAGAAGCTTTGTATGCCTCTGCAAAGTTGGGCCAAAAAGGCTGCAGTTAGACCAGATGTAGGTTTTGCAGAGCTTGGGGTGGGTGTTTGGGTTTGTTCACTGCTACTGTGAAACTTTGAAAAGCAACTGCAAAACGCACTAGCTATAACGTGTCTGGTATAACAAACAATTTCTCTGCATTGCTGCTGCGGAATGTCATTCCCCTTTAAAAATTGTTATGGCTAATAAAAAGCCAAAAAATATGTAGATTGGATGCGGAATTCTTTCCAGTACAAGTTATCGATTTGTTAGCTCCACATAAGCAACGCTTACACTGTTTGTGTGTGTTTTGCTACAAGCTCATTCAGTAGCTTGGTTTCGGGATTGTGTTTCGTTTTGGTGGAAATGGTCATCAGGAGCTTTTAGCTAAGTTTCTTCTGAATAAGTGGGTACATGACTACATAACAGTACAGCTACAACCCCACGAATGCAAGGCGAGACAGTACGAGCAAAAAACTAAAATTTCGACTTACCACTCATTGACATCTTCCTAAACGTTGCAACACCTCAATAAAATCCTCCTTCCGTTCGGGGTCGGATTCGGGATCAAACATGTACGGTCTTACAGCAATAGATGCCGCGGAAAGCTGTCCTGAAATACCGGCCATCTTGGTTTCCTGGTTTTTCGGACCTGCGCCCTCCCCCGGAATTGAAGCGGCCAGGCAGCCAATCAGAGTGGCGCCTCATTTGCATACCCTCCCACCCATTTCAGAACGGCTCGTGTTTCAGGGTGCGACAGACACAGAGGCCGGCGCAGAGGGAAGGTGTCTCACTAAGCCTGGATGTGTGGTTTTTTTTTTTTTGTAACTTAAGTCGTAACATTATTTTAAAGACCCATTGGACATATTTTAAACGACTAAAAATAGCATAATAGGGGACCTTTAAAGGGCAGCTAAGAGAGCCATCTAGCGGTAGAAATAAGGAACTAAACTACTGAAATGCAGAAAACTGGACATTTTGCAGTCGTAATCATGAGAAAACCAAGACAGCAGGCAAAAAATTTCTTTTTCTACTTGAAAGCACATTTATTTTTGCATTTTTTTAAGCCAGAGCTAGACAGTCAGGTCCCTGCACACAGTAAGTTATCAGCCACAGAAGAACAGCATTTTCTGACTTTTGAGGGAGAGGGGGTTAAATAGTGGGATATATCTTATTTTCAGAAATATTCAAAAACATAGGATTGATAGGAATATATTGCCAAACATATCTACTTCAGATTTTAGCCTAGTAATGTTCTGTGCTTTTGCTTTGAAAGTTGGCAGATGCTGATAAATTTGCAGAAATTTTATGAAAATTCATAGATTTCCTTAACTGGAAAATGCATTGGGACCATTTTGGACCCCCTACTCCTGTTCACTCCAATTATTCGCCAAATGGGGTTGGCTGCTGGCATTATGCCCTGGGGCCATCCTGTAGTTAAGATATGGGCAGGATTCACGGACCCCCCCAGGTTAGCACATTTTGCAAATTTTGCATGGCCTATCCATGGACTGACACTTAAACTGGCCAGAGCAGGGTGGGATCTTGGACTTCAGTTTAGATTCTGCCAAAGTTACTTCCTGTCTGACATCATTTCTTGTTTTCTTTCTTATGCCTGTGTCGTCCTGGGCTTTCTGTTGTGGGAGTTATGGTGCAGTCCCACAACACAAGAAAAATCCAGGACCCTTCTGTTTGCACTCAGCCATTACTCACTTGTGGACGTGGCAAATGGATGCCAACGTTATGCCTTCCAACGGCAGCACAGAAGTTCTCCCGCGTCAGGTTTTTGAGCAAATTTGATTGGCTACTGTAGGACACGTACGGTACTTATTTGCATAAAGTTCAAAATTTTCAACTTTAACCCCTTTCCTTTTGCAGTGCCATTGGCCAGCTCAGATTGGAAAGTGTTCCAGCATGCATCGCACAACAAAATGCTCGCAAGCGACAAACAATGAGCTTAGTGTGGACGAGTGTGCTGTTTTCTTGTGGGCTTGACCATTTGGCTTGAGTTTTGTAAAATGCTTGTTTTGGCAATCCATAAAATGCAATATGCAAATAAATTTCAATTTCATTCAGTGGGAATCAACGGGGACAACAGAAGCGGGATTAAGGTTAATGGGGCTACATTCAACGAGTGCCTGTAGGTTGATAAAGAGTGCAAAGGAACCGCAGCTGTAATAATCATTACATCTATTAGGAACTGCTGAAACACTTAAACTGTGGGCCACAGCAAAAATAATAAAATATCGGCTCTGTCAGTCTCAACTTGTGATTCCATTTTTCATTTGGACCTGGAGTCTTATTTGTTTCTTTTTTGACATGTAATACCAAAAGAATATGTCCGTTGTCAAGAAAAACTGACATAAAAACAGATATTTGTTGCTTGTGAGGAAGAAATGGTAACACTTTATTTGAAGGGGTGTGCAAGAGACTGACATGGCGCCTGTCATGAACAAGGAGGAGTCTTTATTTAGTCTGTGTTTATGACTGTTGTCCTGATGAGTCATTCGGTCAATCATGAAATTTTAATGGGAAGTTAACATTGTTCAAGATGTAACTGTTATGAAAGTATGACAATAACCAAGACTACATAACCTGTACATAACCCAAACCCAAATGAGACTTAATGACAACATTCATAAACATTCATACAGATTCCATCATGTTCACGACCAATGTCGTGTCATGGTTACGTCAGTGTCACGCTAGCCTTATGCACACCCCTTCAAATAAAGTATGATCGAAAAAGTTTCCCACCCGGGGACTTGAACCATGCGTTAAGGCGGACTTTTTTTTTTAGAAGTGGTGGCTCTTCATTAGGTTTCAAGGGCAGTATTAATCAAAGCGGGGAATGGAAATACTCCAGCAGCGGCAGACAGTGGAGAATTTCCATCGGTCTGCAGACGGGCCGAGCCAAGAGATTGGCGCAATCAGCGCCTTGATCAGAATGCGATTGTCTCTTCTTTCGCCTAACGGCCGGACTGATAACGGGTCTTTGTATAATAATAATAATGATGAAAAAACAGGCACACGCATCCCCTCGTCGTCAGAGCCCTTGATTGAGTATCTGTGTTTATAATTCGTGGTTTGCAGTTTGTTCAATCGTCATTGTCGCTTATGCTCTCCTAACAACTGCCACTTCATCCAAGCTCGTTCCCATACATGATCAGTTTATTCTTTTCTCAAACATAAATTAGTCAGCGAATCCACTGCTAAGCTCGGTCTACCTGTCCCAAAAGGAAAAAAAACCCATACATTTTTACGCCTTTGTTTCATTGAAACGGACCGAACCTTTCGTCAGCACGCTTATTGGTCAAGAATAGGGATGCGGCTTTTATTAAGTTTAGCATTGTTTCTTTCTGACCCCTACAAATTGGCAAAACCCTCTTTTATATTCTCGAACAGAGCCCATTTTGAAACTGCTCCGTCTCTCAGGTATTGAGCACTGGATGCAACAATAACGGTCCACTTTTTTTTTTCTTCGACGAGGAAAAGAAAATGCTTTCGGCTTTGTCACCTCGTAATTATCTGATAAAGATCTGAGACGTGATAGTGACACTGTTTACCGAACGGACGAACAAGAGCTCTAATCAGAAAATGGGCAGTTCTGAGGCTTTCTGAATTGTCACCGCTGGATCACAGTGCTGAATGCCCATTATCAAGGTCACCGCCTTCTAATGATTTTTCCGGAGATCAAATAGAAATGTTATGGGTTTTGTGGGTGACGGACATTTCAATTTTGTGAATATTGTGGATCTGCGAGACCTGAATAGGTGAAGAACAGCATCCTCTTTGAGATTAGCGACATTTCATTGGCCTGCCCTCTTCTCATATAATGATGTCCTAGTTCTATTCTCCGGCATTTAGAAGCCAACTTCTCAGCATTATACAATTTTTACATGCTGTGACAAAATATTTGTGTACTGTGATGTCATAGAACCTTATAGCAGCAGGCCCAACTTCCTGGTATTCTGGATCATGATGTCACGCAGATTCTGCGGCAATCCTTGCCATTCACTGTCGGTATTGCGCATAGTGATGTAATATACACTCGCTGCATCTCCAGAATGTTCCGCAGTAGCGATAGTTTCTGGGTTGCTGGTGATCTCAGAAGCACAACTCCATCAGCAAATGTCATCTCACGCCGTGCCTGATATTTCAGCGCCCCAATCAAAAACAAATTAGCGCCCCAACCGTCTCCCCCACCAAACATTGCACTTCATCCGTCACCCAGAGCGCACGCACACTACCCACACCCCCCACCCTCTACCCCCTCGGCAAATGAGAGAATCACGGCCCGGAATCAATGGCGAAATGGGCGAATCGCTGAGACGTAAACTGTAATGTTTATTAAATGGGATGTGCTCTAAATTGAAAGAACCAAAATCAATCACCGTGGTTGGAAAAAAAAAACGGCAGAGATAAAAATTCAGAGGCAACCAAACTATTCAGAAAGTAAACAGTAATGTATTTTAAATGGGTGATGTAAACTGAATTACAAAGTGATACAGTATACCTTCTGAAAGAATTATAATATTTATATTGCGTGAAGATTATGACACAGACTGTTTATTTCAATTGCTGCCAGACTCCCGTCCTTTTTCTCAACAGCGGAAGAGAAATTCTTATTAAATATCGGGAGAACTCATTCATCGTGTCTGAGGTAGCCTCGTATTAGATTAATTAATCTGAGTTGTGTATTTAAAACGGATGAAGCAGCTATCCTCCAGGCTATATAAACTGTTAGTGCCGTAATTAAAATTCCCTTTCGTGATTACTCTTGAACACGACCGTTCTAAAATTCACCTTATTCAGAAGATACGAGGGAGATCGAATTTTCCGGCGTCGCTTATTTCATAATGGATCGTTTCATATGTGGTTCACGAAATTCTGTGTGATGAGCGATCTGGGGTCGTAGATATTCATTTAAAACACGACCATTAATTGGCTGACGCCAAACGGCGGAGGTCTGAAGTCGCTGACATCGAGCTGCGGTGATAAAATCATTGGCAATAAAAAGCTACTCATAATGAAGTTGGCTAAACCAATCATGCAGGGGTATTCTGGGCAGCATTTATGCTTATTAGTGACCCGGAACTCACTAACATAAAGAAAATTTGTACACGGTTCATTAAGGTTGCGTTACTCGTTCTAGACCTGTTTCCTACATCCTCTTTTCCTCTGTATCTGGAAACAAGAGTTTAGAACGCCGAGTTCCTCTTTCGTGGTGAGGGCCAGGGGGAGCAGAAGCCTATCCCAGCATGCATTGGGGCAGAGGCTGTGACACACTGAACTGGTTGCGAGTATGTCACAGGAAGATGCTTTGTAGCATGCCATGATTGTTTCACTTAGACATGTTCCAGTATGTATACCACCGTGCTCTTGGACCAGACTCACACCGGACAAAATGGTGGCAATCTTTCTCTCTGTTGTATCCCTCTATTCTCTCTCTCTCTCTTTCTCATCCCTCTTTTCCCTCACTGCTCTCCCCCTGTGCGATGTGCCGATGAGCAGTTCTCCAAGGCCCAGGTGGTGCGCACGACAGACTCGGCGCATGGCGGAAATTTCCTCATTAATATTCGACGACAGAGTTGCCCTGTTCGCTCTCTCTTTTCACTTTATTGTCTGTTTTGATTATGAAATAAACCCAGATTTCAATAGTGAGAAAATGTGTCTCTTCTTCTCTGTCATTTCTTTACTCTGAAAGGCAGATCAGTGGAACAGACTCATCTCCTTCTGAGCGTGCTAGGTGTGATTCTTTATTTTCCTCTGTAATAAGCAGAGAGGGAGGCGGAAGTCTTGCGAGGGATTTTTAATCTGTGATGTTTGTTTTAGGGCTGGAGTGTGAATTCTGAAAAGGGCAGAGGGAACGAGGGATGAGAGGAGGAATCTGTCGGGAGGAAACGGAGGTGTGGGGGTGTAATGAGCCCCTCTCCCCCTCTTTCCCTCGCTCTCTCCCTCTCTCTCACTCTCTTTCCCCGCTTTATCTCCTCATCTCTCATTCCATCTCTTTCTCTCTTCATCTCTCTCCTTTGTCTCTCATCCATCTCTCTCTCAATCTCTCGCTGTCTCTCTCCCTCCTTCTCTCCTCCCATCTCTCTCATTTGTTTTGTCTCTGTATCTCTCTCTCTCCCTCTCTTTTTGTCTGCGTCTCTCTCGTTTCAAATGTCGCTCCATGTCTCTCTCTCCCTCCTTCTCAGTCCCTCTCTCCCTCTCTCTTTCTCTCCTCTCCCTCTATCCCTCCCTCGGTCCCCGGTGGATAGTTTCCTCAGTAGAAGAAGAGGTCCTCTGAGGTGGGGTGTATTTCCTGTCTGTCGGATCACTTTTCATTAGGGGCGGGGCTCTTTCCTCCCGAGCTTTAGGGACCCCCCATACACACACACACACACACACACACTCTCTCCTCAGCCAGGCAGGAAATTGAAACAGGGGTTAGAAAATGAAAATGGAACCCCCCCAAAAAACAGAGAGGGCAGTCTCCCCGCCTGTCGAAAACCATTACCCTGCAAAGAGCAGCAGAACAAGAGCAGTCAGATTAAACAGCCTCACGTCAGGAACGTTCCAGAACATTGTGTGTGTGTGTGTGCGCGCGCGTGTGTGTGTGTGTGTGTGTGTGTGTGTGTGTGTGAGGGAGTGAGTGCATGTTTGTGTGTGAGACAGAGTGCTTATGAGTGTGTTTGTGTGTAACAAGTGAGTTCTTATGAGTGTGTTTTACAGAGTGAGTGCATATGAGTGTACGTGTGTGCGTGTGTGTGTGTGTCTGTCTGTCTGTCTGAGCTACATGGTCATTTTGGCTCTTCCATTTTCCAACTTGGCATACCTGACTCAAACAGCAGCTTAACAAGATTTTAAGCTGTTGAATGAGGTGTGTTTGTTAGGGTTGGTGTGAAAACCTACAGGACAGTAGATCTCCAGGAACAGGGTTGGGCAGCCCTGCTCTAGGGTTAAGTTCAATGGCCAACCACGTTCAAAGCAATCTATCTGTGTTACAATCGAACCGTCATGCTTGCTGCGCGAGTGACGCCATTTGACGCAATTTTGCTACCAGAGTTGAAGCATCGTGGAGAGGTGGGTAAAACTTGAGTTTGACATCTCAGCAAGTTTGTACATTTCAAAATTTTTGTCTCTATGATACTTAATAAACATGAAGTGAATCAAAACTATAAAGTAATGCACAAAGTATCTCCATGGTGTATCTAAATGGGAACAACTAGCAAACTGCAATAATTCTGCCCAAAAATCGCTATTAATACGCCTAAGGTAAGGCCAAATAAATCAAATCCACAATCCACAAGACTTGAGAACGCATTTGTGTGCAACTCGCATTGAACATGGGCAGTCAATCCATATGACGTCATATTTGTGAACCCAGGTAAAAGTAGATATAAGCAATCAAACTAAGCCCAGCTGTTGAATGAGGTGAGCTTTGTTAGGGTTGAAATGAAAACCTACAGGACAGTAGATCTCCAATAAAAAGGATGGGCAGCCCTGCTCCGGCTGTAGAATGAGGTGTGTTTTTTTAGGGTTGGAGCGAAGAGCTTCAGGATGGTAGATCTCCAGGAACAGGGTTGGGCAGCCCTAATACTGTAGAAATTGACATTCTGTCCTGCAATACTGCCACAGAAACAACAGGAAGTGCCTATAGTTACAGAGTGGAGAGGGTCGGCCTAATTTCTCTCCGTGAGCCAAAGGTGTCCATTTGAGCAGTATCGCTGGGGGCTTCATTTTTCTAACACCGTTGACATTTTCTCTGGGAAACTTAAAATCCAATTTCATCAGAGGGCTCCCCTCCTCGTTTATATTCCGCATATTCCGGGAACCGAACGCTGCGATATTTCTCTGCCGCAATTAAGGTCAAGCACAGAGCTTCGGCTGCGCGGCGACGGAATTTAAATTTTACATGTATGAATATCGCCGCGGTTACGCCTCATCTGAGAGCTGAGCTGCTCTCCGTCACCTCAGTGCGTTCCGTGTTTCAGCTGTCGGTGGCATACAGGTGGCGCATACACCTTTATACACGCGCACACTGATGGAGGGATAAGGAGCCTCGTGATTGGCTGATTGACTGTCTGCTGTGGTTGCTGGTTCCTGTAGAGATTAACATGCCAGGGGTCAGAAAGTATAAGTCCTGCTGTTATACCTCCACGCCTACACTCAGTCACCTGATGTCACTCATTAGCTCCGCCCCCTGGATGAAGGGTTGTTTTGATTGGTTCACCCAGTTGGTTGAAACAGAATTTGGGGGCGGAGTTATAAATTCTGGAATTGGATTCACTACACCTGAGTATGAGTCCCTTGCGAGATTTTGATTCTGGGTTGCACCTGGACATTTATATATTTTTGTAAATAAAAACATCAAACACATTAAGTGTGTTAAAACAGTTTTGGCTTCAGATCTGAGTGCTAGGTGACCCTACAGTGCTGGGAAATATGTTGTTTGGTTTCTATAGCTCACCTGATGCACTCATATTAAAACCAACAATTTTTACTTTTAAAAAAACATTTTGCTGTGGAGTAAAACCTAATTTCCCTCCTTTTCTTTCCCTTTCCCCCCTCTCTCTCTCTCTCTCTCTCTCTCTTTGTTACTATACTGGAAGTGTCCTTAAAGACTTGGATCAAGGTCAGAGAGGTGGATCCGATGGAGAGATGGAGGGACTGTAAAATGAATGGGAAAGAAAGAGAGGTCGAGTGAAATTCACAAAAAGAAAGAGTAAATAATGAGTCCTGGAGGCAACCGAGCAAAACTGTCTTCCTGTCACGGGGGCGGAGCCCGCCGCCACGGCAATGGCCAATCTTTGAGTGACAGCGGTGGCGTGACGATGTGCGACTCGGCGGCGGCCGATCACAGACACTCCTTCTTCTTCTATTGTTTGGGGCATTCGCCGTGGGTCATCTTATCTGCCCACCGCTGACTGTTGCTGTGCGTGTGTGCGTTTGTGCGTGCGTGTGTGTGTGTGTGTGTGTGTGTGTGAGAGAAAGAGGATACGTGTGTGTGTTCTTGTGTGAGAGTGTTTGTGCCAAATAGTGTGTCTGACAAAGTGTGCATGTGTGTGTGTGTGTGTGTGTGTGTGTGTGTGTGTGTGGGGTGGTGAGGGAGAGTAGTGTATGTGTTTGTGTGTGTGTGTGTGTGTGTGGATGTGTTTGTGAAGGAGAGTAGTGCGTGTGTCTTGTTTCTGTGTGTCCTTATGTGTGTGTTTGTGTGTTTGAGAGAAAGTATTGTGTATTTGTGTCAGTGTTCCTGTGTGAGTCTGTGTGTGTTTGTGTGTGCACTTTTGTATGTTTGAGGGCAAATAAGTGTGTAGTGCGTGCGTGTGTGTGTGCGTGTGTGTGTGTTAGTGTGTGAAGGAGTGTAGTGTGTGCATGTTAGTGTGAGGGCAAGTATGTGTACGTATGTGCATGTGCACATGAGGGAAAGTGTGTATATGTGTGTGTTTGTGAGTCTGAGCTGAAAGGAGTCCTCGGTGTCTGAGGATGTGTTGCCATGGGGGCAGGGGGTGGAGTAAATGATGGACAGCTTGTCTGAAGACGGTCCTGCTTCTGCAGAGGAGGCGGAGCTGTTTCCACGGCAGCTGTCCCCCTGTTTGCCTGTGATTGACAGGTTTACCAGTGATGCCTCCTGCTAGGCCATTTCAGTGTGTGTTCTCATTCTCTGTCTTTTGATGCGTACTGTGCGTGCATGCATGTGTGTGTGTGTGTGTGTGTGTGTGTGTTACTTGTCTCAGAGCCCAAGGACAACAGCAGGACACATTTCTTTAAAGATAAAGGCCCAGCCATGCATCACCTCTGCGAACGGCAAAGCTTTACAGAGAAGCCAAAGTGAGAATCGGCAATACCACACAATACACAAACAGTGCAAGCGCGCGCACACACACACACACATGCATTGTGCAAACACACAGTCCACACACATGCATGCACATACACTGAATAAATATACAAACACACATCACATGTACACAATCAAACACTCAGCCCACACATACAGACACACAAACACATAAATATAAAAACATACAACCCCAGTTCCGAAATTGTTGGGACGAAGTGTAAATTGTGAATAAAATCAAAATGCAATGACTTTCAGATCACATGAGCCAATATGTGATTTACAATAGAACATAAATAACATTTCAAATGTTGAAACTCAGACATTTTACATTTTTATCCACAAAATGAGCTTATTTCAAATTTTCTGGCTGCAACAGGTCTCAAAAAAGTTGGGACAAAGGCAAAAAAGGACTGAAAAAGCAATTAATATATAAGAGAATCAACTGAAAGAACATTTAGCAAGTAATTAAGTTAACTGGCATCAGGTGTATAACATGATTGGCTATAAAAGGGATGTCTTAGAGAGGCTGAGTCTCTCAGAAGTAAAGATGGCCAGAGGCTCTCCAACCTGTGAAGGCTTGCATTAAAAAATTGTGGAATACTTTAAAAACAATGTTCCTCAATGTCAAATTGCAAAGGCTTTGAAGGTCTCATCATCGACAGTTCATAACATCATCAAAAGATTCAGAGAAACTGGAAAAATCTCTGTGCGTAAGGGAGAAGGCCGAAGACCTTTACTGGATGCCCGTGATCTTCGGGCCCTCAGACGCCACTGCATCACTCACCGGCATGATTCTGTCATTGACATTACTAAATGGGCCCAGGAATACTTCAAGAAACCACTGTCAGTAAACACAGTCCACAGTGCCATCCACAGATGCCACCTAAAACTCTATCATGCAAACAGGAAGCCATTGTTGAGCATGATCCAGAAGCGCCACCGTGTTCTGTGGGCCAAGGCTCATTTAAAATAGACTGTAGCAAAGTGGCAAAGTGTCCTGTGGTCAGAAGAGTTCAAATTTGACATTCTTGTTGGAAATCATGGGCGTCGTGTCCTCCGGGCAAAATAGGAGAAAGACCACCCCTCCTGTTATCAGCGTTCAGTTCAAAAGCCAGCATCTCTGATGGTATGGGGATGCATTAGTGCATATGGTGTGGGACACTTGCATGTTTTAAAAAGCACCATGAATGCTGAAAGGTATATAAAGGTTTTAGAGCAACATATGCTCCCCTCCAGACGACACCTATTCCAGGGAAGGCCTTGTGTATTTCAGCAGGACAATGCAAAACCACATACTGCAGCTATTACAACAGCATGGCTTTGTAATAGAAGAGTCCGTGTGCTGAACTGGCCTGCCCGCAGTCCTGATCTTTCACCGATTGAGAACATTTGGCGCATAATTAAATGAAAAGTTTCTCTGTCTGAAAATTTTAGGAATATGCACTATACCCACTATTCAATTCCATCCAAAGCTGCTGGTAGGGTGAATAAATGAGGTGAATAAACTGTTTCCTGGTGAAAGCACAAAATTTCGCTCTTATTTTCAACCTATTGCAGTCATTAGATGCAGCATAACTACCGCATTCACTGAACTTTCTCAAAAAAATGCAAGCTCAACACGGTCAGCCAGGAAACCGCTCACACAGTGAGGGACAAAGCCCATTCTAGACTGCCAGTATGGGGTCTCACAATAAGGGCTGTTCACTCTGTGCAGCTGCAGTCAGTATCTTCTGAGTAATTTTGGGTGCAAAATTTACTCCAACACGGTTATGAGGAACCTGTTGACATAACTTTTCCAAGATAATCCAACATCTTAGTTTTTATAGAGTAGTTGTCAACACATCATGTGGGCGTAAAAAAGCGCAACTCTAGCTGTTGAACGTTTTTTTTTTTTCGCTTATATTTTTATGCTCCTCAAATGAAAAGTCATGTCTCAAAAATCCACTTCTGAGAGCATGTCTTGTGCTTAAGTAGTTTTATCAATTACTGGGTAGTTTAAAGTAGTGACCAGGTATTTTTTTGGATCATGTGTAATTATTTCCCATTTCAATTGACCTCTTGACAGCATGTTAAGCCTTTCACCGTGAGAGACCATTAAGTGGCATTACCTTCAGCGAACAGAGTGCTGTTTAAGTGAATTACCGTTCGTGGGATGTAGTGGCCAAACCTCATAACAGCGTCCCCTGCTGAGCAGGTGCATTTCTCTCCAACTCACCGCACAAAAATGGAGCACTAGTTTCTCATTCCAAACAAATTTGAATTAGCAAAGTGGAATGTCCTCGCTCCTTCAAATGTCAATTAGACATGATGTTAGTTACAGACTGTTATAGGCATGGTAGATAGCAGATGGTTTACAAGAGATTCATGGGTTGATCGTTCCTATGTTACGTATTCTGGATCGTTAGGTGATCCCTGATTGATTCCCTGCTCAGGTGTCAGGACTGGAAGGAAGGTGTGAAAGATAAGCGGTTGGAATGAGCCCCGTATCCCCAGCATTTAGTAACAGTTAGTCTCCGTGAATTTCCTGGGGTCATTGATTTTATAATGTGATGGTGGCGTCCAAGATTTTCACTCCTGGAATATCAGAAGCACAAGCTTAAAATTTGGGAGGCCAACTACTTTTGTGCCTGAGACCATAAATCAGGATTCTTAAACTGGAGTCTGAAGATACCACGAGTCTTTCAGTGGTCAGCAAAATTCCCATTTGTTTCATGATCGTACTTATTGATTCAACAAAGTTTTGGCCTCTGTAAAACGTTTGCGCAAGTTTCATGGATTAGATTTTGAACTTGGTACCATATTTGTGTGTGCTCTAGAAATGATGTTTAAAACACACTTGGGACTTTTTAATATGAACTTAATTGTTTCATGAATGACATTTTGACATTAGTGTTTTGCTTTGGTCCATAATGATTTTTTGGATATTGATATACAAGGATATACAGCGCTGTGGTACAGTGCACAGCCGCTTCATAGGAAGAAGGTCATGGGTTCAAATCCCTGGGACATTTCTGTGATGGATTGGTGAGCTGTCCAGGGTGGGTCCCTGCCTTTCGCCCAGAGTCAGCTGGGATAGGCTCCAGCTAATCCCGTGACCCCAGTGAGGAATAAGTGGGTATAAAGAATGGATGGGATATTCATTCTTAGTTACCTAGATGCAGATTTTTGGCAAGGATTGTAGTCACTCAAAACTGTCAGATACTCTGGAGCAAATTAAACCTCTTGAAGTCTAGTCCTTTTTAGTGAAATCAAACGCTCCTGAAATAGGCGTCTCAGATCTTTTTCGCTGTGAGCTTGCATGTCTTTACTGAGGCGATGATCAGATGGTTTACGATGTTCTAATTCGGAGCGCTGACCTGGTTTAGAGCAGAATGCAGCGGGTTACTTTTAACGATTTAACAGAAATGATAGACTGCAAGCAGCTCATGAATAAACAAAACAATTTCATCAGATTGCTTTTTCAGTTTCCGGGCCTTGCGTGTAGTCAGTGGGGCCTGTGTTACTGAGAACAATATGTTCTTATTCTTTGGTGAACAAGCAATGAACTGTGCTTATTTGTTTGTTTATAGATTGATATGCTTAGCTAAATCATTTCCCAGAGTAATTTCTGTAATTAGTCTACCTACAGTACAGCACAGACCGTTAATACACGGACAGTGACTCAATATTTTGCTGTTTTTGCTTGTCACATATATCCATATCAGGTGATGTGTGCAAATTTAATCCCATTTATGTCATAATTAGTTCCCCATTTTAGGGGACAAATTAACATAATCTTAAATACTCGCTTTAGTGAGGACAGAGAATTTTAAAAAAAATTCTCCAAACTATCCCTGGTGGTTTTATGCAAAATATCACAAGAAGAACAAGTTCAGATTTGGTGTGAAATTGGTTTTCCAGTAAACTGGATTGCGGCGGGACTATGTTGAAATGTGTTCAAAGTGACTTCTTAAAGCTGATTTTTTTTTTTTTTTTTTTTTTTGAATGGACGTGCTTGAATTAAGAGGGTCTCTCCAGACTGCACAGAAAATCTGAAAATGTGAGAAAGAACAGATGATGTGTACAATAGCCGTGGGACTAGAACCACTCCTCATCTGGGCTCTAGAGCTGACAGCCATTTAGTCAGTTTATTTTAGTATTTACTTCCACAGCTTCAGGGTCGCAGCTCATAGGTAATGAGTCTATTTACTCAAGTCAAAAGCTCTACCAGAGCTCTATTCAAATACAGTAATTCCCTGCTCTGAATTTTCAGAAGAAAATACCGTTTTCAGTGTTAAACTGAAGGTGTAGACTTACGTGCTCATAATCTGCACTGAGTGACGCCGAGATCGGCGGTTCGGTTTACTCTTGTCATTTCACGCATCTTCTGATTGGACGATATCCGGATATGACTTATCCACATTCCACTAACACTTAGCGTCATCGATGCAACTTCACCCGACGGATTTAAATCCGATTTGCGCAAAATGCAAATGTCAGTTGATCGAGAGTTTCCGAGGTTTTTTTTTTTTCTGGGAGGTACTGTTGTCTTGATAGCACACTAGCTGAAAAAAAGCTCACGAGGTGACATTTTATGAGGAAAAGATATGCTGAGCACACAATTTCTTGCGGGAAAATATTAGCGACATTATATTTTCACGGTTAAAGTTCCTATTAGCTTAGCTGCATGGAAAACAATGCCTGGATGACCAACACAACGGCCAACCGCAATAGCGCTAACGATCAACGTCTTTCAACATGAGTGAGAAAAAAAAACCCGGACTCTGGCCACTTGCGTACAATACGGAGGTACCTGGACTGGCTCTGATCAGATCAGCCCGCGGATAAACGAAAAGACGGGTGTGCTTAGCATGAGCATGTCCGAGACCGATCTGTGTCTACCTCTCTTTTTTCTCTCTCGTTTATAAAGATTGACGTGATCGGCGGGTGAGGGTTAAGGCTCGTTGTAATTATACCGGCCTGCGCGTGCGTAGCTGCGATTAACTCGAGGTTCAGCGGCTGAAGCCCCAGTTAGTCCATCTTGCCATTCAGGTTTCTCTCTCGTAAATGAAGTCTAAATGTACGGGAGGTTAGTAGATAGGGAAACCTACGGAAATGTGTTATCTCTCTCTCTCTCTCTCTCTCTCTCTCTCTCTCACTGTCCTCACTCAGTTTTTCCCTTACTGTGTTGTTACTCTTTCATTCCTTCACACATTGCCTTTTCACCGAGCCTTGGTCTCTCTCGTTCTCTCCCTCCCCCCTTCTCCCCCTCCCTCTCCCTCTCTCCCAGTTTCTCCTTCTCTCATTCTGTCCTATCTCTCCCCATCCCATTCTCCAGTTCAGGGCCTCCTCTATTGCCAGTAGATAAGAGAGTGTTTTACATGTAGTTAAGCCTGAATGGTATGTGTGATAGATGTTAATGGTGTCAGGCTCGGAGAAACAGCAGGGTGGGGCTGCCCTGCTTATCAGTGGAGAGCCGACTCATACTGTCCAATGCCAAACCTTTAAAAAGGGAAATGCTCTGAAATCTCTGTGACAGAGCCAGACATCTTAACAGGAAGTGTATTAGTATCTCTGTGATGGAGGCTGTCACTTAAACAGGAAGTGTATTAGTATCTCTGTGATGGAGCCTGTCACTTAAACAGGAAGTGTATTAGCATCTCTGAGTTAAAACCTGACAAACAGGAAGAATGTCAGTATATCTGTGATATAGCCCGACATCTTAACAAGAGGTGTTTTTATTATCTCTTTGACAGAGCCTGACACTCAAATAGGAAGCGTCCTAGTATCAAAAGTCACATCAAAATACCCCTACACATTTACCATGCAGTAGGAAAAAAGCTGGTTGTGAAATGTGAAGTATATCCAAATCTTCTGTGAGGATCGAACTATTGGCAAACAACACCCGGATGGCCGACTGCATTCGACAGAATTCCGCTGAATGGGAGCTGTGCCATCACATAAGGGCACAGGCACTGTGACAAACTATTTTCAAGATGTTGGCGAAAGCAATAGTTCTTTGTAGAAAATTATGCAGAAAATAACAACAAATAAAATCAACAGGAAAACTAAATTAGTCTGTTTGATTTGAAATATTTAAAAATGCCACCAAATCTGAGGTAGTGTCTTTGAATATTTGCAAGGGGAAAATTATAGTAAAACGTGGGTGAACCCACGTCAGGTGATGAGCGAAATCAACACATAAATGTACATGTAGGCCTCTATTAGTATCCCTGACTAATCTTTTCACTGTTACAGAAAATTAATTTGTACTATGTGTGGGAGCCTGACGGAATCTATTAAAATGTCTAAAATCTATTCAAAATCAGTTGTAATGGATAAACATTTTGATAGTTTGGTAAATATGGAGTTTACAAATTTGTCTGAAAAAATTGCTATATTGAAGTGTTCCGTATTGATCCACACACACATGCACACACACACACACACACACACACACAAACAAACACACATACATGCACATGCATGTTGGGTTTTCATGTCTGGTGAGGACATTCCATAGACTTGCATTCATTCCCTAACCCTAACCCTAACCCTTACCCTCAACAATACATACCTAACCCTAACCCTAACTTTAATCCAACCCTAACCTTAACCCCTAACCCTAACCTTATCCCAACCCTAACCTTAACCCCTAACCCTGAACTTATCCCAACCCTAACCTTAACCCCTTACCCTAACCTTGACCCCTAACCCTAAAATAGCTCAATTTCTTCAAGGGAACCTGAAAATGTCCCCATAAGGATAAAGAAATCTGGAATTCCGTGTCTTATAAAGGTAGGTTAACACACACACACACACACACACAATGCCTGATTCAAAACTTTTTTTTCCCCTCCTTTTCAAGTTTGAAGCTGTTTTCCTCGCTGGAACTGAATTCACCTGCTTGGGCTTTCACCTGCCAATCACCGGAGTTGTCACGGCAATAAATCACTGGCAGCGCGCTCGCGGTGTGTCGGCCGCACCTCCAATTCTTTGGCCCATTTGAAAGTGTCAGAGACTATTGTGCAGGGCAGGACGCGCGACTCTCAGAGTGAAGCGGACACGACCGTGAAAGCCGCGCTCGTGACACTCATCAGCGGGCGGGAGGAAGCTCCGCCGAGACGAACAATTCGCGTCCTGATTGCTAATCTCCGCTCGGCTCCGAACAGATAAACACCGCCTCTCTGCGTCCTCTCGCCGTCATTTGCGCGAAATTCATGATCTGGCCAGAACGCACTTATACAAGGGCAAAAGTTCGTCTCCTTTACAGTGATTAGAGAGAGCGTAAGGATAATATGCGTATTTGTTCGTGAAAAGCTATTTTGTCCTTTAGAAAAAAATTCTTTTTTCCATCGCTCTAAAGGTGAAGGGAAGGGTGACGTTGTGGAGGTTGTTTGAAGAGCAGTGTGGTGTGCGCTTTTCTTTCGTTTTTTAAAGAAGAAAAAAAAAGTGGCTGAGTGTGACATTTTGAACCGCGCCGCGCGGCTCCTGACCCGATTTCACGGTAATGGCTTCGGCCTCGGAGCCGTTTCCACTTTGCTGAGCGCTTAGATTGAGTTCTCCGAGTTTAAACAGGTGTAACATTTCAATGGGCCACTGGTGTCGAACTGCTCTACTTCTGCTCCTTTTGCCGCCTCTATCTCTCTCCTTCTCTCCCTCTCCATCCCCCGCTTTCTCACTTTCTCTTCCTTCTCTCTCGCACTCTTGATATTCCTCTCCTCCTCTCTTTATCCCTCTCTCTTCCCTGTTCCCCTTATTCTGGTCCAGGAAGTGACCACAGCATCCAGAAGAGGGCAAAAAACTCCTTTCAAAACTTTTAAAACTAAATTAAAATTTAAGCATATTTTTAACTAAACTATTCTTCACAACTTATTATTTTCGCAGTACAGATTATTTTGGAGCCACATAGAGGGAAAAAAAAGTTTATTTTCTTTCCTTTTTACCCCGTTATGTCTAAGTACACGGTGCGCATGAACAAGTGCCAAAACAATCCTCATAGCTAAACATGGCAGCCACTAATAACAGGCTACATACACCACAGCGCAACTCCTGTAACAGTTCACAGGATTTGTAATCTGCCTCTGGGTCTGTCTATATTATGATTGCAGACACTTTTTTCACACCCTGGGCATTATTTCAGGACGATGGACAGCATCCACGGCCACTCTGAAGCTGTTCGAACTCGGTGAAGCCCTGTAATCGAACTTCACAGCGGTGAGATGGCAGTTACTCTCTCGTTCGGTTTAACTGGCTTCATTAACAGAAATAGGTTTCTGCTGCTTTGGCCCGTGTTGTGTCGCGCGCATTAGAGAAACTGGTCCATGTGTTCCGGTCATTCCGGCTCGGAAATGGATGTCTTTTTAATTGTTGCTTTCGTTGAAATGGGTCCTTTGTCGTCTGTCGCAGCGTTTGCGTCCGTGTCGGAATACGGGAGGCTGCTGGCGGCCATAACAGAGCCTGGAATTCCCGCCGTTCTTACGTCCGCCGGCCAACATGAGGGTCCGACAGAGTTCCGTGTTCTGGAGTGGGCATCGCCTCGCAGGACCGGAATCGCTGCCAAGCAGTTTGGACGGTGTTTCACTGAATAAAACCTTATTGCTTCTGTTTGTACATGATGTTATTTCTGGGCAGATGTCAGTCAGATATGTTGAGTGGGTCAGGACAGTTTTTTAAGGGACAGGTCTGTTTAGATCCAACATTATTACCTTAATTCCTGGAATTTTCATACTATATATCAGGAAAAAAAAAAGGTTAAAAGTTCCGTTGTAGTTCCATCAGATTCTATAAAGAGCCAAAACGGGTTTTCTTAAGGAGGTAGAGCAAAGTAATATTTTTTTTCAGAGAGTACAGCAGTAGCACAGCTCCTGTGCTCTGCAATCGACTCTCTTCTGCAGAGAGGGAACCAGTGTTATGGCTGATAAACTGGGCTTCAGTCCACAGAGTAAAGTATTACTGAGACCTAACAGGAGTCGGTCTTCACCTGCGTGTTTACTGACATGTTTCAATGGAACTACTGCGTGATAATGGCACTGTCCATATGTGACGCCTGCGTTAGGTCTGCTGTGCGCTTTAAAGTCTGTTATGCCGTGAAGTCGCAGTCATGTGATCAGAATGTTTTTAAAATAAACTGAGCATTCTGTTACAGCTGTTATAATCACTGCCGGGGACTGAAAGCAATGGAGTCCTAAAAAAAAAATTACTACTAATTCTGAATTAATGTAATAATTTTCCAAAGAACACACTCTGCAAAATGAATCAAGACAAATGCGCCCTGGTGAACAGGTGGCCTGAGACCTTCTGTCAGAACCCCAGGTAGGGCTGTGACCCAAGATTGCACACGTCTAGACAGAGTGCGGGAATATCTGCCGGGACAACTTAATAATTGCGAAACCCTTCTACTTCCGCGAAGCGCACGAGTCATGCACTTCATTATCTCGCCACAAACATTCCCTGGTACCTGCGGCTGGAAAACAGAATTTGCTGCTTGACTCCAAATTATTTTTTTATAATAAGCTTGCAAAAGACAATGGTGCGATGTGTTAGTAGCAATTATCCTGTTTTTTTCTTTTTTTTTTTGTTTCTTTGTTTCTTTTTTTTTTTTTCTGGCGGCTCTAGTTCGCCTCTGCATGCAGAAAACGCACCGCTGGGAACGGACGAAATTTCAACAGCAACCGAAGGCTGCTTACGTCTTGCAGTTTGGCTGTTAAAAAAAAAGAAGAAAAAGAAGTTAATTGCGTGACCAGAATATGAAAAGCTCCGTCGTAATCTTGCGAAGTGCATGCTGGGTAAACTTCTTTTCTTGGAACAGCCTGCTGTTTCGCCAGCATTCTAGAACACTGGGGGCGCAGCCGTTACGCTCCGTTTTCTGCCGATCCTCTTAATTCCACAGGTGTATTCGGGCTCGGCGAGGAACATTATAAAACGCGGTTAAAAGCTGCTTTTAACCAGATGACATAGTCTACTTTAAATGGTCAGAATGAATTGCGGCGTCCGTGTGTGATTCACTTCATGCGCGCGAGGGGCAAGAGAGGAATACGGCGCACTTGCACTCTTTAGAAGTTCAAATTTTCAGTCGTAAGTCCGCCTCGTGAATGAATGGCACAGGATTTTAAATTAGAGCGCCGATTATGGTTTTGGAGAGGAACATGATGAAGGTGAGGACTCTCGCAGCGCGGTGGGAGGACGCGGTTTTACGATTATGTTCCCATAATTCAACGCCGCGCAAGTGCCTTGGAGAAACTTAACGAGCTCTTTCCGGGAACCTTCCTAATACAATAAAACTTTTTAATTTAAAAACCTATAAGGTAATTGTAATGGGGAAAGTCAATGGAGTGTGTTTATCTCGGCCTAACACGGGGATTTATTGGCGGAAATTCACCTAGCGCTTAATCCTGCGCTCAATGGTGCGTGGAAGAAGTTAAAAACACATTAAAGAGGGAATATTTAAATACAATTTACAATAAGTGGACAGGTATGGATCCTGTAAATTTCACATAAGCCTTGCGGTGTCTGTACCTATAGTTAAAGTTCTTTCTTTTAGTGTCAAGTTATTTTTTTTCTTTGAGAAAACCTCCACCTCTAGAACTGCCTGACTGTAATAATGTATGCAGTTCCTGTTCAATGCTCCCCATACAAATAGTTACCAGTTAGAGGCTTCACCTGTAGAGCACTACACCTGTGGAACAGCCACAATGCTACATGTCTAATATCTTGTCTTTTATCATGAGTTTGGGCAAGGTTTAGTTCCTCTGAAGGAAATACCTGCTAGAGTAAACAATCCAGATATTTCTATGCTGATATGGGGAATTTCCCTTTTTAAGTTTGACAATCCATGCCAGATTTTTCAAAATCAGCGTTGAAGAACTTTACTGGCCACCACAGTGCCCTGACATCAACCTCATCAACATCTAGAAGAAAGCCTTACGTGTGAGACTGTTAACAGCAACTTAGAGGGGATACAGCTATGTATGAATACCCATGGTGTTGTCTGAGCAGGTGTTGAGATGCTGAGAAAAATCTGGAATGAGATGCTGGGTGTCTACATACTTTGGGTATGGGGTATATCTACCATCTGTAATAATCTGCACCCATCTTTAGGATTGTAGATGCAGAAAATTCCTGGACAGCAAGCCTTCATTGTGACCGTTACTGCTTTCTCTCTGGTGTTTGAAAGGGCTTTTAATTCTGCCTGCTCTGTGCTTGTCTATGGGGATACGGGAGCGCCATGTCGCGACATTATTTGCTGTAAACGTATTTCATTCTTGTCTCACCTCGTCGAGCTGAGTGAATTAGCCTCCGGCCTGCACTCTAAGAACAGGGACTGTCGGGCGGTAAAGCCGCTGTAAGCCGTGGCTCGTTGGGCCCCCGTCTTTGTGGCCGCTAATGGGCGGCGCCCGAAACGCACGCCAGCCACCCGCGATATCCGCTTCGTGCCGGAGTTTACTGACAATACGAAAACAACTCCGCTTTCTCCTTGAACAAAAGGGTGAGAAGGGCTCTCGTTGCGCTAAATTCGGTATCAGAGGGGGACTGTGGAGATTAGCACTGGATTACTCACCAGTGCACAAAGGCCTCGATCTCCGTTGCAGGGCGGTCTTTAGAAGGGCTGCGTGCCCCCTGCCAAACCCCATCATTTCGCTCAAAGACGCTGCCAGTTTTGGCCCAAACTCTTCCGCCTCTACAGTGTGGGCACGCGCTAGCAAAGCATTTCAGGCACATCTGCGTGTCAGGACCAAGGGGACGTGATTGCCCACAGCTGACACTTATTACTCCTTTTCCTTTTTTTTTAACTCCCCATTGTGACATCACAGGCAAATGGGGAAGGAAGGAACGGAATATTAGCGGATAGATTCTAATTCATTCTGCCACTTTGGGATGACATCTGTGAGCCCATTGTGACATCAGGGGCATGTAAAGAATATCATGTTCCGCCCCGCTGTGATGTCAGAGGACATACAAAGAATGCCATGTGAATCCAAGTACTGACATTAGCAGGCAACTAGCTGTGATTTAGGGTGTCAATAAAAACCGCGTGACAACGCTTATATGAAACCAGATGTGCTTATATTAAAACGATGAGGAAATAATATACCAAAGTGAGTCGCGGTGACAAGTGGCAGGTTACTTAAGGTGACGCATCAACGACCCTGGATTTCTAAGACTGAAAACACACCCACACTTACGCTGAGATCTGTAAGTATTTGGATGGCAACTCAGTATTAAGAAGTTTGCGATTCCTAGTGGGTTGGCTCTATGTTATTGAAAATACCCTCAAATTAAAGTTTATTGTCTGTAATGTTTTACATGCATACAGCCTCAACTGCATAGGAAATCCTGTGCATCCTTTTGAAATTACAGGTATATCATAGTCTGAATTATTACAAACCACTCTGTATATACAGGTACAGTTTGAATTATTACATACCTCTCTGTACATACAAGTACAGTCCAAATTATTCCAAACCTCTCTATACATACAGGCACAGTCTGCATTATTACAAACCTCTCTGCGCATACAAGTGCAGTTCGAATCATTAGAAACCTCTCTGTACATACAAGTACAGTCCAGATTATTACAAACCTCTCTGCTCATACAAGAACAGTCCAGATTATTATAAACCTCTCTGTAGGGGAGACTGGGGTCTGATGAGCCATGGGGACCAATGAGCCATATCAGTATTTTGCGATCAATCGATGCCAAAGGTGTTTAATAATATAGGCAAATAATAACAGGCAAAATAGTGATATGGCTCATTTATCCCCATGACTCATCAGTCAATGGTCAAATATTTTGCCTATTTTAAGCAGCTCTGTCATCGATTGATCGCAAAATAGTGAAATGGCTCATTGGTCCCCATGGCTCATTGGACCCCAGTCTCCCCTACATACAAGTACAGTCCAAATTATTACAAACGTCTTTGCACATACAAATACAAGCCAAATTATTAAAAACCCTCTCTGTACATAGAATACATCCAAAATTATTACAAACATCTTTGTATATACAAGCATCATTTGAATTATTGCAAACCTCTCTGTACATACAAGTACAGTCCAAATTATTACAAACCTCTCTGCTCATACAAGACGTTCTGTAATTCTGTGCATCCCTTTCTTCACTGATAAATGTCATGTTGCGCAATAGGCTCAAACCAATTTAATGTAAAAAAAAAAATTAAAAAGAATCTGTCTATACTTGATTTGAGTGTGTAAGTGTTTGGTGGCCAAGCTCATTATTCAATTGTAATTGTCCATGATTAGTGAGCTAATTGTGCCCACAGTTCGTCCGTCTGCAGCGGACTGTACCTGGGTGCCAGGGGTGACTTCAGATTGGGTTCTAGAACTTTCTCTGTCATTCAGAGTCTCTCCAATACTCCCATGAACACATGATACAGCTTGCAGCAAAAACAGGATGAAAACATAGAAATGTATGGATTTCTTTTAAATGGAGACCTTTGTAAAACCAGAGCACTCTGAGAGGGCAACATCCCCCGCTGGGGGTATGACTGCGGTATGAGTATCATCAGGCTGTCTGCAGCATATGTACTAAGTTTCAGGGATGTCCTTTGAAAACTGTAGGAGCAGTTGATTTCACCAGCCAATTACCTTCTAGTATGGACAGACGGACGGACGGACTGCGGCACAACATAATCCCCCCATAAGTCTGTCGCCCAGTGGGGGATAACCAGACAAGCAGTATACATTTCACCAAAATTTTGCCAATTAGTAAAACATAAGCTCTGTGTTAAAATTCATGAAGAGGAAGTAGGGAGGGGCTTAAATTACCAATTTCCTGCTCTTCATGTCCGTAGCATAGACTGTATAAAAGATGGACGCAGCACCCTGGTCTAAAAATGAAGCCCATGCGGAAGTACCGTAAAAGTGCATTCTATTTAATGGGCAGCAGATGGCGACGTCGGTGGTTGCAGAAAGAAGTTCAATGCTATAGAAGTCTATGAGAAAATGACCCTACTTTCCCACTTGATTTTTCATATAAATAATGATTTTTCACATTATTTTATGGTAGCTATAGCATGTTTCAAGTCTCCCCCGATATATCATGATGTTCATTTTTGTAAATTATGGTCCCATATAGACTAGAATAAAGGATAAAGCCAGAATATGCTTTAGGGGCGTGGCTATCCTCTAGTCCTACGGTCAGATCCAGAGCCACGCTCCTCCCCGGATCTTCAATACACGCTCTTGTCCAATAGAAATCACATCCGGTTTCAAAGTGACAACATGGCGCAATTCAAATTGCCAAAATCGAGGCTTCCTTTATGGTATGCTGAAACCAATGGGTGACATCACGGTAGCTCCGTCCATCTTTTTATACAGTCTATGGTCCCTAGTAGGGTGAGTACTGTGGAACTGAGGACTGCTGGGTAATGTAGTTTGTCTCACAGCACAAATTATTTCGTTGTTTGCCGCCAGGTTCCATAGAATGCTCTGGCCCTTCATCATAGTCTCTTGCACCACAGCTGTCACTTTAGTTCTCTTTCCATCTTTTTTCTCTGTCAGTCCTAAAGTATCTGTCTCTGTCCTCTGGTCTTGTCTTTCCCCTTCGTCTCTTGCTCCTCTCCTCTCATTTGCCCATCCCTCTCTTTTTTGCATATGCAGCCGTCTTCAGCTTGGGCTCTTAGAGTGATGTTTGTCCCCCTGAGGTGTGATGTGAAACAGAATTGGAATGCTCTTGAGTGAACATTCCGTTAACATGCAGTGCTCTACCCATCTGTGGCATCATATATGGAAAATGCTCTTAACTGAGCGTCCTAATGCAGATGTAACAATGAAAATGTGATCGAGACGAAGCGTCGCGTCAAACACCGAATATATTTAAACGTCCACTGGAAGCGTCAGTAGCATCAATATTGACTGATGACAGCAGAACCAAGAAGCAAGCCATGGTGTCACTCTCAAAATATTCAACAAGACAACGTTTAATTTTGAAAACACCTGCTGATACAGCTTATTTTAAATATATAATTCTGCAAAAATGTTCACCATTGTTCGAAGTTAAGTGATGGCAAAGTGCAATGTTTAGCTTGCTGTATACGTTATAGGGGAAACCGAGTTGTTACACTTTTTCTTTTAACGGCTGTAGAATTGACATTATCAGGTTTTTGTTATCAATATGCACTGTAAAGATAGAAAGTTTATTAAACTACATGACTGATCTGCAGCAACCCCTATATTCTGCACATGCGTAATGCTGGTGAGGAAAAAATAGACCCCCGTCACCTGTAACAAACTATCCCATATATGAGGTTGCTTGTTACAGGAGGGGTACTTTGTTGCAGGTTGTGGGGCACTTTGTTACACTAAGAATTTGCTTAAGTGAGACGTGTTTCCCACTTAAGTAGGCAAGTTAAGGGGGATGCCTTACTTCTATTATCCCACGAAGCCACAGTAAGGAACCTCTTGAGTCATTCTGTAATGGCATTGCCACGTTTCATTATTCGTTCGTAATTTCAAGGTATCTTTCTGAAATACAAAAAAGTAGAAAGTCATTCAGTGAGGTAAATTGATCTTGCCCAAGTTGTTACAGGTTTTGGGGCAAGTTCTTACTGTAACAACTTGGGTGTATCAACTAGTCCATCAGCAACCCTTCGCCATTGTCCCGACATTTTGAAATGTTCCAGTGCAATCTTTACATGGGTGTGTCATGACACAGTGGCTAATGTCTTCCTCTCTCATAATCCAGAAAATCTTGGGTATGTATCAATTACACTTGATGTGAATCGAAATCTCCCAAACACCAAGAAAGTTACTTTTTCGAGCATTTTTTCTGAAACACTAACCTGCGACTTTCGACATACGTCCTTCTGTCACGTAAAGACACGGGTCACCTTCGCGGAGCAGCAGGAAAAATTAGAGCGCCGTCTGTGTTTTATTATCGAACTATTTAGAATGTAACAACATGGACGTGTAACAACTAGACCCGGTCTCCCCTATATAGGTATAATTTACCTCCTAAATTTAGCCATCTAGTAATTTAACATTATGATTTACTTTAGTTCACCCTGCAGTGAATGAGCTAATTAGCTAACTTTGCAGTGTTAAGTTCTTACCGGCGTACCTTAAGTTAGGTTATGTCTAACTGGAGATCACTTGTTAACTTAAATGCCAGCAAAATAATTGATTTCCGTTCAAAAGACGCAACTTGGTTTAAAGGCGGTTATATCGGCTTCGACAGATGCATGCGAGGTCTCTGCTAAATGTGTGCCACCAAACATGACAAGGTGTGCACGCGTCACGCGTTGCTCCATTGAAATGAATGGAAGCTATCTTCTGATGCGTGTCACACGCTGCCAGTGGGCATTGGGCTCTTGAATGTTGACTCAAGAGTTGGGAAGAAAAGAAATTCACTGCGTAAGACCTACATTTCAAAGGGTGAAACAAAGCACCTGAACTTCACTAGAATCACTAGAAGCTCGCAGATGCTTTTCTACACCACAGCATCTGCAAGCTGCACCCTTTCCCTGTCACCTGCATGACTGTATTTAACACTTTTGTGGTGGATGTGAGCATTCGCGAGGTGTTCTATATTTACAAAACAAGGCGTTAATCTGAATTTGCTGTTTTTTTTTTTCATAAATGTTTCAGGAAAAAGGGATCCAGCAAGCAAATAGCACAACATATATTCACTATTATGCTGGCAAAAGACACTACAAACATGAAGTTTTCTGCGATTTATAGTAAACAGACATTTTTTTTTCTCAGATATTATCTTGTCACCAACAAAAAAAAAAAATGCAAAGTGATGATAAGGTGGTATTTTCACAAATTTTGTGCACTTCAGATGGGGTGATGGCAAAAATTTGAAGCATTGATGAATAAGTACAGTGTCTGTCAGGTATGTCGTGAAGATCAGTGGAAAACACCGTAAGTGTGTTCCTAGCAATTCTTGAAATTTGAAAATGAACTGTTGTTTGTGTTAGTCTGCAGAAAGCAATCAGATCAGCCATTTCCTTATACGGGTATTCAGTGTTGACCAGGACTAAAGGCCAGTACTCCTCTGCTCTCTGAACACTCATTCATGCTAAAGCAGATCAAATGCAATAGACCCTGAAAGAACCATTATACTGCTACAAGCTGGGGACTGTCCACACACGGGTGCACAAGCATTTGGGGCGGCTTTTTCAAAGATTTGTCATCTTCGAACTGGACTTCCAGCCAGTGGCAACACAAGTGGAAGGGAAACAGAATGCTCCATGCAAGGAGTGCACATATCGAGCGGCATATCGACCTTCACCACCTGCGCCAGCCGCTCCACCCTGCTGCGGAAACAGCCGGAAACACCATTAGGAAGTAAGGCGTAGCCGTAAGCTGACAAGCAACAAATGACAGAGCGCCATATTTACCGCCAATGTCCTGCATGTTGACCTGCGCTCACAGTACTGTACAGGCAGCAATGAGTCCAGTAGCATTTGAACTGAAAATGTCAAAATCACAAGCTACGGTGCAAAGAGGGTGGAGAGTAAGCTGTAAAAAAATGACATCATTTAATATTTAAATTAAACGCCCCATATATATTTGAACACTCGACCTTATGAATATATAAATGCAAACAATCTATGGGTGAGATGTTTTGTAAATGTGTGCATGTGTTTGAGAATGTGCTAGGATGCATTATGAATGAATTCAGTGCAAACACAGTGCGTGTTTGTGACGCACAGACCGTGTGTGTGTGTGCGTGCACACTATCCCTCTGTCAGATGTTAGAAAACATAACGAATGCATACAAACAAGGCACATTAGAAGTTATGTACAGAGTTGTTTGAGTGGTCAGTAGCAATGTATGGCATTATGAGTGAACTTGCATACACTTGATGAGTGCATGCTGGCAGTGATGTATGGAGAGGCATTGGATGCCCCCTCAGATAAAAGGGTACCACACAGAACCCTTTAAAAAACACGGTTCCACAGGTACCATTAAATTTGGCCCACAAATCCAAAATCCAGTTCCAGGTTTTGCTTCCTCCCAGGTAATTAACGGAATAATTAGTGCTTCTGATTGACCAGACGGTCCTCACAGCTGACTCCCAGGTAAAGGGAGGGAGAAAAGCAGTGATTAATTATCCTGGAGGAGCAGGATTCCAGTCCTTTATCACTGCCAAGTCTCTGCAGGATATTTCTCCTGTGAGTGTGAGCACTGCACTCAAATCTCCCACAACACACATACATGCACACGCGATCACACGTACATACACACACATGCACACACACACATCCTTGTTCTACTATCCTTGTGAGGACATTACATTGACTTCCATTCATTCTTTGTGTGTCTCTACAGCCTTTTCCTAATCTTAACGATTAGCAACGCATGCCTAATCCAAACCCTTACCCTAACCTTAACCTATCACTAATTCTAACCTTACCCCAAACCCTGACCCTAACCTAAACTTATCCCTTATTCTAACCTTAAACCAAACCCTTATCCTAACCTTAACCTGTCCCTAATTCTAACCTTACACCAAACCCTTACCCTAATCTTAACGTATCCCTAATTCTAAACTTAAACCAAACCCTTACCCTAACCTTAACCCATCCCTAATTCTAACCTTACCCCAGACCCTTACCCTAACCTTAACCTATCCCTTATTCTAACCTTAAACCAAACCCTTACCCTAACCTAAACTTATCCCTTATTCTAACCTTAACCCAAACCCTTACCCAAACCTTAACCTATCCCTAATTCTAACCTTAACCTATTCCTAATTCTAACCTTAACCCAAACCCTTACCCTAACCTTAACCTATCCCTAATTCTAACCTTACCCCAAACCCTTACCCTAACCTTAACCTATCCCTAATTCTAACCTTACCCCAAACCCTTACCCTAACCTTAACCCGTCCCTAATTCTAACCTTAAACCAAACCCTTATCCTAACCTTAACCTGTCCCTAATTCTAACCTTACACCAAACCCTTACCCTAATCTTAACCTATCCCTAATTCTAAACTTAAACCAAACCCTTACCCTAACCTTAACCCATCCCTAATTCTAACCTTACCCCAGACCCTTACCCTAACCTTAACCTATCCCTAATTCTAACCTTACCCCCAAACCCTTAACCTAACCTTAACCTATCCCTAATTCTGACCTTAACCCAAACCCTTACCCTAACCTTAACCTATTCCTAATTCTAACCTTACCCCCAAACCCTTACCTTAATTAGTAAGTGACAATTTGCCTTTGTAATTGTGAGGACACATGAGAATGTCCTCACTACCCAAAAATGTCCCCACTCTGTAGGAATAAAAAAAAAGATTTTTCGTTCTCAGTTTGTCGTATGTACAAGAACCCACACACACACACACACACACACACACACCTGCACGCAGCCACACACACTTGCAGGCATCATGCCTCTCTGTATTGTGTAAAACAGGTTCAGTGTAATTGAATGCTGGGTCTGATCAGTGGAACAGAATGCAGTCTGACACCACACTTTATAACCTGTCCTATTCACTTTACCATCACATTCACTTTCATGAGCTACACACACACGCACACACACACACACACACACCTCACACACACACACACACACACACACGCACACACACACTTACACATAAACACACACAATACTTTATATTCTGTCCTATTCACTTTACCTGCACATTCACTTTCATGAGCTACACACACACGCACACACACACACACACACCCTCAGACACACACACGCACACACACACTTACACATAAACACACACAATACTTTATATTCTGTCCTATTCACTTTACCTGCACATTCACTTTCATGACCAGTGAACAACACACAGTCTCTCTCTCACTCTTTCTCTCTCTCTCACGCACAAACACACCTTTACATCCTGTCCGATACACTTTGCCACCACATTTAAATTCATTAGCAATACACAGTGTCTTTCACATTCACAGACAAATACACACACACACACACACACACACACCTCTGTATATCCAGTCCTATTCACTCGAGCATCACTTTAACTTATGCCAACACACACACACACACACACACATAAACCTTGTTAATATTTGTTGCTGCAAAAGGAATCACACACACCAATAAAAGCACACAAACAAAATAAAAGGGGCTGGACGTGTTGTACAGACAAACGTGTTGCTTACAAGAAAATACCATGGCATCCAGCCAATGTGTACAGTAGCTTTTGCCGCAATTATCTTCTGCATTAATGCGGTAGTACCTGCGACTGTTTTGGCAGCTGCAGGCAGTTCTGGCCAGGCAGCGGTCTCTGCACGACCGGCAGGCTTCGATGCGAGGCGAAAAAACAGTGCGGCTCACACGGCAGTCGATGGATCATATTGTACGTGAAAGCTGAATTTGGTGGCTCCTTTGCAGAGCGCGTGATTTGGAATGTAGGCAGTTGGCAGCGCTACATAGATCACAGCGGGAGAATTCTCCCTTGTGATGTCACAGTTTCTGGAACACTTGTCCTCACGGTTCTGGAGTTGTCAGCTCGGACAAAGAAGAGGAAGTTAAAGAAAATATAAAATAAAAGGTTTGGAGCGACAGCCAAGTACACCTCTGAAAATAATGAGACAAGGAGACAGGACACCTGTCTGAGGCGATGCCAATAAGCGAGACACAAAAGGGTTTTTTTATTTTTTTTTGGGGCCTGCTTTCAGACTGGGCTCCACGCACAGAGGAGCACCTGCTGCCAAGAAATAAAACGTGTTTTCGGCGCGCGGCGAGTGGCGGCAAGCTCGCGCGGTCAGAGCTGTCAGTCAGAGAGTCGTCACGACGACTGCTGGAGACGGGGCGACCGCCTTCTGATATTTTTTTAACGGAAGGATATTTTCACCTCCCTTCCAACATTTTCAATCGCTAATGCTCCACGCCAACAGACACGAGACAGACTTGACTTATCTCCCCCTCCCCCTCCCACCCCAGTCTCTCCCTGCATTGACAGAACGACAGTCTGCTGCCTACGATCCAGTATTTTCCCCCTCTGTTTTTACGCCAAAGCTACATTACTGCAAGTAAAATGATGGGATAGTCTTGTAATTTCCTGCACGGCAGAAGGCAGCACACTGTGCAAGTTTGGACGATAGATGTACTGTATATATTTCTGAGAGGAGGGTCTACATCAGTACCATTGGGACTATACTGTTTCTTAGGGCTTTTGTAGTGTCTTTTCAACTGCCAGGCAATCAATGGAAAACAAGACATATGACCTCTCTTAGCCAATAAGTGACTTAAATTAATCACTCTGACTGAAACACACCAAAACCTGCGGGCATTGTTGGGGGACAGCTTGATGCTAAGAAGGTCTGCAGTAGAATTTCAAAATTCCCAGGACGCTCTCTCGGTACCCAGCCTGTAAAAACTGCCCGGGACAGAATTACCGCTGTACCCCGGACTACACCAGGACCAGTTGCCATTGCCTGGTTTCTGCAAAAACGTTTTTGGCGGAAATTCGCCGCGGGCTGCAATCCAGAGGCGGTTCACCAGGAATTGGGGCTAAATGCGCATTTCAGCTTCATTGTTTGCTCCTTGCATCTCTCGGCGCAAGTGCGCTTCGGTCAATTTCCAGCTGGAGAGAAGATGCGTGTGGATAGCGAGAGAGCACCGTTTGCGGTTTCCGGGACGCGGGAAGGCTGTGCCGGGCGAGGCTCTGCGTTCGACAGTCCATGACAGCGTTGATCGCGCTGTGTTTCACGCCAGACTGCGCACCCTTAATGGAAGACTGACAGAGACGGTTAATGACAATTCAATTTCCCAGCAGAGAAAGAAGGGGCAGCATCTACTGTCTGTGCTCAAGACAGCATATAACAACCCCTCCTCCTCCTAACCCAACCCAACCCAACCCAACCCGACCCGAACCCAACCCGACCCAACCCAACCCAACCAACCGACCGACCAACCCAACCCAACCCAACCCGACCCAACCCAACCCGACCCGACCCGACCCAACCCAACCAACCCAACCCGACCCGACCCGACCCAACCCAACCTAACCTAACCCGACGACTAACCTAACCCGGAACCGACCGACCAATCTAACCTAACCCGACCACCCGACCCGACCCGACCCCCAACCTAACCCAACCCGACCAACCCGAACCCACCCTAACCCGACCGACCGAACCCACCCGACCGACCCAACCTAACCCGAACCCAACCCGACCCAACCCGACCCGACCCAACCCAACCCGACCCAACCCAACCCGACCCGACCCGAACCCGACCCGACCCAACCCGACCCGACCCGACCGACCCAACCCAACCCGACCCGACCCAACCCAACCCGACCCGCCAACCCGACCCGACCCAACCCAACCCAACCCGACCCGACCCAACCCGACCCAACAACCCGACCCAACCCAACCCGACCCGAACCCCAACCCAAACCCAACCCGACCCAACCCAACCCGACCCAACCCGACCCGACCCGACCCAACCCAACCCCAACCCGACCCGACCCAACCCGACCCAACCCGACCCGACCCCCAACCCAACCCAACCCAACCCGACCCAACCCAACCCAACCCAACCCGACCCAACCCGACCCGACCCGACCCGACCCGACCCGACCCGACCCAACCCAACCCGACCCAACCCAACCCAACCCAACCAACCTAACCAACCCAACCCGACCCGACCGACCGACCCGACCAACCCAACCCGACCGACCCGACCTAACCCAACCCGACCTAACCTAACCCGACCCTAACCTAACCCAACCTAACCCGACCGACCCGACCCGACCTTAACCCAACCTAACCTTAACCCGACCCGACCGACCGACCTAATTCAACCCGACCCAAACCCTCCAACCTAACCCGACCCAACCTAACCCTAACCCGACCCACCCGACCCGACCCCCAACCCTAAACCCGGACCTAACCCCCAACCCCGACCCCAACCTAACCCGACCGACCCAACCAACCTAACCCAACCCAACCCAACCCGATAACCCGACCCGACCTAACCCAACCTTCGACCTACCCTCGACCCAACCCAACCTTAACCCAACCCGACCCACCCAACCCGACCTAACCCAACCGACCCGACCCAACCCTAACCCAACCCAACCGAACCGACCCCGACCCCGACCCGACCTAACCCGACCCGACCCGACCTAACCCGACCCAACCGACCCAACTAAACCCGACTAACCTAATCCCAACAACCCGACCCGACCCGACCGACCGACCCACCCCCGACCCGACCCGACCGACCCCGACCCCACGACCCGACCCAACCTAACCTAACCCGACCTAACCCAACCGACCCAACCCCGACCGACCCAACCTAACCGACCGACCTTAAATCCGACCCCGACCCGACCCGACCCGACCCAACCCGACCCAACCCAACCCAACCCAACCCAACCCGACCCAACCCAACCTGCACTGAACTTCCTCACCTCTTCTTCTTTTAGTTCAGTGTCACATCCATTATACACCGACCAGCACATACGGAAGTGAGATACTGTTTCTCCCCAGATCATAATGCTCAGTAGATAAGTTTAATAGATTATGGAGCTTTCAAGTTAAAATAAATATCCTAATACTCTAAAAAAAAATCATAATGCATCTGTTCTTGTAGCAGTTATTCTAGCTGACGCTTTTATCCAAGGTGACCCACAGTTGACCATGCTAAGTGGGGGCTAAACCATCCTGGAGAAATTGCAGGTAAGGGGTCTTGCTCAAGGGCCCATCGGCTGCATTCATCTTATTGTGACTACAATGGGGCTCAAACCCCCAAACTCACGGGCCCCGGAGAGAACTTTAGTCACGAAACTTCAAAATAATCCCCTTGTTAATGCTTCCATGTCTTTCAAAGCATATTGATGTCTTTGCTGAAACATTATAACCCCCTTTTACCCCAAATCATGATCCTCGAGGGCCGAGAACTAGTGGTTTCCCACCCTCCCTGTACCACAGAGTCTGATGTGAAGCCGGTCTGGCCAATCAGAAGCACGAGTTGTTCATTCAAGTGCCTGGAAGTAAAGAAAACCAGGGCTGGATTTCAATTCCAGATATGAATATGAACAAAAAGCCAGGTATGGAGATCTCTTTTATAACCCAACCCCTCTCAGCAAAGTGAAATCCAGGTTCAGGAATTATGAGTCCTCCCCAGGATTTTGACCCAACCTCCCTTACTTGCTAATAAACAAAATTCCTTGGCCGGCAGGTAGGAATAATCAGTGGATCTCACATCAGGACACTTTCGCAATCTGACCCATGGACCTCACACCTCTGATCTATGCAGGGATGAAGTGCAGAAGCTCATTTTTCATTACAGCGCCAGGAGAAACAAAATCCCTGAGAATGCAAGAGGTAAAACAGTGTTTCTTTTTAGTTGTGGTATTGTTCTTTCGAATGCAGTCCGTCAATGACTAATAGGAACGTGTAATTTCAGCCGTCGGTGGCGGTAAGCTCTTTCGCGACGCTTATTGGCGGGCGCTACACACGCCGCTGCGTTATAGAGTCATTTTTATTACTTCCAGGCCTCTTTGTGTTTAGCATGCAATAAAAGAGATTGGGTCGGATTCGCAGGAAGCAGGAAAACCCACTCGTTTGCATCTCCATTCCTCCTAAAGGAGCTCGGCTGCTCTTATTGGAAATATAAAATTCAATAACAAAATAATGCCAAGAAAATACAAGCAGGAGCCTTTCTTTCAGAAAAAAGAAATAATAATTTCTGCATGTCAGAACTTATGAAGGTTATTATTGGCACTGGCTTTGTTAGGTGTGCATAACAGATGCATTAGCCGCTCCACTGGATGTACGATATCGATGTGAAGGAGCCGTTTATGCCAGACTCGCAGCTCAAATCGGCTCCTCGTGTTTTACTTCCTTCCTTTCCGTACTCTTAGCTACTCCAATTGTGGGAGGTAAAGGAAGGAATCGATGACATGAAGTGAAGAGGAATCACAGAAGTTCACACGAATGAAATGGACTGTCTGCGCTGCTTCGAGCATCATTTCCTGGCGACCTCAGTACAGGTGTAGCAAACATGAGGTAAAAACGTGAGACATTACAAAAAACACTTCAGCAGATGATGCTCTGGGGTTTCCTTACTCAAGATCTAAGCAGTGGACTTCAACCCTGTTCCTGGGGAGCTACCATCGTGAAGGTTTTCACCCAGAACAAAGCAAAGCACACCTCATTTCCCATTTAGAGGTCTTGATGAGATGCTAATTGACCAAATCAAGTGTGCTTTGTTATGTTTGGAGTGAAACCTACAGGATGGTAGATCTCCAGGAACAGGGTTGGAGAGCACTGATCTAAACAATGGTGCATCTCAAAGCATAGGCTGCGTCCTTCAAAGGCTGCATTTTCAGGGGTCATCACCTACTTCCATCCTGCCAAACTGACATTTTGAGTAAGGGATCAGGCTAAATTTGGAGTTAGGTTTAGGGGTTGGGGTTAGAGTTAAGGTTAAGGTTAGGGAAACCAGTGACGTCTCACTTAAACCAAAGCTGGTTAACAGAGATGAAATTAAGTTACGTAAGTTTGGCAGATGGAATTAAGTGACAACCCCTAAAAATGCAGCCTTCTAAGGATGCAGCCTATGCTTTGAGATGCACACCCTGTTTCCAAACTCCTTGAAGGTACCTTTAACGGGCTGGAATTTTTTTTTTTTAACGATGGCAGACCAGCCCAGACCCAAGGAAGGACAGGAAAGACACTTTGGTGGTTAAGAGGCCTATGACAGTTGGGCCCAGCCCCTGCCGAAAAAGGATATACTCAGTCTTTTTGATGTCAGCTGTTGACTTACCTTGGGCTACATTGGTGCGCAAGTTCATGGGTGCTGCCATGCTGTCTAGTATGGAATCGAGTCTGAGTCGTCCTCTGTTTGTGTGAGATGACATGTTCCGGATCCATCCACAAAGGATTTCTCCACAGTCTAAACACCACCATAGCTCAATCAACTCACAAGGGAGAAAATCACATTGGAAGAAATATTGAGTGAACGTTTCTTGCAGAGAAAAGATAGATTTGCTTTCTATTTTTACTCTCAAATTACCATTAACTTGAATTGAGAACAAGGTATTTGTGACCTACACAGGATCAGGTGGTGCTAGTGAGCAGCATCTCTCAGGAACAACCCGAAATGTGCCTGAAGGACAGAGTCTCACTGCAGTCGCTTGATTCAGCCATATGCCTTCGCTCTAGTAGTTAGACGATCTCTATGGCAGATAACTGCACTCTAGTGATCTCTATCTCTATCTCATGATCTCTATGGCAGATGCCTCAACTCTAGTAGTTACGCAATCTCCATGGTAGATGCATCCACTCTAAAAGTCACATGACCTCCATGGCAGTTGCCTCCGCTCTAGAAGTTACGCAATGTCTATGGTAGATGGCTCCGCTTTAGTAGTGACGCGATGTCTATGGTGGGTGGCTCCGCTCTAATAGTTACACGATCTTTATGGTAGATGCTTCCACTCTAGTATATACAAGTTCTCTATGGCAGATGCCTCCACTCTAGTAGTTACGTGATCTCCATGGTAGATGCCAGATGCCTGCAGACCGTATCTCCCCCCAGGGAGCCGATCATTTTGCAGTCTGTTCTAGTGTCGCCCCCTGGAGGATTTACGGCTCCCTGGCGCTTTGGTCCGCCTCGTATCAGGGATGCACATGCTCACCACGGCATCAGTGGCCCCCCCGCCAATAAGGCGGCTTTCTGAGCAATGCATTCTGGGCAGGCTTGCAGAGTGGGTGGGGCCTCCTCACTCTGCCTGGGGGAGCGTGTCCACTTATCATCACCATTGCAGCATAGGTTATCTGGCCTGTAAGTCACTCACTCCTCATAGATATGAGCTGGCTGCAAAGACCCTGAATTTTAGTCCTGAAATGCTTCCCTGAAGATTCCCCTGTTGAATTTAAGTCTATTTTTTATGGAGTGTATCACAGAGACGGAGTAACAAAGATGCTATACTGGAAACAAAGATCCACGTCTGTGTCTGGCTGTCAGGCAGGGAGCTGATCTTTACAGGGCAAATCTATCAGAGGAAATCTGTTCTGGGCTAATAATGGACGCGGTCGCTCCGTCTCCCTGAAAGATGGCATCGGAACGTCGGAATAACATCGGCGTAAAGGTCGCACTGAAAAACACCGGGAGAACCATGGCCTTTTCTCAAGTAATGGACACAAATGTATTCATTTATCTGAGAGAGGGAGAGGGAGAGAGAGTGAGTGTGAGATTGAGGAGGTGAGAGGGCAAAAGAAAAGAGAGAGACTGAGAGAGGGAAAGAGGGCGATAAAAGAGAGAGAGAGATAGAAGAGAGGGAGAGAGAGAGACATCCAGGAGGTATACAATTATTCTAGAACCCTGGAACTCGGCTCGCCAGCCAATCAGCTAGAGGAGCTGGCCTGTGTGACATCACCTCATAGTAGCTCAGTTTGCGGGCATGTGACCTTTCCCAGAGAAAGCCGAGCATCTCTAGAGTAAGGCATTGCCCTTTGAATGAGCTCTTCCTTTCTGTGAAGAACAAACGTCTGAGTGCCGTCCTCGAGGAGCGAGAGAGAGAAAATGGGAAACTGAATGAGACAACTAATGGTTTTGGAAGGCAGGCGATGTAACCTTAATGGAAACAGACCCACATTTTGATGCACAAAGCAGCCATTTCCTGTTTTCTGGGAGGGCTGGATGAAGAGTGATGTTGTGTTCATAAGAGCAGGGGGGCACGACCCTCCACAGGTGCACTCGAGCGAATACATTAGAGTCGCTGTTCTAGAAACCGCCGCTGGTTTGAAATGGCACTTCGGGCTCAGTACTATTGATTGCATCAGTGAAAAATTGTAACACTCCAGGTACCCACTGCCGAAGAGAACTCGCAAGAATCCCACCTCTGGGAGCCAATTGGCACAACCAAGTGGCTGGGGATAAAAGGGATGAAGCCGATTAAAATTCATCAGTTCTTCGCTCTGTAGCGACTACTTCTGTTCGGTCAGGCGCATGTAGCTGTACGAGCTAAATTGTACACTGACAAGCTGCCGGATAGCTCACTCGGTTAAGGCACTGCGTTGCAGTGCAGAAGTGACTGTCACGTCGCGGGTTCGAGCCCCAGTTGTACCAACCGGTAGTGGTCGGCAGCTTTTTCAGAGTAGCGCACATTTGGCCATCGCGCTACAGGGTTTCAAATTGGGAAGGGACTGCTGGGAAAGGGAAATAGCTAAATAGCTTTGTTCGTTGCTCAAGCGCCTCCTGTTGGCCAGGCGGGCGCTTCGTCAGGAAGATTCTAAGCCTGGTCATGTCCGGGTATCCTCCGCCCTCGTTCTGAACTTGCAAAGATTCAACCAATGAGTGTATAAGAAGCAGTGGCTGACAGGCACGTGCTTCGGAGGAGAGCCGTGAACTGTCTTCGCTCTCCTGAGTTGGCAGCAAAGGGTCGCATCTGAGCAAGCTTTGTACATAGTTCACCAATTGGGCATTCCAGATTCGGGTGGGATTGAGATGCCAAATTTATTAAAAAAAAAAATAAAAATTGTACACTGACAATGTGATCCTCCGACGGCATAGGCAGTGTGTAATTGGAGTTGCGACTGCGTAGTGTAAAGAAGTGAGGGCTACTCGTCACGTGAGTCGGAGGAATCACGTGCTACAGCATCTTCCTCCTGAGTCGATGAGAGCAGGTCGCTTTGAGATGGGCTAAACAGTTCAGCTGTGTTCAGGGTGGGGAAAAGGGGGGGAAATTTTTTTAAATCCCGCTTGAATGGTGGGGGTTTGGGGAAATGTTCTTTCAGAAAGCCCCGAATTCTTACACTCAGACTTTTTGTTTGTTCTCAGCCATTTTTTTTTTCAGACATAAGACCGAGAAGTGGAAAAAGTTGATGATCCATCACTTTTACTGGTAACTGACTTTGTGAAGCTGTAGAGAATGTCCAAAGTCATGCAAAGATTACCCTGAGTCCGATAAATATTTGGAAAATGTCATAATTTCTGATTTTCACTCAACCCTCCAACAAATTAGGTTTGAAAACAACAAACACCAGTTCAGAGTAGAGACTGACAACTTTAATGTGTGGTTACATACATATCGGTGAGGAAACACTTATATACATGGCCGCTGTCAAAATACTTATGGAACCTCGGTTTATTTTTGAAAACAATTCAAGAGTTCAAACCAGTGCATGACTGCCAAGTACCAAGAGCTTATTTCTTTTCAAATTTATGTTTTTTTTTTCTTCTTGACGGCTGAAGGTAGATTTGTGTTTACCGCCTGGCTCTACAAGCGGCCCATCCGATGTTCATTTTCCATGATATTCTGGGGAAAGGCCTGGCTATTACACACAGAATAGCGAAGAGTCATCTGATAAACGCCTCGGCGATCCTCGGTTTAATCTCCTATTTCTATAGAGCTTAAATCGGCATTCCGTAAAAATGGTGAAACTACTTTGGGAGATATATATAAAATGGGAGAGTCATTTTTTTATTCGACGGATGAGAAGGTTACAGAATTTATGTCCTGCTTGCAGTCAGGTTAGCCTGAACATTTATTATTTTGTTGATGTAGGTTCATTTTAGATAAAGCCTGGAACACAGAGAAGAGAAAAACTGTTGGTTTATTTTGCTAAACTTAATTATATTTCTGAACGCTCCACTGAGGCTTTGCCGAGCAGTTATCTGCACTATGAAACATTTTACAGTTATGAAGCATCTGTACAATATAGATAAGGTATTCAATTAACCGGGCTATAAAGAAAACTCGCACTGTTAAATATTAATCATAGCACATATTACTTTTGATTTTCAGCTGCCTAATTGCAAATACAGTGGGTTTTCATATTAGGAAGAGGCATACTTGTTTCTTCTTTTATTTTCTCCTGAATTATTTACCAAAGTGTTTCAGGACTCTAAATGCAAATAAAAAAGCATATCGGCTGGGACAGCACTTGATGTCCTTGTTTTGGAGACCGCGGAAATGGATTGGCCAAGCTGTTGACAGACTCTTACTTTTTTTTTTCGGTGAAGATGTACTTCTTTTTTGAGATATTTGTGTTTTGTGATTGGTTTGAGGGGGAGTCCCATAGTGCCAGGGACCAGAGGTCAGAGGTCAGAAATAAAAGGTCTCTCCTGCCCGCATGAACTCATCGGTTGATGTCACTCATTAGCTCCACCCCACTTTGCAATGACCCCTGCTAATGAGGAAGTAGAACAGATTACATTCCAAACTGTAGATGCCAAACACATTGTTGTGGACTGTGCCCAAAGGTTGACTGGCCATCTCTTTCCACACATTGACTTAGCCATTGGTTTGTTTTTACCTATAAGGCTATTCATAGTGGAATCTCGTGTTATTTAGCGTGTTACATGTCCTGAAAAAGTGGCTCGTATAAATTGCAGTCTCATGACATTGTGCTAATGACTGTTCCAAAAACTCGGACTGAGTTAGGCAAGAAGGCCTTTATGTTCTCTGCACCCTCAACCTGGAATAGCCTTCAGAGGGAGAGTAAGTTTTGGTATTTAGTGACACTCAGCAAATTTAAAGCTGTTATAAAGTGTATGGAAGCAAAATCTATCTAATTGTGTTGTGTCTGGTGCACTTTTTAAGTGTATTGCATTGTTTGGTTTGTTTTGTCTCTACGTGAGTTTGTTGATGAACAATATGTGTTGCTGCCGCTCTTGGGCAGGTCTCTCTTGTAAAAGAGATTTCAATCTCAATGCGACTAACCTGGTTAAATTTCATTTTAAATAAATGAAATAAAAATAGAAATACAGTGGATGACTAAAACCTTGTTTCAATGTTTTTTATTGAGCAGGACAAACTGAAGCACCTACAGTAAACTCAATGGCTAATGTCCAGTGCACATGCCTCCCTATTTCTGTGTTGGTTATGTTCGCATTTATACTGTCCATGTTTAAAGTAGCAACTACAGGTGAGCCGATTAGTCTCAGGGTCTGCTGGTTAATGCCTTTCCTGGGATTAAACCAATCAATTACGTAGCCAAACAGCTGACTAACCAGATATGTCTTAGAGCCTGGCCTCTTAAGTCTGGAATGGTTGCTGATTTAATGATTTAAAGGAAGAATCCACGGACCGTGTAGTTCTCCAGGACCGGGGCTGAGTACCCCAGCCGGTCATGCGGCTCTCTGGGACCAGGGCATTTGAGGTCATGGGTGGTGGTGGACACAAGCAGAACAGGAGAGCACTACATATATACGTGGTTGGGGGCGCTCTATCAAGTTATGACATTACGGTTTGGTTCTCTTTGCTGAATACTGAATAAACTGACCAAAAGAAAACAATAATGTTTGTCGTGCATTATTGCCTTTTTCGTTTACTTACAGGACTTTCACTGGCCGAAATCTGAATACAGCTACAAATCTGACTACCCACCCATGACCCCGACCTCTCCCCACCACCCAACATCCACTCCATCCCCCCTTCCCCAACATCCCCCCCTCCCCCGAGGCTCCTCCAGCCACTGAGGTGGAAAATTAATATTTTTCACGGCCGAGTTCTACATTGATTCCCATGCGAGCCGATCAGAGCGTCACCAGACCACCCATGACACGGGCCTCGTCTCTCAGGACGAGATCCGATAGCACAGAATCTGGTATTGCCAAGGGAACCGGGGCGGGGGGTGGGGTCTAAACTGCTCAGAACACGTGTGGAGGAGGCTTTCCAAACCCCCTCGCGCGATCGGAATTCTCAGGAAGGAGATCCAGGAATTGCGCACAGGAAACGCAGAGGAAAACTCGGCCAGTTCGCTCTGGGATAATGTCTGCGATGGGACGTGGCCCGGGCTGATTAGCATTGCAAAGCGTGGCTTGATTCGAAGCCCAGTTTCCGCATTGTCGAGAAAACAAAAAACCCTGATTGGAAACTACGGTCCTCGGAAATCAGCGGTGATGATGTCATTCTGAAGAGCGGGCGAGAGAAATTATAATTATCAGCTGTGTCCCGCACTGCTATCTTCCAAGGCCACTTATCAAATATTATTAATGCGTGGAACATCTGTGTTACGTGCGGACATGTTTCTGCTGCAGGCTACAGTCACGCATCTGCTTCACACACATGCATACTGCGCCATCCGTTAAGTGTTCAGGCAGTGAGTCGAGCTTGTGTTTTTACCCCCCAAAATGAGGACACGGTTTAAAAAGAAGGGCTATTATTCCCAGATGAATAGCAGCATATGGATAGAAACACCTTTGCAGCGAAGTATGCTGTACAAACTTTCACCTGATGTCTGTTGACTTATACTGCGCATGTCATTTATATATATATATATATATATATATATATATATATATACAGTCGTGCCCAAAATTATTCATACCCCAACCAATTTTTTTTTTTTTTTTGTGATATTTTTTTTGACAAATCAAATTTATTCTTACAAATGACACAGTAAGTTGACATAAGGCTGTAAAGTACAGTAAACAATTTTTCGATAAATACAGTACTTTTTGGTATTTTATTTGACAGATTTACAAAAAATGCCATGTCCAGAATTATTATACCCTTTTCTCAGTAATTGATGGCAAAGCCTTTATTCACGATTACAGCCTCGAACGCTTCCTGTGGTTGATCACAAGGTTTCTGCGTCTCCCGGGGATTTTGGCCCCTCCTCTTTGGCAAACTTCTCCAGGTCCTTAAAGTTTGAGGGTTTCCTTGCCATGACCTTGGTCTTCAGTTCCTCCAAGATTCTCAATAGGATTGAGGTGGGTGGTCTGGCTGGGCCACTCCAAAACATTCACTTTGTTGTCCACTAACCATTTCTTGACTGGATTTGGCCGTGTGTTTGGGATCATTATCCTGTTGGAAGGTCATTCCTGCCCAGGACCAAGTTATTCGCCGGATCCTTAATGTTTTCACTGAGTATCTGGATATCCTGGTCCTGTTTCATGATGCCATTAACTTTAACAAGGTTTCTGGGCCCAAACACATGGCAACCCCAAGAAATGGATACTCCTGCCGCCTTGTTTTGACCCGTTGGGACCCGTGTTTTCAGGTTGAATGCTTCACCTCTTATGCCAAACAAAAGCCCCATCTCTGTGCCTAAACAGCTCCATCTTTGTTTCATCCATCCATAACATTGACAGCCAGAAGCTTATATCTTCATCCAGGTGAGCATTTGTGATCAAGGCCAGGACTAGTTCTTGTGTGTCTGGGTTGAAGTCTAAAGGGTGAAGTGTTCATCAATGAGAAACTGAGTCAAAAAGGGTATGGGGGTTGCTTTTCTGACATGGCATTTTTGTATAAAATTCTGACAAATGAAAAATATCCAAAAACCAACTGTATGTATTTCCGCCGAAAAATTGTTTACAGGAATGGATCTTACAGCCTTATGATCAACATACGGGCCAAACTGTGAAAATTTCTGGACAAGAATAAAATTGATTTGTCAAAAAAAAAAAATTAAAAAAAAACAAAATTGGTAGGGTATGAGATAATTTGGGAAACCTCAAACTGTATATATATATTTGACATGGCAATAGCCTTCTTTCTTTTGTTGCTCTGTACTTGGATTGGAAATCAAACCATATTATTCAAAAGAACTAATAAACTAGCCACTTACAGCTAGTCAATAAGCCTGACCAGACAAATTTCCAGTCACTTTCTGCTCACAACATGAGAAGGAAGATCATTCCTGAAAATCAAAAATACAGATGGATGTACCCGCATACACTGCTGGATATATAAATATATATATATATGTAGGATTCTGCAGTTTCATATATTTCATTTCATTTCAAGTCTGGTGTGAATTTGGATGCAATCGTTGGCTGTTCAGCAAATACGTCTATACTGCGTAAAATAAACATTCGCAATTTGCACAGGGAGCCTGCCGTAATATTTGGATTGTTGTTCTCAGAAAGAGGCAGTTTGTACACTGTGTATTCTACTCAGAGAGTGCGCATTTTGGTCCATTTTCGGAGCAAACATTTGCCCAAAACAGGAAGACACAAAGCACGCAGAGCTTGAAGAAATTATTCCAGCAGCTAGTGTGTGTTTAAATACGGCTTAAGTCAGGATGATAATTGGCTTTGGAATGGTTTAGATCAGGATACTAGAGCTGACAAGTTGATTTTATATTTTGATTTATGGATCTTGTGTCGCTCCATAGCCAGGTTATTCTGTCAATCACAGGCTAAACATGTGTGCAATTTGGAGGTGAAACCGTTATGAACCAGCCTCTGTTGCAGACGTCTTAAATGGTTCATTTCCCCACCACGACGTCTGCACACTATTAAACCAATCAGAGCGAAGCTCTGGAATTTGTGGAGCTAATTATATATTCACATACTGTTGTGGGAGGGAAGCGAACAACATAAGACATCTACGAAGGAGGCTAGTTGATCTTACTTGTATGTACTGCTAGATCCCTCTGCCACATGCACGCCTCAAACCGCCTTTTGCGCACGAGCTCTGCTCAGGGCTGTGTGAGGTCAGGGTTGTGTTGTTTGGTTCTTGATCTCACAGATTGAACAGATAAGCCATCATCAAACTGAAAACAATCCCCTCTACTTAGAACTTAACTGTTTTAGCTGTATCTCAGATCTTTAAAATCACCGTGTAACGGAAGTTGGTAGACCACTTTCCTTCCTGTATTAGCCTTACTTCAGAATGAAAAACAACAATTCTGAAGGGCAGGGTTATGTAAATTTGAGGGGTGTGTCAAGAGTTGAAGGTGGGAGTAGCCTAGCCTGACTGAATGACTAAAGTCGCGTTTCCACCAAACGCGAAAAGAAAATTCTCCTCACTTTATTCGCAGGAGTCTCACCGTGGAATCATTTTTGTTTTTTCGATTTGTAGATTTGCTGCTCTGTTCGCATCAATATCTCATTCACTTCTATGGGAGCGCAACTTGATAGAGGATTGACACGCAAATTCACACCGCCGACCAACAGCAATGCCAGTTGAGCATTGTTTACACACAAGGGGCGGTAAACCTGGAATCTCAAAAAAATCATCAGCAACATGGCAATGCTAATGTTGCTATGCTAACATCGCAAACATTTTACTCTGTGACCATTGTGCTGGCTTCAGAATAAAAATATTCCCAAACTAATGATGTTGTCATATCCAATGTTGAGCGAGACTACATTTTTTTTTTTTTTTGTGAAACTGTGTTGCACATGTTATTTGATACAGCTAGCTTGCTAGCTACCTAGCTAGGTAGCTAGTGTTTCCATTATCTCAAGGAATGCAGCTAAGTGCGACTTGAATATGAAGCTAGGTAGCCTTGCTGGCCAATGTTGCTGCCAGTAGCAATGATACTATGCAGAGCACTGCTCTACTTGTGCAAAATCTTTGCTCAACATGAATATTTTGACATGGAGCAACATGCAAATTTTGTGCATTTGCGCCATTCGCGCGCACCATTTGTGTCACATTTCCTGCGTGATTCGCCTCGCCTGGTGCGAACTAGAGTCTTTTTGCATGTATTCGCATCTTTATATTGACTTTGAATGTAATCTGTGTGTGCGAAAAATTTGTTTCGCATTCGGTGAAATGTAGCATAATAGTTTAACTGTAGGAGAAGAGGATAGGGCCATCTCAAAAATTTACTGTCCAGTGACGTCACAGCCTGAGAAAAGATCTTGAAGTCAAATTTTGTGGCTGGGAATTTTTTCCAAGTGGGAGAAACAGCCTACTTCAGTAAGAAATTGTGAACAGAGAAGAATTTTCACAGTGAAATGATACCCACGGTTAAAATACGTCATACATTAGACATGCCTGTGTGCCTCCTAAAAGATGGAGAAACTTATTTGATTGTCTGGTACCTGTGGAAATAAAACACAGTCCATTGGTATTATCCATAGACGGGTACAGTGCATTCATTTGGATCCAAAGAGCCTAAAATTATAACTGATGTGAAGAACAGACTATCTCAAATCCATTATTTTTAAATACTATGTGCTGAACTATAGGTCTCCCAAGCCAGGTGGCTTATCAGGCCAGCACTTAACACTAGTTTCTGTAGCATGAAGCGATTAAGAGTACTGCTACTCCCCCTGGATGGGATGCTGGTCAATTGCAGGTTACTCCCCAGCTCTTAGTCAGGTTTCCCCAACCATTTGCTGGTTCCCAATTGTACACCTGGGTGGAGTGAGGCACTGTGAGTGTGAAGTTTTTTTTGCCCAAAAACATACCGCAAAAGCTGTGGCAAGGACTCAAACTCAAAACCCCTCAATCTCAAGTCAAGCACACTTAACCACTGCGTACCCCTGAACTACAGTGCAAGGAAGTAATAACTGTATCACTGGTCACATATCTCACTGACCGCACTGATGGTCTTGGTCAAGCATAGTGCTGTTAGCTTTGCATGAATACTGCAGAATGCAAATTTCATTGGTTGTTTAATTAGTTGATTGTGTGATTGTTTGGCTGGCCAGTTGCTTGCCTGCTTCAGCCTCTTGGTGCAGTAAAAGGATGGTTTCAGAGTGAGCCCAGGTCACTGGTGATAACTGCTTTTAAAAAGTGATCATTCGTTCACTCTAGGCACATTCATTGTGGATGGAATGTTCCAGAAGCGTCAGTTTCCTGTCTCCAACAGCGACAACTCAATCAGAACCTGGTGCCACAGTATGTGGTTCGGAGAATGAACGACACCTCTCTCTCTCTCTCTCTCTCTCTCTCTCTCTCTCTCTCTCTCTCTCTCTCTCCTCTCCTCTCTCTCTCTCGGAGGTGTCTGCTGTTGATTGCCAATTGAGAGCGCATTAATGAAGAGGCTAAATCAGATGTCTGTGGTCTGAGAATCAAGCACTTCAGTCATCCCCTGCCAATCAGGCAGTGTGTGTTCAGCCAGCAAGAGCCGCAACAATCGCAGCTCCTATCAGGGACAATGGTGTTAACGCGAGTGCGTCACCGCACACACACACACACACACACACACACACACACACACACACACACTCCCCACTGTGTCACAATGCACACACGCTCCAAATTCTAACACCCATTGTGTCCAAAGTCACACACTCCACTATCTAAAACCCCGTTGTGCCACAACACACACACACACACTCCATAAACTGAGACTGGCGTGTCTCAACACACACTTTCATGGTCTGTTTGGCCCATGACCGCAGTGCCAGCTACAGCTCTGCTCAGATGGCATGATGTTACAAACACCACAAACTAAGGCCTATTCCACACGTACCCGAGTACTTTTAAAAATTAGCCCTCAATGGGTACATATGACTACAGCTTTTTAATGTTGTAGACTTGACTGACTGGTATTAGAAAAGGGCGGATTTTCAAATTTTTATATGAAATACGGGTCTACCAGTGGCCAGACATGATACCCTCTAATGACCATTGTGGATTACAGGGCCGACATCGAAACAACACGCACACATACACAGACAGTTAGATGTGTGTTTTTTTCAGCCATAACAGACTGTAACACACTTTAAACCCTGATAGTGTGGTGAACTCAATTGTTTTGTGGAAACTGGTTGAAACCTCAAAAAAAATGTGTAGGCCAACTTAATTGCATTGTGTGGTAGGAATTAAAGAAAATAAGGTAAAGTTATTTTTCATATGTTTTTAAGTGCTGTTCACACAACTGTTAAGTTGGCATACTAATTTTTTTTTTGAGGTAATCTGTTTCCACAAAACATTTGAGCTCACCACACTTACCAGGGTTTACACTGTAATAGTTCAATTAATACTGAATGAGGCAATGACCATTAATGGAGGCCATCCACCTCTTATCGTGGCACAGGCTCTAACAGGCATGCTTGTGCTTCTTTTCTTAGGGCATTGTATGCATGAAAAATCCACTTGTTCTCGGACTGGAAAATCAGCTCACCAACGTTTTTTTTTTTTTTTTTTCAACAAACCATTATCTGAAACCTTGAACACTTATTCAGTCTCTTGATTTCACATGCAGCCGACCAAAGCCATATTCAGAAGATGGAGAAGAGTCTGTCTTTAGAAGCGAAGCAGCAAAAGTTTTTGTCGCCTTTATATCCAAGGTTTGCTTCGAGATAATAGGCAATCTCAGCATAATCATTGTCCTAAAAGTCCAAAAACACTAAATCATCTTTCATTTGAAAGCCCTGGGAAGATATAAAAGCAAATTGAGTGAAGTAAAAACATCTTAAATTCCATCTTGGGGACAAAAAAAATGGTTGTAACGGTTGTGCTCTGCACACTGTTCAGGTGCACGGAGGACAGGAAGTTTAGGACTGGACTCCGGTGCAAGGATGGACTTGGTAGAGTTTATTATGCCCACTGTGCAGCAGAAGGGCACAGATGAAGCACGCACAAAACAAAATAGGAATCAAGGTTCCTTATAAACACTATTAGTTATACAGACTCTACAGCTACAGTAACACTGTATTACAAACAGGGAAACAAATAGGCAGAGAGGTTCCTGTATAAAGTGCTGGATTAAAATAATAACAGCACTAAAGTTTTACAAGTTTGAGAATATACACGCCATACGCGGGGAATACGTCTGTTCAAGACTAGAAATACAACACAGGCATGTGGTTACGAGACTTCGCAATGAATGAGTGTGAAGCTCGGTCTTATAAATGCAAACACTACCACACAGTGGAAATAGGAAACAGATGCACGCAATGATTGCAGGAGTGAAGAATATGGTCCTGGTCTTAATAGGCCGGTGAGCTGGATGGCTGGAGGCGTGGCCTTACACTGGTCGACACACTTTGGCTGAGTTCGAAACCACACACTAACATACCACTCGCACTACCGACGACGTCAGAGTTAGGGGGTAGGGTGTTCACTTATGCGTGGGGAGTGAGTTTGTGTCCGCAAGAAGTTCCCGGATGGATACTAGATGGGGCAGATATTTTGTGGGTGCATCATAAGCTCACTATACATACACAAATTTCCCAAGATGCAACGCGACATAAACCACCAGAAAAACTCGCTAAGGAATAACAAGAAGAAGAAGCAACAGGAAGAGTTCGTTCGTAGTCAGTAACGTGTAGTGTGGCTAGTGTGTAGTGAGAATTGTGTATGTAGACCATAGATCGTGGTTTCGAACATGGCCTTTGTTGGGGGCTTTTTGCCTCACAATGATGTCACTCATTTATCAGAGCTGTGATTGGTTCTGGTGAATTCTGAATGTCCCTCTTCCAGTTTTGTGCATTTGTATTGGCTGACACTGGACGGTCCGAGTGCAAATTGGTTCCAATGGATTCAGAAAGGATTCTATTGTGACTTATTTACATTCAGGAATTAACATCCCAGCGAGGTGACACAGTAAGGCATTCGTCACAAAAAACATGGTGTTTTCTTCTTAATCTAAGAGTAATTCTATGTCATTTCAAGTAAGAATTAATTAATTGGGCTTAGAATCTTAGATGTTTTTTTTTTTTGACTTAATACAGTTGCACAAAACCAGTTGACCTGACATCTTTAAGTAAACCCAACATCTACGTTTAAAAGTGAATGATGCTTTTCCATTGTATTGTTGTGGTCTCTGAACCTGGATATGAGAGGATTATAGTACACTTTCATTGTTTTTCACAGTCTTTCTGAAATATCATTTTTTTTCCTGGGTCATAACAATGTATTTGGCACTGTATCCCTCCGTCGTTATCGAACACAGGGAAGTGCATTTGGGTAAAATGGATTAGTGTAATCTTTGATTATTCCTGACCTGGCTATTGTAAAACTAATCCGCCGTGTCTCATATTCTTATTAAAAAAGGAATATTACACAGATAAACGTCATCTGGATGATAATATTTCAGGATTATAAAGCAATCATTCATTTTGCATGGATTTCAAAATATTGACCCCCCTCCCTGTGCTTGCCAGAGAAAATAAATGATGGGGTAAAAAAAAAAAAAAAAAACAGAATGAGTGGGCCAGGGAAGGATGTTACGAAATAACATATTTGAAGGCATGATTCTGCTTACCTATTGGCTGGCCATCCTGTCAGTCATGTGGCTCTGGAGTACCTTTTCTGGCATTGGTTGGAGTTGACTGGAGATGATGGGGTGAATTGGGCCCAGTTTCACAAAGCAGGATTACCATGAGTAAAATCCTGTTTCACGAAACAATTTGGTTCCATAATCCCCTGGTAATATACGGTAGACACTGTATTTCCATGGTAAAATACCGACAGTAAGAGAGATTCTGCAAATATTTGGGCAGGAATACACAGGGTTTTAATTCCTATGTATTTCTAATACAAACTCTCCAAAACTGACGTGTTCATAGACGCACTAATAAAAATTATGACATAAAAATCACTATTTAATTAAAAATCACTTTTTAAGACATTGTGTGACACCTTTAAGTTGACAGTGTGTTAAAATGGTCAATTTGACAGCACTCTGTCCAAGTTAAAAGTAACACATTACAGTATACCGCCCTTAATTAGACTTATAAGCGTTATGAAATAGTACAGTTTATGGTGATTTTTTAATACACCCCCTCCATATTGAGAATATTGAGATCACTGCTGTCCGTCCGTCATTCCATCTGTCAGTCCAACCATAATTAATTGTTCTGACCCCACAGACTACAATTTATATTGGATTCTTTTAATTTATGTTTTGTAGGTCAATGGTGGTATGAAGAGGATCCCTATTGATTTTGCGCACCAGTTTTGTAAGGGTGTACATTCAAATGAAAGCTTTAATTTGTGGGTATTCGGGTCTTTAAGGAATTACTTGTGTTTGAATTAAGGCCTGTAAAGCAGTGTTAGCAGCTACGAGCAGAATATTGGATATAAGAATGTTATCACGAAACCTGCCGGGTAAAGGCTGTTGCTGTGCTGAAATGTGTGTTTGTAATATAAGCCCGTATTAGATCTGCACAACATGGGGCATCAAGCAACAAAGCGCGACTCTCAAAGATGGCTCCCCTGCCATCCTAATTCAATTAGTCCTCCATTGATAGACTGGCAAACCTCCCGGGGTGAGCTCAACAGACACACGCAAACAAACAAACACACACACACACACACACACTGTCTACAAACTCCCTCAACCTGCATAAATCACAAGTGAAATGAGGCCCCACTCCTGATTGCTAACTGGATACCTGTTCAATCCTGTATTTAACATCCTTCTTTCCATTCATTATCATCAACTATCTAACCATCCAACCTTCCATTGGTCCGTTATTTAAGCATCCATTTTTCCAGTCATCCATCATCTCGCCATCATCCATCACTCACTCCATCCATTATCAAACCATCAATCATGCCATCTATCCATTATCTAAGCATGATCCATATTTCCATTCATCAATTAGCTCACCATCCATCACCCATCACTCTATCCATCAATTATCTGTCTATCTTTCCATCCATCCATTGTCTAAGAATCCATTCCATTTCTCCATCTGTCCATCATCTCACCATCAATCATCCATCATTCAATCCATCCATTACACCGCCCTGCATGACATTCATTGAGTAAGAGCTGATACCTGATCTTAAGTAATTTTGGGGTGCTGAATCCAATCATCACATGAGTTTTTGCCTATCACGTCAGGTTTTGTCACAAATCACTGCCCTTGGTATAACGAGAATCCGGATCAAGCATAGTAAGTCCCTGCTGTTTCTCATGAATTAAACACTCCAAATCACCACCACGAAGCATTGCATCATCATGGAAAATAACCACACCCCAAGTAGCCTATGCCAATCCCCTTTTCGCCTTTTGCTTGTCGCATGAATTCTAAAAATAGCATCGGATGATGGACAAAGACAAATCTCAGCCTGTTGTCTGCATCAGTTGTCAATCTTTGGATCTACCGGTGTAGTTGTGATTTTCATTGCAGACTTTATTATTCAGTTCATTGCAATTGTCTGTGTGAACTAGTGTTACTGTGGATATAATGGCAAGTAACCGCCGAAAGTGTAAGTTGGACCCAAACATCTTCTGCTATATCTGTGAATGTTTTACTGCTCAAAAACAATAGATGAATACCACAGACTTTGTGCAAAAAGCGTATTTAGCTTATTTTGGCATAAAATTGGGTGACCAAGATAAAACTCGGGCTCCACATACAGTGTGCAGGACGTGTGTTGAAAACTTAAGGCAATGGACAAAAGGAAACAGAAAAGGCTCGACTTTTGGAATACCAATGTTGTGGAGGGAGCCTTCAAACCATATCAGTGATTGCTATTTTTGCCTTGTTAATGTATCTAACTGTGTCATTTTGCTTTCATTTATCATTGTGTATTCTTAGATATATCAATATGAAAAAAAGAATTCGCGATTTGTCAAAAAACCTGACGCGATGCACAAATTTTTAGGGCAAATTTGAAATCAGTGCCTTCAAATTATATAAAAATCAATGCAGTTTATCAAATCAGCAGAGAAAAAGTTTCAAAATGCAGGGCAGTGTATTCAAACCATCAATCCTTCCATCCATCCATTGTCTAAGCATCCATCTTCCCATCAATCCATTAGTTTACCATCCATCACCCATCATTCTATGCATTCATTATCTAACATCTGTCCTTCCATCCATCCATTATTAAAGAAGCCATCTTTCCATCCATTATCTCATGATCCATCCATCCATTATCTAAGCATTAATACATCCATCAATTATCTAACCATCCATCCTTCTATCGATTCATTTTCTAACAATCCATCCATCCATTGTGTATCCCCCTTTCCTTCAATCTCTTCATTTTGAGCTTTATTATCATTGCTCATGTTCATGGGGAGGCTGGAGCCAGTCCCAGAATGCAATGGGTGAGAGGCTGAGACACACCCTGGACAGCTTGCTAATACATTACTGGGCTCACACACCACTCACTCATTCTCACTCACATACATATGGGCAGTTTAGAGTCTCCAGTTAAACTAGCATGCAGGTCTATGGACTGTGGGAGGAACGTCCGCGACGCGTTCACTCTTAATAAAAGGGAGAGGGGAGACAGGCCGTAACCTGGATGAATACATTGTCAGTGACTGTAAGCGATGCAGACAGACTGTATTACACTGCTCATTATGCGGGCGCTAGCAGGAGGTAGCGCTGACACTGCACTTATGAGAGCCTGGACTCCGACACGGGTTCTGATGATGGAGAGAGCACCTTCCCCATGATCAAAGGCATGAGGCAGCACTCTGACAGCCTGAACCAGGGGCCCCGGGGCCCGGAGACAAGCTGCCCAAACATCGGGCAGGAAAAACACTCACCGCAAGCTTTTCTAAAACTACTGCGGCCATATTAGATGGGTCCTGAGAGGTTCGGTACTCTGGCTTTCTGTAGACTTCAGTCTTGGCAGTGTTTGTCATGTCGTGGGGTAGCCTATAGTGTAACCTGCAGGCTGACTGCTCAGGGATTTGACTGGGACTCGAGAATTAGTGGTTTTAGCCCCAGTGAAGCCACAATAAGATCAGAGCAGCAGTTGGGCCCTTGAGCAAGGCCCTTGACCCCACATCACCCCAGGAGAGATTGATATGATAATGTTAATGAGCTCTGCTCTGATTGGCCTGTGAACAGAACCACCAGCCCCTTATACTGAGCATCAACTGCATGCAACTATACATCAAAATCCCTGGGCTGAACTACCAGCCACAGTCTACAAATACACATAAAGTACACAATGAGCATTGCTAAACCACTTTATTGATGGCCCGTAGATACACAAAGGAGTGCGATATTCAGTTGCCATACAAGGTTAATTATGCCTGGAATTAATCTTACATATCAGCAGAAAAAGAAACACAAAACTACAGATTCAAGGGTTTGTAGTTTCCTGATTTGCACTTGTCATTGAGCATTTCTTCAGTAATCTTTTTTTTTTTTAGCAAATCTGGCCTTGCGATGGCCCTTACTATAACAGCAGACTCAGGTAAAATGATGCGCACACATGTGTAGGTGTGGATTAACTACAGCCGCGATGTTGTTGATAAACAGAAAAAAGCGTAATTTTAGTGCTACACGGGAGAGAGAGGTGGGGGAGGGGGACTGAGTTAGCCTGTGGGAGGGAGCAGGGCTCATAGACAGAGCTATGCTGAGCAGCTCTGTTTCTCTGGGCTGTTAGGTACTGTGGTGACCACTGTACAGGCGGACTGAACTGGGAATGAGTACTTTCCATATATGCGTCCTTTAAATGGTTTTTAGTCATAATGGACTACAAACTAAAGGAAAAACAACTAACAAGAGGGTAGATGAAAGCAAGATGACTTTTTGGTGGCGAAAATGCTGAATTTTACGGGAAGTAAAAGAAACTAAGCGTTAAGTCGCCTCCTCTTTTCTGCACGTTACTCCTGGCAGAGCCCCCTGCCAGCCCCACGCACAAAATCACGCCGCGAAAATACCATTTGGCATATTTTTTCAGAGCAGATTTTCTATATATTTTGAATTTCGTAATTGAAGACCGCTGGCGGGGGAAGACGTTCCGTCGTTCCAAAAGTCTGAGCGACCACAGGGTGAAAGACAGTCACGATGCTGACGCAGTATTGTGGCAAATGCCCACGCATTACCGTACCATTGCGCCAGTGCACTGTCAGTGTGTGCTGTCGAAATGCGCTACTTAAACGCTTTCGCGCATGCGCACACCCTCAAACTTGGCCTCTGGATCAACGCTTATCTCTTAAATATCTACAAGTATCTTAAAAATACATTCTTTTTTAGCACAGATTTCAACCTGTAAACATATAAATATTTGCATATTTACATATTTGCAATATTTGGCTTTGCCTTAAAAATTTGAACCTAGATGTTACTGGCGTGTAGCATCTTTCAACAAATGTTTCGACAGTTAACTGATTTATATTACAGTATAATGATGAAAACGAAGACTCTGCGACTCAACGATAGCATTTTTTTGACAAGGCAGCATAAATTGTCAGAGCAAGACCTGTTTAAAGGTGAACTGACATTTCGTCTCAATTATCCCAAATTAGCACTAAATCAAGACCCATTGAGATAAATAGCAACTGACCAAAATTTCAGAAAAAAAATTTTCAACAAAAGTATTTTTATTGGGAATTTTGTACTCGGAAAGGCAGAATTACAGGAACCGGAAGTCTGACGTCTTACCGAGAGTAAACGAAGAGATCCAATATGAATGTGCAGTGTTTCCCTGCTGTTCTTCAGGTGCTGGTTGAGTGTGGCGTTGGCCTGAAATGATGAGCCTTCTATTGTTGGAATCTCTGGACTAACATTTGATGTGTCATTCATCTGCATAACACAAATTTAGCAGAATCCCTAGCACCGTATATGCGATCACATTCTGATATTCTTTTAGGCATGACCAAATGTCTGTTAAAACAAACTTCCACATGGTAAGTGAAACAAACAAGCGTCAATAATGAAACTTTAGCATTCCCAATCGCCATCAATGAAGCGGACAAGGGATAGACCTTGTAGACTGGGGGGTGGTGGCACAGAAGTCTTTCCTTGTTTTATTTCACGTTTTGCAATATGCTCATTTAGTTCCCTGGTGCTTGTATGGTATTTTGATGAGGTAAAATGGTCATCATGAGCCAAGTTTCTTCCTGTTAAGTTTATAAGATTAGGTCCCATTGTTTTTATTTTATTTTTTTTGTTTATTTTTCAAACACGCCTGCAGGATAGCACAGTACTAACTTACAGACTGGTAAAGGCAGGACTAGGTCCTATTATTTTTTCGTTTGTTTGTTTGTTTTTTTGTTTTGTTTTGTTTTTCTAACACGCCTGCATGATAGCACAGTACTAACTTACAGACTGGTAAAAGCAGGACTAGGCCCTATTATTTTTTTTTTTTTTTTTTGTCTTTTGTTTGTTTGTTCTTCATACACGCTTGCACGATAGCACAGTGCTAACTTACAGACTGATAAAGGACAGGATTAGGTTCTCTGCCGGGCTGCGGAGGGATGAGTTGAAGTTGGTCGGCTGCAGTCCGGAACGGAATGAGACCTGAGGGACTCAGCCCCGCTGGGGTTGATTGGAAGGAAACCAGATAAAGAACAGCAGGCCCAGTGCATGATGGGATATGAGGGTAGAGTGAAGAGAATGTGGAACATCTTTGTGTCCCGGAGAGGAGCTTAACGATTTCGCCTTTTAGCATCACTTTGAAGATACTCCCCCTTCACCCTGCTTGGACCCTGAGTGTATGTGTGTGTGCGTGTGTGTGTGTGTGTGCGTGGGTGGAAATGTATCGCTGCTTGTGTACGAGTGGATGGATAGGTGTGTGTGTGTGTGTAAATTAATGAATGTGACTTAGTGTGAGTGTGGGGGAAGGTGCATGTGAGAGATTGAGTGTGTGTGTGTGTGTGTGTGCGTGTGTGTGAGAAACGTGCTGTGTATGTTTGCGTGTATGGGTGGATGGGTTGGTGTGTGGTACATATTCAGCATGGAGTTGATTGTCTGTGTGCTGGTGTAGCTTTAGTATCTTGGGAAGCGTATGGGACCAGGACTGAAGGCAACATATGATGGGTTACACATCGTGGGGAACAGGATTGAGGAACAGGCTTTACTTAACATAGGTTACCTCTCTCTGGCATCCACAATCTGTTCTCTACATCTGTTCCACTCTCATCTGCTTCATCTTTCCTGTCCTCGCCATCACCTCAGCAGAGTGAATCATGGACCATTAATTCAGCATTATACAGTGATGCTATAAATTTAGCATTATACATAGGCTACAGTAATGATAACACTCAACACAACATTAATTTTGAACATTATACATAGGCTTCTGTAAAGCTAACACTCAATACAAAATTAATTTATTCTTTTACTCAGGCTGCAGCAATGGTCGCATTAATGTAGCGTTATTCATAGGCTACTGTAAAACTTATATGTACTCAGGACAACATTAATTTAGCAATATTCATAGGCTACAGCAATGCTAACACTCAAAATAACATTATTTTAGCATTATTTATGGGCCACAATAAAGCTAATACCCAATATAACATTAATTTAACATTATACATTGGCTACAGGAAAACTAACCCTCAATACAACATTAATTTATTCATATACACAGGCTGCAGAAACGCTAGCATTAATGTAGTATCATTCATAGGCCACTGTAAAACTTATATGCCCTCAGTACGACATTAATTAGGCTAAATATATATATATATATATATATATATATATATATATATATATCCTTCACTTAGAATACGAGCTCCTACCCTCGGGCAGACGATACAGAGTTTCCAACTGCAAACTCAACCGCTTTAAGAATTCATTTGTTCCAACCTCCATCAAACTCCTGAACAATGCTGCTTGAGGCCGAAGATTGTGCAATAATTTTTATAGTGTTTTTATTATGGTGATCTTTTAGCGTGTGTTTTTTATAGCATTTTTTATTATGGTGATCTTTTAGCATATGTTGTTTCCATTGGTGTATGTATGTTCTGTGTATAATGTTATGGGATATGTGCAATACTGCTATGTAATTGTTGTTGAGATGGTATGCCTGGTGAAGTATTATTTGTTGTCATCGTGGCTGTCGAGGCATTTATGGCACAGTTGCTGAGTCCAAGACAAATTTCCCTAAGTGGGACAATAAAGTTTATTGTATTGTATTGTATTGTATTGTATGCTACATTAATGCTAACACTCAATACAAAATTAATTTAGCCATATACATAGACTACAGCAATGTTAACACTCAATATAACATTATTTTAGCATTATTTATGGGCCACAGTAAAGCTAACACTCAATATAACATTAATTTAGCGTTATGCATTGGCTACAGGAAAACTAACCCTCAATACAACATTAATTTGGCATTAGGCAGACACTAGAGAATGTATACACTAAATACATCAATTTGGTATTATTCAGAGGCTACAGTGATGCTTAGACTCAATACAGCATTAGTTTAACATTATACAAAGGCCATAGAATTGCTTTCACTCAATGCAAAATTATTTCTAGGCTAAATACTTATATCACATTTTATTTTCACCCTCAATTTTAATGAAAAGTAGGCTATACTAAGTTTGTCTATTCAGGGGAATAGGGCTACATAGAGAATGCTACTCTAGACAACGCAATGTTAATGTTAAGGAAGTGGGACATTAATTACGATTTCCCCCATTTGTCTGTTGCCCCAGGAATTTGAGTACAGCTAACATTTGTGAGCGTGTATCTAGAGAGCTAGCCAGCTCTGTTCACCTCTGTCTTAACTAGCACGCTATCATCGACCATTTAGTCCCAGCAAAGTTAAATGTTGGCTTATTTGGAGCCTCCTTGGGATTTTTAGTGGCAAGTTAATGTTAAGCCAACCAGTCCTTTAGCATTTTCTCCTCATTTCTGAGCACAGTTTCTCATGTTGTGCCCCAGTAATCTTCCACCTCCTGCTGTCCATTACAGACGAGCAACAACATTAACAACAAGCAGTATTTCTTCTTCCTCGGTGGAGTAACGTCGAGCTACCTGCCTATGGCTATATAAGCTTCTGGTTTGGAATAAAATGTGTGGATAAACCCATTTAAAGACGAGGGAGGGGAAAGCTTTAAGAACAAAAATGAAATATTGTTTTCTTTTATTATTGCTCTCGGTTATTAGGCAGCATAGTGTGCAGTTTTTAAGCCATAATTTTGGTGCACCACCCCCCTCCCCTTGCATTTGTTGCATATATTGCAAACCCTATTCTTGCACACCTGCTTATGTGTGATGGCCTGAGTGCTATTGTAGAGTTGGCTAGTGTGACATAGCCTTTGTACATATATGTGTTTAGTATGTGGTGTGTGAGATGGCCTGTTTGCTATATTGTTAAATTTAGAATAGGCGTTATTGCCTGTGTACAGATTTGTGTTTAATATACAGTAAAATTGATGGTCTGCTTGTTATATTGTTGAGTTAGCATGTGTGTCATAGCCTGCATACTGATTCATTATTAGTATTCAGTTTACGTTATGGCTTGTGTGTTATATCGTAGAGTTTAACATGTGTGTCATCGCCTGTGTCCTGAAACACGTTTAGTATTCAGCATAAGCGATGGCCTGTGCGCTATATTGTCGCGTTCAGCATGTGTGTCATAGCCTGTGTACTGATAAACGTTTAGTATATAGTATAAGTGATGGCCTGTGATCTATTCTAAAGTTTGCATGAGTTGTGCGGCACATTTAGCATATGTGTGATCCCCCGGTCGGTCGTTTGTTGTATTATTCTGTGGAAGTTTCTCATGAGAGGGCTTCCAGGTGCTCCCCGGCTATCGCCGCTAATCTCTCCAAACCCCGACAGGAACAAACACAGCTGAAGCACTGGTTTAATGCGGCAGAGGGAGCGACAGAGAGAGAGAGAGAGAGAGAGAGAGAGGGTGCAGAAGTGGCTAGCAGCCGGCAGTGGAAGCCGCCGCTCTCGTTTCATGTGGGCCTCGTTAATTACGGCTCTTCAGAAGCGGGCCGGCGGGGATAAGGGGCGGATGCATACGTTTAGCCCTAATCCTGCTTGGGTCTTATCACAGCTCTGCAGCTTCTCTTCCAATTAACCTGGGGTGTTTGGGCCCGATTCAGAAAACCATTTCATTCTCTCTCTCTCTCTCACACTCACTCCTTCTCTTTCTACCTCCCTCTCTCTCTCTCTTTCTCTCTCGGCTGTTCTCCACCACTTTACTTTTCCCTTCTGTCTCTCTCTCTTCTTTCTCCCTGCTCTTGTCGCTTTTTCTTTTCTTCTGATTTTCTGTCGCTTTGTCGTTCGTCTTATCTCGCTTTCGCTTCCACGCCGTTCTCCTGTCTCCCCTTGTCTCTCTCTCTCTCTCTCTTTTAGCTGCTACTACCTTTTCTCTACTTTCATCTTTCTCTCTTTCTCTCCTCCTCTCCCTCTCTCTCCCCCCTCCCTCCCCTTCCCTCTCCCTCTCTCTCCTGTGATCAGACGCTCGAGATCATCCGTCAGACCTTTCGCTGGTTATCTCTAAAATTCCTGACAAATTGAATAAATATTTGAAAACAAAACAAAACGCGCTCTGCCTGCGCAGAAAACAATAAAGAGAGCATTCGGGGGGATCTTTTTGTTTATATCTTTTGTGTAATTCTGAGGAAGGAAGGTGTTTGTTTTTTAAAGTACTTCAGGGTGAGTCTCACACATCATTATACCTGCTCTAATTCAACACAGGCAAGGACCAAAGGGTTGCCAGATTTTGCAAATAATCCTCCAAATGTTTGGAAGCCAATGACGAACGAGGGGTTTTAAGAGGAAGCAGTGGAGAAAAGGTCTTGAGTCCTGGGCGGGAGATAAATTGTGATAATTATGGATTATATTGATAGGTGTAAAACAATATTCGTGTTCCAGAATATATGCACCTATAATTCCCTGAAGCTCATTAGTTGCTTCATTAATTAAACTTTGGATTAAACCTATTCTTGCTTGAGCTTGGACATCTAGTCTTAGTTTAACTCTTACTGGGTAAATGGTTGTGCTCTAGTCCAGTGTGGTTCCATTATACTGTCTTTTTGAGGTTAATAACCAGTGGATTATTTACTTGTGAATTTAATGCGTGAATCCATATGCAGCTAAAAACCCTGAAGGTTCCCAGAGGAACCCTGTGGTTCTTTACTGTCAGGAACCCTATTTAGTTTAAGGCCTCTTGTCTCAGAGAACATATTTTTTAATCTGGGATCTTTCAATCCCGTGATAGAGGGTTCCATAGAGAATGAAGGAGGGGTTTTAGAGAGAGAGAGAGAGAGAGAGAGAGAGAGGGAGTAGCGCTGTAGTATAAATTAATTTGACGCCTCTGGCCTGAGGTATTGAGTGATGCTGATAACTTTCGCTGCGCGTGACACAAGCGCGGGATCGCCTCTGTTCTCCGCCTAATCCTTTCGCCGTGCACTTTTGTTTGTCACTCTGGATTACGGCTGATAAGAAACGCTCCATAAAGCACGACGCCAATCAAAACCTGGCCCAAAAGTGGGTTGGGACTCTTTTGCGAGAGCCAATCAAAGGTCTCAAGATTTTGGGGTGCCCCGGTGGCTCATCAGTCTAAGCGCGCGTACCATAAAGGCTGTGTCCTTACCACAGTGACCTGGGTTCGATTCCAGTTCAGGTCATTTGCTGCATGTCATCCCCCATTCTTCTCCCCAACTTTCCTGTCTCTCTACACTGTACAACTGTCAAATAAAGGAAAAATTCCCAAAAAAAACAATCTTTAAAAAAAAGGTCTCAAGATTTTGAACTCTTTGATGCCACTCAGAGTTGGTTTTTGGTAATTTGAAACGTCGAATGGAGCAAGGGAATTTTTTTTTTTTTTCAAAAAAGAATCTGTATTTTGCTATCATTTGCATCAAATCCTGGGCCTGTTTCACAAAGCAGGATTATTGAGTTAGCTGGATGACTGCACTTAGCAAAACCTGAGACTGCTCTTTTAACTTCAGTCCACGTTCCAGGTATGGGAGGATTCTGGGTTGTACGCAGTGTAGTTATGCAGATAACTCAGCAATCCTGCTTTGTGAAACAGAGGTTCCGGGATTGGAGGCCAGCAGGATATTCTGGTTTCCTGATTTAATCTTAAACTTGGTGACTAAATAAGATCCAGGAAATCAGACCAGTGAATTGAGTTATCGATGTAATGGACTGCTTTTGGTAGATCAGTTTCATCATGATTTTAAGACTCCATGATAAACAGCAAAATCTGTGGCCCTCACGATATAAAGCTAGCAAACTTAATCATAGATAATATACAGCGTGTGTTAGTGAGTGTGTGTTTGTGTGGGTATGTGTGTGTGAGTGCATGTGTATGTATGTGTGTGCGATGTATATTTGTGAGTGTGTGGTTTTTGTGTGTGTGTGTGTGTGTGTGTGCGTGTGGATTCTGTGCATGCGTGTGTATGTGTGTGCGTGCGTGTTTGTGTTAGTGTGTGGTTTTTGTGTGTGTATGTGTGTGTGCATGAGTGTGCATTGTGTGTGTGTGTGTGTGTGTGTGTGTTTGTAATTGTGTGTGTGTGTGTGTTTGTGTGTGTAGGTGTGTGTGTGTCTGAGTGTGCATGCGTGTTTGTGTGTATGTGAGTATGAGTGCACCTTTGTGCGTGTATGTGTGTATATATGCGTGCATGTGTGAGTTTATGTATATGTGTGTGTCTGTGTGCATTGCGTGTGTATGAGTGTGTGTGTGTGTGTGTATGTACAGTATGTGTGTGTAATTTGACAGGAGAGAAGGGAGAAGGCCAGGCTCTGAAGAGACTCCTGTTCTGCAGGCCGGGTGTCTCTCAGGGTGAAGGTCAGAGAAGGACGGGGGGAAGACTGAGTGATGGATTTGTGAAAGAGACTGGAGGAGGGAGAGAAGAGTGATGTTTGGGCTGATCTCAATTTGTCAGCTGTGACACTTTTTCTATCAGTCTGCTTTATCCTACAGATCACTCCATTCTTCAGCTGTAAGAGTAACACAATACACTGTCCACAGAGCACATGCCCACTGCTGGGGAGCTGTGCTGTTTCACTCAGCAGAAGGGTGTTTTACCAAACAAGCTCAACATTAGCCAGGCTTTCTCTGCACGAGCAGGCTGGACAAACCCTAAACTCACAATCACAGATTCTGTAACTCATCATAGCAGTTAAAAGAGAGCCACTTTCGTGAATTTAAAAACCCTAGCTTTTGGCTCAGCATAGATCGCTTTGAAGTACACCCCTCTGGCATGGGCCACTGGATGGCTTACTCACACACACACACACTCACACACACACACACACCTTTGTTTTAAGCACATGCTTTCTCAGATAATATCTCTTTTGGCATGTCCGAACCATAATCTACGTAAGGTGACACTTCGCTCTGGTCGAAGGTTTATTCCCAGAGTACTGACCAAGAGGTATACGATACATTCACACCAGTGCATTAATCTTTTTTTTTCTTTTTCTAGCATGCTCATGCGGGCACACATGCACTTTCTCTCTCTCTCTCTCTCTCTCTCTCTCTCTCTCACACACACATACACATTTTCCCTCTTTCTCACACACATGCACTCTCTCTCTCTCACACACATACACACACATTATCTCTCTTTCTCACACACACGCACTCTCTCTCTCTCTCTCTCTCACATACACAAATGCACTCATACACACAAACACACTAAAAACACGCCCCGCATGCGTGCTGCCGCGGAGGACTCCTCTGAAAATGGCGGAGTGCCGATTCTATTCCAGATTCCAGGAGCGCGGTGACATTTAGGATTTGCCCGACTCCTTTTCTGCTTGGGCAACCGCCAACGCGGGGAGCTGGCTGGTGAATATTAATCCATCTCAGACGCTAAAGAAAACTCCAGCTTCCTCCTCACAGGAGACGGAGGGAGAGTCGGGGGTCAGCGATGCTGACATTGAGGGGTCCTGAAGCACAGGCTCTGCTTTGACCTCACAGTGACAGACACCGGGGCGCGGCTTATAATGTTCTTTTTTTGTTGTTTTGTTTTGTTTTATTTTAGCACGAAAGCTCCACTGAGTATACACCCCTGCTTACTCTTTATCAAAAAGAAAGACAGAGCGAGATAGTGAGGGGAGAGAGAGAGAGAGAAAAGAGAGGTTAAGGGCCTTTATCCAGGTTCCAATGGGCCCCATTTAAATTAGCAACTCCACAATCAGGGCAGTCAAGTCACCTATGACTATAGCTCACACTCCAAAATCTCTCGCTGCCCCCCGACATCCCATGATCCTCCCCTACTATGCTTTCACAATCAAAACACAATCTGCTGACCTCAGAATTACACCTCTCCTACCAAAAAAAATTTAAGCAACTAACCTCGCCTCTTAATATGAAAACCCCACCCTTCCCCATATATGGAAACTAACCCCACCCCCTCCTCATATGGTAACTAACCCCACCCTTCCCCATATATGGAAACTAACCCCACCCCCTCCTAATATGGAAACTAACCCCACCCTTCCCCATATATGGAAACTAACCCCACCCTCCCTCATATATGGAAACTAACCCCACCCTAACCCATATATGAAAACAAACCCCACCCCCTCCTAATATGGAAACTAAACCCACCCCCCTTCTGCTGTAGCAACTAACCCAACCCCCACCAAATATGGAAATTGACTCCACCCCTGCTCCTAATATGACAACCCCCTCCACCTAACTAGGCAACTAACCCAACCCCCCTACTCTTAAAACAACTAACCCCAGCCCCTTCCTAATATGGCAACTAACCCAACCCCTCACCAAATATGGAAGTTGACCCTAGCCCTCCTCCTAATATGACAACCAACCCCCTCCTCCTTACTATGCAACTAACCCAGCCCCCCTATTAATTAGACAACTAACCACACCACTGTCATAATTAGGAAAATAACCCCACCTCCCTCTTAATGCGGAAACTAACCCCACCCTTCTCCAAGTTTGGAAACTAACCCCACCCCCCTTCCAATATGGAAACTAATCCCTCCCATATGGAAATTAGCCCTGGCCCCCTTCTACTATGGAAACTAACCCCACCTCTGCTCCTAATTGGGCAACTATCCCCATACCTCCTCCTAATATGGCAACTAATTAAACCCCCCCCCAGCACTATGTACTGGAAAGTGCTGTTTAATTCGCACTTTCATTACCAATTTACAGACAACTGATACAAAACAACTTTCCGTTTTATGACTTGAACTGCGTTTGAATCAGCCCTGTTAAATTCACCGTTGACAATTCAGCCGCCGTCCAAAAACTTATGGAAGCTGCTGTACTGCTGTATAGGCTTGACATCAAATGCTGTACCTAGTCACAGTTACACCGTCTTTCCTCGCCTTGTAATAGCTTTATGTATTTTGCTACACTTGCAGCCACGGTATAATTTCTAAATGGGCTCTGATGAAAACTGTGGTTTGGCTTATTCGGTTATTACCATTTAAAAGAAACAATGTGCTCTTTATTTCTGGGTATCTCAGTCTGTCTGTTCCTTTTAATGAAAATGAAAAAGGTATACCGTATTTTTGGCATGCTCTCGCGGCTACGAAAGATTCCGCCGGTTAAGCCGCTTTTTTTCCCACAGCGGCGCATAAATACGAACAAGAGCGAAAGGCGCTTTTCCCTCCCTCCCTCCCTCGCTCGCTCGCTCGCTTTTTTTCCTTTTTCTAATTGGAAAGAAATGAAGTGGAGGAAACTGGAAGACAATTAACCGCGGTCTTTATCTCGTGCGCGCAGTCAGAAAGCCGCTTCGGCGGCAGGATTGGCGGGATGGCGGTGGGCTGGCTGAGCGGTTTTTTGTGTGCTTGCTGGCAGGAGAATTTATTCCTCGACGTTTGAAGGTTTTTTTTTTACGTCCCTCCCCCGCTCTTTTTGTTTATCTCATTTTTCAATTAACCTCGACGACGATTTAACTCCCATCATAAAGAAATGCGCGTCTGCTCTAAAGAACAAACAAAACGCCTCTCTGTCTTTCCTGGGTTTTTTTTTTTTTTTTTTTCTAAACCGCAACGTACTTCAGAGATCTTTGTCGCTTTTTGGAAGCCGGGCTGTACATTTCTTATGGGAGAAAATTCCTCAAATGTAGCTTAGTATAAGACAGCGTATCTGGGCGACATGGTGGCTCAATCTGTAGTACTGCTGCCTAACAGCAAGAAGATCGTGGATGTGAATCCAGCCTGGGGCCTTTCTGTGTGAAGTTACTTTCTGGGTGTTTGATTGAGTTTCCTCCGGGTACTCCAGTTTCCTCCCACAGGCCAAAAACATGCTTGCAGAGTTAATCAGAAGGTCTAAATTCTCCGTGAGTGGGAGTATGTGAGAGAATGGTGCGTGATCTCGGTGATGGATTGGTGAGCTGTCCAGAGAGTGTTAGTTTCTCCTGGCCGTTTTTCTGAAAAGGCGCTCGGCAAGGCTTCTGTGGTGTTCCCAGTCAATGAGTGCCTACGGTGGTCCAAGGAGTGACAAACCAAGAATCAGTGCCAGGGAGTTGGGTGCTCGAGGCTCTTCGATGCGCAAGGGCAACCAATGCTATCCTGTCTTGTTCAAATTGACAGAAGACAATTTGAATAACACTTGCATGCGTCAGAACATGCAGTGCTGTGGACCCCGCTGTATATATCACTTTGTAGCTGAAGAGCAGTCGGAGTGACCATTCTAATCCCAATCTACAGCCACAAGCACTTACAATGGGCATGTGAGCATCGAAACTGGACCTTGGTCCAATTGAAAAAGGTGGCTTGGTCCAATGAGTCCCATTTTCTTTTACATCACATGCTTCGGCTGGATACGTGTGCACCGTTTACCTGGGAAGAGATGGCGCCAGGATGCACTGTGGGAAGAAGACAAGCTGGTGGAGGGAGCGTGATACACTGGGAAATTTTTGCTGGGGAACACTGGGTCTGGGAACATGAGTGAACTTCAAGTTCATGGCGCTGAGTCGATGGCATGCTGGCATGCAGTGGACTGACAGCATATTAGGCCGGTGGTCTTAATGTTTTGGCTCATCATTGTTTATCTCCAGCATCAACACACTGTTTTCCTGTTCCCCTCTCCCCAACCCACCCCTCAATAACTGAGCTACATTCAATGCATTAGGTGACCATTCAAGACCACAGACTCTGGTTTTGAATTCTTCTTTACATAAGAAATACTATTGGTTTGGATTATTTTGCCCCGTTGCACGGAATCAAACGCAGGGCAAAAGTGAACTGGTTGACCACATGCATTCAGAGAACTGAGGTTTACTTACAACAAGCAACACAAAACTACCCCCCCCGAGTATAGAGTGTGATCACTAATAACTGAGTGGTTGTGACGTATTTGAATCGAACGAGGCCGTATGTACATATCAAAGAGTTCAGACTAGTAGCTGAGCCGAGGTGACCAATCTGGCAGCTCAGTGCGGATCCTGACTGCGGCCTTTTAGCAAGATCGTGTCATTTCTCCTGATGAGGACACTTAAGAGGAGTTATGTCAAGAGCAGAAGATGGGGATGTCAGGGGAAAGAACCTAATAAATTAAAATCTTAATGTCAAACTGGCGATCTATTAAGCAATATCACATAGATACAGGCTATAGCTGTCATCCAGAGTGATTAGAGTTGACAGACTTCAGGAGACAATTTCAAATCCCTGTTATCACATATTACAGAGCAACTTCAAAGCATCGTTCATACTTTACTTCTATTTAGCTATACCTTTGATTTTCAATAGAGGTGATGTAACACTCTCACAAGATCACAAGCACAGTCTGTGATTACAGTGTTCTTATCTGGAAGTTCTAATGCAGATATTGTACTTGCAGCCAGGGTTCGAAATCAATGGGATTCAACAACACCATGCTGAAAAAAATCCAAAAAGTCAGCTCTTCAAAGACTGTTCGAATTCAGGAGGCTTGAGCATTGACCTCAGTTCTCAGAATCACATGACTAGTCATTGACTTCATTATCTTTGAAAGGTCAAGTTACGGCCTAATCTGAGGTACAATAACAATAACAATCCTCGCCACTCCTAATGACCCACCTTGTTCGTGACCTTATCTGGACGTTCGTAATGATTTTGCTTCTGCAAGCTTACAGGCAAAATCCCCCTCTCATGAAAGCTAATGTGTCTTTCACCTGATGTACACGACTGATGTGTGGGCAGGTTGTTCTCTAATGCTGATGTAGGCCTAACAACATTTCAGTTTACGCAATCATATTACCAACCCCATTTCCAATGAAGTTGGGACGTTGTGTAAAACGTGCATAAAAACTGAATACAATGATTTGCAAATGCTTTTCGACCTATACTCAATTGAGTACACTACAAAGACAAGATGTTTAATGTTCAAACTGATAAACTTGTTTTTTATTGTTTATTCACTTATTTTGAATTTGATGCCTGCAAAACGTTCCAAAAAAGCTGGGATAACAGCAACAAAAGACTGGGAAAGTTGAGGAATGCTCAAAAAACACCTGTTTGGAACATTCCACGGGTGAAAAGGTTAATTGGAAACAGGTGTCACAATTAGGTATAAAAGTTGCATCCCTGAAAGGCTCAGTCGCTCACAAGCAAGGATGGGGCGAGGTTCACCACTTTGTGGACAACTGCGTGAGCAAATAGTCCAACAGTTTAAGAACAACATTTCTCAACATGCAATTGCAAGGAATTTAGGGATTTCATCATCTACAGTCCACAATATCATCAAAAGATTCAGAGAATCCGGAGAAATCTCTACATGTAAGCGGCAAGGCCGAAAACCGACATTGAATGCCCATGGCCGTCGGTCCCTCAGGCTGATCTGCATTAAAAACCAGATTGTTATCAGCGCAAAGTTCAAAAGCCAGCAGCTGTGATGGTTTGGGGACGTGTTAGTGTCCATGGCATGGGTAACTTGCATCTGTAAAGGCACCATTAATGCTGAAAGGTACATACAGGTTTTGGAGCAACATATGCTGCCATCCAAGCAACGTCTTTTTTAGGGACGTCCCTGCTGATGCCAAGCCACATTCTGCACGTTACAATAGCGTGGCTTCATAGTAAAAGAGTGCGGGTAATAGACTGGCCTGCCTGCAGTACAGACCTGTCTCCCATTGAGAATGTGTGGCGCATTATGAAACGCAAAATACGACAATGGAGACCCCGGACTGTTGAGCAACTGAAGTCGTACATCAAGCAAAAATGGGAAAGAATTCCACCGACAAAGCTTCTACAATTAGTGTCCTAAGTTCCCAAACGCTTATTGAGTGTTGTTAAAAGGAAATGTGATGTAACATAGTGGTAAACATACCCCTGTCTGTCCCAGCTTTTTTGGAACGTGTTGCAGGCATCAAATTCAAAATTAGCAAATATTTCCAAAAAAACAATAAAGCTTATCAGTTTGAATGTTAAATAGCTTGTCTTTGAAGTGTACTCAATAGATGACATCGGGGTTAGCCAGCAATACCCATTATCCATTGCGCGTGATGTCACGCTTTTTCAGCTGGGGGTATAAACGCCGCCGTATCTCATATAGATTTCCATTGACAACCGCCTACACAACGTTCATCCCAACCATTTATATGCTATATTTGCACACTTTTTTTTATAAGTTGCAGAGCAACAATAACATGGAAAGTATATGATTTGGTGGTGTTTGTTTTTTTTTTTTCAGTTTTAGGGAGTTCAAAAGGTTGAAGTACGAGATGAATGAAATAGCAGCATACGTTCACTTTCATTTTGTAATACGACTATGGGCTGCGAACCATAAAGCGAGATGGGAATGAAAATTTTAATGTATGTAACCAGCAGGCCTGGCGTGAGAACAGGGAATTGGGGGGGCACAAGCACGTCCCTTTATGACAATTAGGATAGTCCTGGCTAGTTCTCAATCATTTTCCTTCATTGACGCGTTTTCCAATTATCGTAATTGGCAACTGAAGACACGGTTTCTCTCCATATGCGATCTAACAGCGATGAAATCATGGGCTAAATTAGTGGTGGAACCAGAAGAGAGAATTGGGTTGCACAAAACATCCGTTTAAAACAATTATTAGTCCTGACCTGTTCTCAGACATTTTCATAATTAACAAAAGGTTCAGTCCGAGAGCACTCCACACTTAACAGGTGCTGCTTGTTCTCCCCGATTAGGTAAGACAACAATCATACATCTGGACGCATATTTTCTGTATTTAAATCAAAGTTATTGCATACCTGCGGAAATACCTTGAGCCGCATGCTTTTTATAGCCTATTTAACTGCCGAGTGCCACTTTTTTTTTTTTTTTTAATCAACCCACGCGATACCAAGAATGAAAGGCAATATTTAATGGGAATGCTGACCAGTTCATTCAATGCAAAGCATTGGCCTATTAGTAAGTAAATTATTTTTCTGTACTGAATTTAGCCCATGATTTCATCGCTGTTAGATCACATATGGAGAGAAACCGTATCTTCAGTTGTCAATTACGATAATTGGAAAATGCGTCAATAAAGGAAAATGATTGAGAACTTGCCAGGACTAAAGGGACGTGTCTGTGCCCCCAGTTCCCCATTCTCGGCCGGGCCTGGTAACCAGTGGGGTTTATGTTAAAATGAAATTGTCACGACTGTAGGCCAAAAAATGGAAAATAACCACTTCGAAAAGCAAAAGGTTTAAGTTTTTCTTTCCTTTTATTTTCAACTGTTCATGCTGGCATTATGTGTTAATCAGACTTTCTTATAAAGAAAAACTTATAAAACAAACACCACCAAATCGTGTACTTACCATGTCGTTGCTCTGCAACTTCTGACAAAAGTGTGCAAATATTGCATATAAATGGTTGGGATGAACGTTGTGCAGGTGGTTGTCAATGGAAATCTATTTGCAATACAACGGAGTTTATACCCCCAGCCAAAACTGCGTGACATCACGCGCAATGGATCAAGGGTAATTTACCATCTCTTCCGCAATTGCTGGCTAACCCAGATGTTGTCTATAGATACAGTCGGCAACAACGGGAACGCCCACAAACGTCACATCTGGTTAGAGCCGAGGGGGAAAACAATCCTTCCCCCTCGTCCGCTATACTGTAAAAACGCGGAATTTAAACTCGTCTTGCTAACGCTAAGAAGTTGTCATAACGTATTTTGAGTCACTATTGCCTGCTAACAAGGATCGATATATTAAAAAATTAAATATACTGGGGTTGGATTGTTGTCCGTACGTTTTAAAAGACTGGGTGAATGATCCGACTCAGTGGCCTGCAGACATACACGATTTGTTGTGGGGTCCCCACCATTATCTGCCAAACTCGTCCTCTCTTCTGATAGCTTGAAGCCATTTTGTCCTCCTTTGTGGTTCCATTTTATTATTTGGTAAAATGTAAAACTTTAACTGGTGATTTTTTTGTTTATTTGCAGTGCAAAAGAGCACACAGCAACTCTTCGGCATTATGGCTAATGGCAGAGACCGGTTTGTTTTCCCCCTCGGCTCTACTTTTGTGGGCATTCCCTTTGTTGCCAACTGTATCTATTGAACATAGGTCGAAGAGGATTTTCAAATAATTGTATTCTGTTTTTATTCACGTTTTACATGATGTCCCAACTTCATTGGAATTGGGGTTTGTAACTAAGAGAGTGTTGTATCGAAAACAATCAGAAAAAACATCCATTCCCACTCTGCTGTCTGAAGCAAAGCATGTCCTCAGTGTCAAAGATGACTGACTGCTTTGCACAAGCTTGCGATACGGTGAGCACTGCGGTGCTATTTATTCTATGAGATTTGTTTGAGTTTTTAGCAAAATTTTGTCAGTTTAATTTAGTATTGTCAGACTCCAGACTCTTTGTTTAATTGATGTGGCGCACATCATCGCCTTCATATCTGCTTCGTGTCCCTGCGTAATTCGTCGATTTGGCCCAGGTAACACTTGGCTACTTTATTGACCTTGTCAGATATTTAAGGGACAGCTACACAGTCAAACGTAAGTGGGTCTAAGATACACTGTGGCTAGATTTAAATCTGATTTCTCAAACACATCCTACACGCAAGGAGGTCAAGTGTCAATGGCTGCGTCTTGAGACCACAAACTTCAGTGCTATGGTGCACCCAAAATATCACGTCTCCAGCTATGCCAACAGGCCCATGGTTCACCAAGATGGCATAAGATTTTCTATGTCAATTTCCCTCACTGCCTTCACACTTGGGCTACAATCCTGGTTACGCCCCCATTTACTCAACGCCCCAAAACCCCCAACCCCCCACACAACAAAAACCTCCAATAAAAGTTTCAATCAGCTGATATTTGCATTTTTCACGGGAAACTGCAAATGGAATCTCTATAGCGACGATGCACTGCCGTGGCTTTGTGTAAATGGAATGTGGATAAATAATGTCCGGTAATCACCCAGACAGAATAAGCTGGAAAATGCATGAGTATACCGCACCTAATCCACCCCTGAACGCGGATTTTAATCGGGCGATTGCAATCTGTGGTGTGTTTCCTTTACGGCAGCAGGCCCTTAGAATGCGCGGGTCCAGATAAGTGGGAACGCGGTAGAAAGCTTCACAGCCGTAATACACACACGCGCTCACTACAACCGTCTGGAAATTACCCCTGCTATTGACTATTCAAAGCATTAATTTTGATTGCCCTACAACTAGACCGTCTATGGGGAGTAGTTAATCAGCGCCCAGTTATATAAAAAATTAATTGGCACTAATTAAACACGAGCCCCTGGAAATACTGTTTGAATCAAAAATTAATCGCAGTAAATTGCAATCACACGCGCGCCACGGAGAAACGTTTCTGACGGCAATCAGCCCTCGATTTGTAAAAATCAAGTCCCAAACTGTCGCGCCGTAGGCCGAAGCGGTGATTAAGCATGTCCGCGCACAATCGTTGATAGCACACACTCGCGGCATTTGCCCGCAGGAAAATAGAAAAATAAAAGGCCTCGGGCTCTCTCCGAGGCGCGCTTTCCATTGATTTCCAGTTTAACGATGATGGGCTTGAGCGGCGGGGAGAACCGGCCCCTGTTTCCATGGCGCGCGCGGTGGTTCTCGTGTCGCGTCAGCACTAAATTCCGCTTGGGGATCGGGTACTTAGCAACCACGGGTGCGGATAGTGTCGCCGACTTGGTGTAGGCACACGGTTCGCACCGATTAATCTCGGCGAAGTGGGAGCGAACGAAGTGTTAATTATGAATTACTCTTTAGGGGTAACTCTGAAGAGCTGTCCAAAGAAATAGGCACAGAGTATGAATCCAAAGACTGAGAGGTAAATGTGTCTAATTGCACATTCATGCAATTTCTGTTCTCACTTTTAACACCTGACATTTATCATTAAAACACTGCTAGTGCACAAATATCGTGCTACGGTTGTTTTATGAAAGATGACTTCACTCTTTAGTGTATGCCTGCTTAGATATTGCTTTAATGATTTTTATTAACTCTGTTGTCAGGGCGTCATGAATTAATGAACATATGTTACAAGTGCAGAGTTATGAAGACTCTAAGAAATTTTTCTCATCATCTGCAACCAAATTCTTAGACTATGTGTGATCTTGTGAAGATCTGTAGGCTGCTCGAAGTTCGTTCAGTCTTCACCAGTTTTGACCATCTGTCCTGTTTGCCAGCAATAGTCTGACATCATGGTCCATCCACACTGAGCAGGATCTATACTGTATAGGCCAAACTACTCGAAGAGGACTGATAAAACGATGATCAGCACGATTAAACAAAATCATTCTGAATGACAATGCTATACGATACTTTCATCTTTCCAGCAGCTGGAGAGAAAATTCCAATTATGAAATTGTGGAAGTCATACTGTGCAACCACATTGTTTGTCACTGTTTCTGTCGTGATGTGGACTTGTCCATCCAATGCAGTTCAACCAAAATTGTGAAATGATATATTCATTATTATCTTTACAGTAATTGTTCTCAATGCGATTTCTCATAGAGGGTGTCTTCGTTTTTGTTCATTCCTGAAGGTCCAAGATTACCAAGACATTTTGCACGTGTAAAATCTTTAAGCATGTGCAAAGTCAATAACATGCGTCCAGTGATTGAGCAGGGTATTTGTTTGACACCAATCATTGGCCATCTTATTGGTTTTGCATGTGCTAAAAAGTTTTGAACTGGCCAAAGGTCACAGTGAATTTGGCCCAAAATACTCTGCCCTCGTCCCCATGTGAACTGCCTCCTGGGAAATGGAGTCCTATCACCTCTGTGACCTGAGCACGCTGCTTCTGCTGAGCCGTCTCTGAGCGTGTGTGTGTGTGTGTGTGTGTGTGTGTGTGTGTGCATTACAAAGGTAAGTGTTTCAGTGCAGTGGTGTAGTGGACAGTAAACACAGGTACACAGAGTACATCCACACTGTTATAAACTGGCACCTTTTTTTGCCAGTTAATTTAAACGGGACTTATTATGCTGATCCTTCTTTTAATACATATTAGTAATGTTATGATGTTGGTTGTCCATACTCAACCTCTGAAAAGTTTCTAAACATAAGATACAGGGGTTTTGCCGTAATCCAAGAACGTGATTTCATGAACGTGATTTCCTCTCTGAACAGCTCCTCCCGAGATCTTCACGAGATCTGGGCAAAACCTGACGTCAGGTTGTGCCATCCAATTAATACTGACCTAGCCAGAGCCAACCACGGCGCTGGACCTGCCCACACCGGAAACTATTCTAGCAGGCACTAACAACGGCAGATCATACTATGCCTTAGTAGCGTCTACACTTTAGGAAATACAAAAGAAGAACCGCAGATCATTTGAGGTGCAGTTTTGTCAGTATCTCTCCCAAAGCTGCTTGTCCGTTTACTTTTGGACGCAAAGAAAAACACCTATTTCTCTTCCAAAAGACGATGCCACCAGAAATCAGTGGGTAGCTTTTTTTGTTTGCTGGCAGCAAGCAGCCACGGCCAAAGGGAACGTTTGCTGCTTGTGCTCAGCATTTCACCAAAGACAGCTTTGTTAATAAAGGATAATTCGACACAGGATAGGCGGTTCAGCTGCTTCTCAAGCCTGAAGCACTTGCATTGATCAAGCGCTAGGAGCCACAAGCTGTAAGTAACGATATAACAGCAAATAATGTATGTGAAGCGCACGTGTTACGGGTGGCTACTGGCTAGCAGGACCGCTAACGATAGTTAGCACTAACAACTGGCATCAAGCGCAGGCTTTCTAAAATATCTGAAGATAAATCCTGGATCGGTCGCGACTGTCCGTGACTCACAGACACAGAAGCTGCAAATTGCTTTTACTGCATAAGCCAACCTGACGTGATAGCCAGTTGATTGTGGCTGTTGCACTGCGGCTAACGTAGCCAAGTTACTGTTGCTAATTTTTGTGTCCTAAATATGCAAGAGTGATATCAGGGGAAATTCTACAGAAGGTGTGTGAACATAAACCTCATTTGAAGCTAACTTTTTATACTTGTTTGTAATTAGGATGCTTGGTACAACTGTTCACAGTAACAGAACTTGCTGTCTGTAAAACCTGTATTGCAAGGGTTTGTCTCTGTGGTTATGACCGCTCGGTTACCAGCTACTGCATGTTAGTTCGCGTGCCGTGCTAAGTAAAAATTCTCCTGGTTAACTTATGTGCAATAATTCTGATCGGTATGCTTGTGTTACTTCAGTAAGCATCGATGTGACAGTTTCATCATAATGTTGCCTGATTGTAGCCACTACAGTTGAAGCTAACCGGAGAGGTGCAGTTAGACCAGACGTAGGTTTTGCAAAGCTTGGGGTACGTTTTTGGGTGCTTGTGAAACGATCGCTTTACTTATCTATGACTGGGGTCTGCCTGATACTTCTCCAATATCTGGGTAAGCTCTCTGATGCTACCGGTGAAAGCAATAGGGAAAATGCACAGGCTATAACGTGTCTGGTATCACAAACGATTTCTCTGCATTACTGTCGATTGAATATTAAATCGGCGATTGAAAATTAAATTCTTTCCTGTAAAAGTGATCGATTTGCTAGCTCCACATAAGCAACTGTTCACGCAAACGGAACTTACGATCTGTAAAACCTGTATTATGCTCATAACATAACCGGAGCTCTATCTAGCTCTCGCGCACTATCCATAACGAGCCCATTCTCTCGCGAGAAACGCTGGTCATTCAACGCAATGAGTAAACCATTACCAAGGGCATTTCGAAAAGGCCGTTTAGCCTGGAGCTTTTTGCCCCTCCGTCATATACCAAAAGCAGAAGCTGTTCGTTTCTCCACGCTAACAACACACCACAGTGATGCACACGAACCAGCAGGTCCTTATAATACACACCGAAGCAGTCCATAAGCTGTTGGTCCACTTTTAGCTGCTCCTCACTGTCTATGTTTCCCTCTAAACTCAGACCCACGGTTTCTATGGTCTCCGGTCTACACTTGGGCATGTTGACCCGTTTCTACAAATGTGTCTGTATGTAGTGGATTCTAGCTTCCCTGCATCCTAGCTAGGACTAGAAAAACCGTTGTACTCACCACTGTTGCCTTAGCAGACTGTAGCCGATAGCAAATTTGAGCTTGAGCTGCCAGATTTTTCGCACTGAGTCCTTCACTTTCACCGCTCGTTTATTAGAACAAGTTCATTTCATTAGATCTATATTCAAGTATAACGTTAGATCGGAATTTTTCCTTATCAGATGGCAGATGTGTTTTCCTTTCATTCTGGGGAGGCGGAGTTGCGTTCTGCAGTGTAACTCCGCCCTCCACAGAGCTGGCCAGTCAGGTGGGCACACGGGGAAGAGGGGCCAGAGCGGAAGAGCCACCCCAATGAGACGTTTCAGGCAGAGACTACAATGGACTACAAATGGGGTTTTTTGAGGATGGCAGTATGAGCCAAATAAGGACCCTGTTTTGGACTTTGAACGATCAGGAGTACTCTAGGGGAGTCCAAGATCCAAATATAACCTTGGAAATATAGCAAAATAGGTCCCCTTTAACTGTAATTTTACAATAAGTGTACAACAGAGTTCCATGTATGGTAAGTGTAAACCTCAGTTAAGCGCGCGCAGGACTCCATTTATAGTTAAAATAACCAGGAAACACTGCGTTATTTCAACTGTTAAATTCAGTCAGTTTATGACTGTGCACCTCTTTTTTTCTGTGAATTAGCTGCATCATCACCTATCATCCGAAAAGCCACTGAAATACGTAGGAGGGTATTCCCAGTTTCGCCTGTCGGGTACCCAAATACCTTAAAGCAACAGAGCGCAGATAAGCCCCGCCCACTCCGGAGGCAAAGACAAACCGTGACTCTGAATTGACTTCGTACTGCCTGATCCTTCTTCTGCTATTGGCATTTTCCCTGAAATAATCAGAATGCTCAAATGCTGTTGTGTGATAGGATGCACCACAAGCAATTGAAAGAATTCATAACCTATATTTTATGAAATTCTGAGCCACAGAGCTGAGACAATAAGAAAAGAAAATTGAATGCAAGCAAGGATACTGCTCACATTACGTTACGCTCTGTTATGAAACTTTTGACGAAGTGAGAGTCACTAAAATGGCAAGCTAGAAATTACAGCCTAAGAGAACCATAATTTTTATGCTGTTTAATTCCAGCAACAACTTTTCACGGGACAAGTACAGCACCCTGTGTTGAAAAAAAACTAAAAATATACTACCGTCAACTTTCATGTTTTTGTTGCGAGACTTGCGGTCTGAGGCTTTGTCTCGGCTATCACGTGGTTACTTCTCCATTCATGGCAATGCATCTAGGCTAAATCGCAGTTTATTTCATTCAGCTCTTGTAAGGTCAGCCTTGAAAATTGACAGCTCAGTACTGCTGGGCATTCTCAATTAGGCCTGCCGCTCTCCTTTTCCTCCACATCTTGGAGAAACTATCTGACTGAATGGCCAGACGTTACATACATCAATATTTATAACTATTTGATTGAATAAACAGTTAACCCTCTTATTATGTTCCGGGTCAATTTGACCCAACTCAGTGTTAAATGTCTCTAAAAAACATGGTTAACATACTTCTCTCAGCTAGAATTTTTCCTAACATTAGGGGTAAAACATGAATTTAACTCAAAAAATATTTTATGTTCTGAACACGTTGTAAGCATCACTGTTGTTTGGGTCATTTTGACCCCCGGGTCAATTATTACATAAAACCATGTTGATCTCGTTTTTGTAGTGTTGCCTAAGCCTGGGAGCATTTTCAAATTAATTTCTCAGTCATTTCATACAACCCCATTTGAAATAGTTGGGACAAAGTATAAATTGTGAATAAAACCAAAATGCAATGACTTTCAGATCACGAGCCAATATGTTATTTACAATAGAACAAAGCTAACATTTCAAATGTTGAAACAGACATTTTACATTTTTATCAACAAAATGAGCTTATTTCAAATTTTCTGGCTGCAACAGGTCTCAAAAAAGTTGCAACACAGGCAAAAAAGGGCTGAAAAAGCAATTAACCCTTTCACTACCGCTTACTGGGAATAAGACAACCCTTGCTTACCCTAAATTTTTGTGCTATCACAGCATGATATTGCGTGTGGATTTTCACCCCCTTTTTCGAACAAAAAATGCCAGAAATTGACAATTTTATGTACAGAAAACATGTTCAAAATACATTTACCTTTCCATTGACACATATCTTTGCTTAGTTTTTCCAAAAGTAAAAACAGAAAATGAGGATAAAAACCGTATTTCAGTTTGTCAAGATAAGATGATTTCTCCTCTATGGGATTTATGTACAAACGGAGATACACGTGCATTTGTGCTGCAGCACACAAATGACGAGCGAGGACTGTGAATAACCGGAGGATGGGGAACTATGGGAAGCCTGATGACATCACTGGCGTGTTGTGCGATACCAGACTTGTCAAAGGGGTGTTTTGTTGCGGAGCTTTGACAGTTTTGTGAGGGACTTTCTGTGAGGTATCGTTCAGGAACCAGTCGCGATAACCAGAAGTAGCAAAAAATGTGATTTTATTAGCGAGCAAAACAAAAGTACAAAGTCCACAATCCAAAAATCACAATCCTAGGGGCAGAATCCAGAGTCAAAAACCAGGGCAGCAACACAGAAATCGTGGTCAGACAAAAAGCGATACACAGGAGCAGATATTAAAGCCAAATCAGAGCCAAAAAGAGGAGGTTGGGGACGGTCCAGTCAGAAAGGTAACACTAAGTACCTGGCGAGAAACAAAAGCAGCTCAGGTAAACACGGGAAAGCGTTCTGTGGGGAACTGCAGTGAGAAGACAGCTTAAATACTCAAAGGGAAGTCACATGCTATGATTAGGATCAGGTGAAGAGGGTACGTTTTGCAAAACATGAGGGAGAACCTAACCACATGAAATTGGCAAAAGCCAAAACGTGGACAGGGATCACGAGACAACCTATGACAAAACATAGCTTTAGGAGTTCTAATGTGCACAGATAATGAGAGGCAGGACAGAGTGGAGCAGGTGCGGAGGATCCTCTGAATTGCAGCAAAGACTAAGTGCAGGCAAGAGGCGGAGACTAGAACAGGGCAATGGTAGAGCTTGTTAATCAATTAGTAAGTGCAGCTATACAATCCCTGGTGCTCGTTAGTAAGTTAGTATTATATACAATGTTAGTCTGGGTTAGTAACTTTAACAAAAACAACAAACTGTTAATTGGTTAGTAAAATAGAAAAAGAGGCGAAGGAAGCAAAAACGAGATTGGAAGGAATGTTTGGAAACCATGAAATCACCAAAGCATGTGACACGCGGGACTGGGGAGAAGCTGTAATAAACAAGAGACCAGACAGGGGAGACAAAGTGCAATCAGGGCATGGCAAAACATGGACCGGACTATAACAGAAAAGTGGATTGGGAATGGCAAAAACGAAAACATGGCAAAGTACAAAAACTGAACTGAACATGACAAAAACCTAACAGAACATAATCTAAACATAACAGGAATGGTAGAAACATAATAAACATGATTGCAGACATACAAAGGGATGTCTAGGGCGCAAAATGGCGACAATGGTAAGGATGGGATCGAGTCTCTCAAAGGGTAAGAGATGAAAGAACATTTAGCGAGTAATTAAGTTAACTGGCATCAGGTGTGTAACATGATTCTCCAACCTGTGAAGGCTCCAACCTTGCATTGTAAAAAAAATTGTGGAATACTTTAAAAAACAATGTTCCTCAATGTCAAATTGCAAAGGCTTTGAAGGTCTCATCATCGACAGTGCATGACATCATCTTGTGTAAAAAAAAGATTCAGATGAAACTGCAAAAAATTTCTGTGCATGACGTCAGAGGGACAAGGCCGAAGACCTTTACTGGATGCCCGTGATCTTCGGGCCCTCAGACGCCACTGCATCACTCACCAACATGATTCTGTCATTGACATTACTAAATGTGCCCAGGAATACTTCAAGAAACCACTGTCTGTAAACACAGTCCGCAGTGCTGTCCACAGATGCCACCTAAAACTCTATCATGCAAAAAGGAAGTCATTGTTGAGCATGATCCAGAAGCACCTCCGTGTTCTGTGGGCCAAGGCTCATTTAAAATGGACTGTAGCAAAGTGTCCTGCGGTCCGACCAGTCCAAATTTGACATTCTTGTTGGAAATCATGGGCATCGTGTCCTCCAGGCCAAAGAGGAGAAAGACCACCCCTCCTGTTATCAGCGTTCAGTTCAAAAGCCAGCATCTCTGATTGTATGGGGATGCATTAGTGCATATGGTTTGGGACACTTGCATGTTTTAAAAAGCACCATGAATGCTGAAAGGCATATAAAAAGTTTTAGAGCAACATATGCTCCCTCCAGGCGACATCTATTCCAGGAAGGCCTTGTGTATTTCAGCAGGACAATGCAAAACCACATACTGCAGCTATTACGACAGCATGACTTCGTAGTAGAAGAGTTCATGTGCTGAACTGGCCTGCCTGCAGTCCTGATCTTTCACCGATTGAGAACATATGGTGCATAATTAAACAAAAAGTCCATCAAAGTAGACCCAAAACTCTCCAGCAGCTGAAAGCCTGTATTAAACAAGAGTGGGATCAAATTCCAATGGCTAAACTCAAGAAACTTGTCTCCTCAATGCCCAGACGCCTCCACTCTGTTAAAAAGAAAAGGAGATAGTACACCATGGTAAAAAGGCCCCTATCCTGACTTTTTTGAGACCTGTAGCAGCCATCAAATTTGAAATGAGCTCATTTTGTGGATAAAATTGCAAAATTTCTCAGTTTCAACATTTGCTATATTATCTCTATTCTATTGTGAATAAAATACTGGTTGGTGTGATTTGAAAGTCATTGCGTTTTGATTTTATTCACAATTTACACTTTGTCCCAACTATTTCGGAATTGGGGTTGCATTTGGTCTCATTCATTTTGCCGTAATCATGTAAAATCAATGCTTGATGTATTTGGGGAGGATATGGGAGTCGTGTTTTTTATTTACTTGACTATTAAAATGGTCTGTAAAAAGGCATGAATGAGTTGAGAGGAGATTGGGTAACACTTTCAGTTACAAACATCTTATGTAGTTTTTCATTAAGAGGATCAAACTGACCTCAAACCAAAAATGGTTTATTATTTTGAAAATAATCGGAGGGTTAAGGTAATCATTCAACCAAAGATGAAACCATTGTAGTCTAATTACCAAAACTTTATCAGTGTTCGATAACTAAATAATATTACTTTAGTAGCAGTAGTGTTGCAGATATTATTGCTATTACTTAAATACTTCTTAATTTGCTAGCATATAGTTGCTAGCAAGTTAGTTACAACCTGTTCATCTCCCCGATGCCTTACGACCTGCTGCTTGTAGCCACTTTTATTTTTGGCACAGTTTTACATTTTGGAATCTAATATAAATTGATCTTCGTCTTCTTTAACTTGTCTGCGGTGCATCCCGGAACACAGTGGCTTTTGGGCATTTTTATCATTTCAGCTAGCGGAGCAAATGACCAGGAGGCACCGTCCCGCTATACAAAATCAGCAGAGAGTCACGGTTTGTTTCCCCTGCGGTGGGCGTGGTTTTCAGAGTCTGATGTGATGCAGACTCTCCCTGTAAAGTACCTCTCTAAAATGCAGTTACCAAAGTCGCCGTAGTGTATATATAGGTATTTTTAATGAAAATCTAACTTCAGTGAGGCGCTGCAACCAGCAGATACAGAATATGTATCTGACATTGTCCTGCAATTTGAAAATTATGTTTTTTTAATGTTCAATTACTTAAGGAAAAACTTAAGCGAAAAAGTCAGAATTTAAGGAATTAAGAATATTTAAGTGTGTGCGTGTTTAAGAATAACTGTTTGTGTGTGCACAAGCGTGTGTTTAAGGAGGAGAGTTTAAGTTTGTGTGTGTGTGTGTGTGTGTGTGTGTGTGTGCAGGGGTGGATCCAGGTTTTGAAATGAGTAGTTTCCATGAGTAGTCTGCAACATGAATAGCCAATCAGAATAAGGTTTGAGTGAGTTCCAACACAATAAAAGGGTTTCCAGCCAATCAATGAGGTGTTTGAATGAGTTCCGGAAACTATGTAAACTACCCTGGATCTGCCCCTGGCATGCGCGTGTGTGTGTGTGTGTGTGTGTGTGTGCGTGTGCACGATTGACCAGTGGAAAATATAAACACTAGTGCACCCATCTCTGTTGCAGTCAAAATCTCCCAGCATGCGCTGGTGCAATGTGGTGGCGAGGGTCTTGAAGGCATTCACACACTCCGCTGACCCAGCTGACCCCCATCCCCCCGACCCCCCACCCCTTCTGCACTGAATCTGCGATGTGGCCCCTGTGACCTCGATGTGGCTGGGAAGGATAGATCCTCCATTTCACATCGTGCTGTAACAAACACAGGATCACAATACACAGCTGGGAACCTGTGTGTGACTCTAAATTCAGTGTCCTGATATATCCCTACATTACCACACAATATATATTTACATTTCATCACATCATCATGCACGTGACATCACAATAAATCCTTGCATTGCATCACAACACAGCAAATATCAAACTATTGCATCACAGTACCACATTATAGCCCCATAAATTATCTCATTACATCACAGTATATACTTGTAGTACATCTCCAGAACCCACAACAGTACAACATATGAAATGCTTGCATCACAGAAAACCAGCACGCAGCATCACAACATATCCTTTAAATCCATCACAACAGTGTTGCATCACCGTGCATCAGCACATTACTACATATCAATTAACCACCACATTTAAGAGAACCATTGTCTTCGTGTAATCTGTCATTGCTGAGGACTTGTTGTTTAAGCTTTGTGCACATATGTGTGTAGATACGCATGTGTGCGTATACATGTGTTGACTCAATGCAAGCTGCTCCCTCCTGTGTTCTGTTTGCCAGTTCATGTGCTGCCCTCCTCAGGCAAATAGTGGTACTGCAACTCCCAGGGACGAGGGGAAAGTGACCCTCGAGTAAAATCTCCCTCTTACTTCATGCGCTACACACACACAAACACACACACACACACGCTCGCTCACAAACACACATTCACATTCCACTGCATACGCAGTTGAACACTCACATTAGTATTCATTTTAACACTCCCATGATGATAACACTCCTTACCAATCTTCATTAGTGTATGAACTGGAAACACACCCACACACTCATATATGTGCGCACTCACTCACAAACACGGTCATTTGTGCGGTCCAAAGGGACGCACATTTACATTCATACTCACACACATATGCACACACACACACACACTCACACACAAAAACTCCCTCCAAACTGGACATCATTCGAACGTACTGATGATCTCTCCCCCGCTGGCATCACTACTTTGTCAGTGCCATATGTCCACACATTTGTTGCTAAAAAACATCCCTTTAAACGAAGCAGTTCGCTGATATTTCCCCTATCTTGCCAAGATTTAGAACGCTGGTTCCTGGCAGTCAGGTTATTTGGAGGGTAGAGATTGTATCATTCAATTTACAGGCCTGGTGGTGTACACACGTGAGATATGAGGTTTATTACACTAGATTCAATTAATTTCACTTGTTCTTTATTGATGAGCGGACGCAGGAAAGGCTTGAATTTGAATATATTGCCGGAGCTTGACAGCGGCGCGGGCGCCTTTTCTGATTACCAGTGTAGCACAGGGCAAAACGTGAATCCGACATCGACTCAATTTCCTCAATCGATGTCAGGCATCAAAAGGAACGGCCTCCCCGGATAGACAATCAAATCGACACGTACGCCGGCCGGTACCAGGTGAGCCTTAACCAGAGCGACTCCCAAACTGAATTGCCTAGCCGACGGCCCGCAAAAAGCGCTGCATGTTTGGCAGTCTGTTGAGCTTCAGGACGAATGGAAAACATTTAAACGGACCCACGACGTAACCGTTACGATGTGTTCCATAAACGAACCGCGACAGTTCGCTTGCTCACTGCGCGCGCAGACGCGAAATGAGTGTAATTAGGGGAAGATAAACACTGGCGCTTTTTTGAAACACACACTGATGTTGGGGTTCTGGCTGGTGAAAAGTTTTGTGGGAAAATAGATCGAATGCGATGCAATAAAATGGCGTGAAACTTGCCGTGGCCTGCAAACACAATTAACACGCAGTAAATCACTTCACTGACGCAATGATATTATAGATAGTCAGATGCTGTTTTGCACAGCTCGTGTATGCAAAGCTACACCATATGTCAAAGGGTTGGTTTAATGTTAACGCTTATTATAAGCAATGCAATATAACCTTTATGAAATAAAGAAATGACTGCAAAAAAAATATTTTGCCATCTGTTATCTCCTTTCATAATCACAGCATGACCAGATTTTATATATATATATATATATATATATATACACCAAAAGGCAATGGGAAACGCAACACTCTAAATTTCTGGTTTGGTTTTGCTCTCAGGACCTGAGTAGTCCAATTTGAGTTCTTATGACCATTGGGGTCAGCTAATGTGTGCCTCGTTACATGAGAATGATCATCATGTAACCCAACAGTGTGAGCTGGACTTCATCAATCCATATTGAGTACAACATATGGGATTAGGGAGTTGTGCAAGTACAGGGTTAATGAAGGAGGGGTTGTCTCCTATAAAGGCATGATAAAAGGCAAGCACAAAAGACATTTTTTATGTTTAGTAATGCTATCATTCAGCCACCAACCTGAACAGGGCCCTGGGTATGCTGGTATGGAGTAAGTGCCCGGGTGACTAATATTTTAAGTAGCACCAACTGGGATTTAGCTTTTCATCATAGTACCCAGAACTCAAACCAGGCTGGGTAACTCCAGAATGCACTACAGGCAGAGTGGCAACAAAATCCCCAAAGACAACCTAAGACGCTTAGTCAGGTCCATGAGGATATATTGTACTGCCTGTGTGGATGTTCGGGGGCCAGCAATCTGTATACTGAATTTTTTGAGTTCATTTTAAATGTGTGTTCCAGCTCAGTCTTGGTTGTGATTTTTTCTACCAACTTGTGCTCATTATGTTTAATGCATCTGTTTATTATTATTCAAATCGCCCATTAACACATTTAATTCATCAAAAGTCAACCCACGCAACATATATTTTAAATTTGTTAAAATAAGAAAATAAATTTGAGCCCACAAAATTATTTGAATCCAAACTGGTGTTATGCTTTTCATTGCCTCTGAGCGTATATATATATATATTTTTTTTCTTCAGCTTATACACATGCTATCACATCTGAATTGAGAAGTTATAAATATTAATGGTGCCTTTTGGATATTTTAAATGATTTTTAATGTTAATGATGCATTGCACTCTAGAAGAATGTAAAAACTTTTAAAAGAGATTTAAATTGACATTTCTAACAAAATATACTGTGCAGTCATCACTAGTCTATATTATTGGCTGAAATTCCCAAAAATTTCATCTATTTAGTCATTATTTATTTTTTTTTTTAACTTCATTTGAATGCGAGACCGAACTCCAGTCTCGAGGGCCGTGGCTCGGTTTTTGCTGATGTCTTCTGTACTAGGTAAAATTAGCTCCAAGTCAGTGATTGGCTAAAAGTCTGTGTTCTCATTCTCAAGGCACTAATAAAACGGGCTTATTGGATGGGCCCCACCACCAAAGCATGTGACACTGGCCTGTACCCGGATAGCAAAAAGACATTAATTCAATGTTGATTTGGTCAGATTATTTTTGGTTGAGGTTGAAAATCTATGTTGATTCAATGTTTAATTACAGCGGCCATTTCAACGCTTTGGAAAAACTGTTGTTGAATCAATGTGGTAGATGATGATTTTTCAGTTAAAAATGCCCTACAATGAATTGACATTGTTTCCATGGTGCTGATGGGGAGGGGCATTGCTATGTTTGTGCCCCTGGATTTTTCAGGGCAAAAGATGGCCAGATAATTCCTTCTAAGGTGCTGCCTCCACCTAAGCCAGGCAGGAAACCTTAAAAGATCAAAAGAAAAGGTGTGTGCTAAAATGTACAAAAGAAGTACAAAAGTGTAATTTCTTTTGAATCTTTAATAAATAACTAAATGAATAATGGTCTGTTTTATTGTTTTTGTTTTTTTTTTTTGTTAATAGAGCATGCAGTAAAGCAGCTGTTCTCAACCTTGGTTTCTAAAAAATGGAAATAGCCAATTCACAATCTACATTTCTAATGTTCGCCATGAAATAATTACAATCAATTATGGGTCCCCCAAACCTGTCCCTGTAAAGTGGGTCTTTGTATGTTGAGAACCACTGCAGTATATATACTGCACGGACCATTTCAGCATTTTAACCTTCGCCTGTATGTTTTAATATGCCCCAATTTAAAAATAATTTATTTTCTCTTATTTGTGTTTTAAAGTTCTAAGGGGTTGCTCCATTTCCTGTCTATTAGTGACATTACCGCTATTCAGGCATATGGCAGTGATATCACTGATCAGTAGACTACTTTTGGTACCTTGCTGAACTATATACCATAAATAGAGTAATAAAGTGATTATTTTTTAATGAGGTATATTAAAACAAACAGAAGAGGGTTGAAAGTGTCATGATTTGTCCCGCCGGATGTAACTCTGCAATCCGGGCGGCACTGGGAACAGGAGCCCAAAAAGCAGGAAGAAGATAGGACCCACACGCCGCAGGCTGATACAAAATAAAAAAGAACTTTTAATAAGTATTTGGAAAAGACAATCAAAAGATCAGGGAGCAGCAGCACAAAAACAGCAGGGCTAAAATTCAGAATGCAGCACCGCCAACTGGCAACTGCTCTTAAACACTCTGCTTCACCTCCACCTCAACGAGCCACACCTGTTGTCCGTTGGAAGGAGGCACATTGCAGGAGTGGGGAGGACTGCAGGGCAAAACCCTTACAGAAGTGTTGGAAAATGGCCTTAATAATAACATTGTTTCAATTTATAATGCAATGCATATATATAGTTGAATCAATGTTGATGCACTTACATTCTTTTCAATGTTGATCATATCGGCAGTTGAACTGCTGCTGATTCAATGTCAGAATCTGATTGGAAATTCAACGGTATTTCCATGTTGATCATAGCTAGCAACTTTCTCAATGCTTTTTCAACGTCTGACATCAATGTTGATTGCAGTCTTCAGCCTGACAATATCACAATGTTGATCCAAACTAATTTTTTAAGGTCTGTAAGTTTCCACACCCCCTGTACTAAACTACAGAGAAAAAAAGTAAATGGTATCACAGTCTAAATACTGCGCTGCAGGTAAAAAATAAGAAGGTAAGATGAGAAAAAATAAAATGCAATACAGAAATATTATCGTGTCAAAGTGCCCAGCATCCCCTATGAGGAGTAAGATAATGGATTTGTGAGAGGTATGCAGTAGGTATGTGCAGGATGTGTGTGTGAGGTGTGTTTGGGGATGTTTATATTTGCATGTGAATGTAAAAAGGGGTGTCTGAGGTATGTAAGTATAAGAGTGCTGGTGGGAGGTGGATAAAAGTATGGAGGTGTGTGTGTGTGTGAGACATGTGCTATAGAGTGTGTGTGAGATATGTGCTATAAAAGTGTGGAGGTATGTAAGCATGAGTGTGTGTGTGTGTGTGTGTGTGTGTGTGTGTGTGAGGTATGTGCTATAAGAATGTGGGCGAAGCATGTGCTATAGGAGTGTGTGTATGTGCTATAGAGCATGTGTGTGAGGTATGCTATTAGTGTGTGTGTGAGGTATGTGCTATCAGAGAATGTAAGGTATATGCTATCAATGGCTGTGTGAGGTATGCTATGGAAGCGCAGGTGAGGTATGTGCTATAAAAGGAGGAGGTAAGGTGCACAGGGAATGTCTAAAGTATGTGCAATAGTAGTGGGTGTGTGTGAGGTAGCAAAGCAGGAGGTTTTGTGAGGGATGTACTGTGACTGTGTGTGTGTGAGATAAGTGGCGAGAAAGAGTTCAAATGTCACTGAGATATGTGTTTGGTGTGTGGTAACATACACTATGAAAGTGTGTGTGTGTAAGTGGTATCTGTTTGTGTTTGGTGTGTCTGAAGTACACAGTGTAGAATTAAATGAAAGTGGAAGCTGTATGTTTTTTGTGGGTGTGAGGTATGCACTGTAAAAGTGTGTGAAAGTGGTGCCTGTATGTGATTGGTGTGTGTGAGGTATGCACTGTAAAATTGTGTGTGAGAAGGGTACCTGTATGTGTCAGATGTGTGTGTGTGTGTGAGTGTAAGGCATGCACTGGAAAAGTTTAGGAGAGCTAAAATTTGTTTATGCTGGTGTGTGTGTGCGTGTGTGTGTGTGTGTGTGTTTGTGTGTAAAAGGTGATGCAAGGCATGCGGTGTGTGTGTAAAAGTGTGTGACAGTAGTACCTGTATGTGTTTGGTGTGTGTGAGGTATGCACTGTAAAAGTGTGTGAAAGTGGTAATTATATGTGTTTAGTGTGTGTGAGGTATGCACTGTAAAAGTGTGTGAGAGTGGTACCTGTATGTATGAGGTGTGTGTGTGTGGGTGTGTGTGTGTGTGTGTGACAGTGGTACGTGTATGTGTCAGATGTGTGTGTGTGTGCGTGTAAGGTATGCACTGGAAAAGTTTGTGAGAGCGGTACCTGTTTGTGTTTGGTGTGTGTGTGCGGTGTGTGTGTGTGTGTGTGTGCTTGTGTGTGTATAGGTGTGAGAGCAAGCAAGTAAGTGTGTGTGTGTGTGTGTGTAAACTGTGAGTGAGCTGTATGTGTTTGGTGTGTGTGAGGTATGCACTGTAAAAGTGTGTGTGAGAAGGGTACCTGTATGTGTCAGATGTGTGTGTGTGTGTGTGTAAGGTATGCACTGGAAAAGTTTATGAGAGCGGTACCTGTTTGTGTTTGGTGTGTGTGCGTGCATGCATGCGTGTGTGTGTGTGTGGGGGTGTGTGTAAAAGTGTGTGAAAGTGGTACCTGTATGTGTTTGGTGTGTGTGAGGTATGCACTGTAAAAGTGTGTGACAGTGGCACTTATATGTATTAAGTGTGTGTGTGAGGTATGCACTGTAAAAGTGTGTGAGAGTGGCACCCAAGGGCTTATGGTAAGGAGGTATGCAATGTAAAAAGTGAGTGCAGGGTACTGTATGTGTTTGGTGTGTGTGTGAGGGTAAATGTAAAAGTGTGTGAGAGTGGTACCTGGTATGAGTTTATGTGTGGAGGTATGCAATGTAAAAAGTGTGTGAGAGTGGTACCTGTATGAGTTAGGAGTGTGAGGTATGCACGTAAAGTGTGTGAGAGGGTACCCACATGTGTTTGGTGTGTGTGTGTGAGGTATGCAATGTAAAAAGTGTGTGAAAGTGGTACTTGTATGAGTTTGGAGGTGTGCGGGTATGCAATGTAAAAGTGTGAGAGGGGTACCCAGATGTGTTTTGGTGTGTGTGTGGAGGTATGCACTGTAAAAGTGTGTGAGAGTGGTACCTGTATGTGTGTTTGTGTGTGTGTGAGGTATGCAATGTAAAAGTGTGTGAGAGTGGTACCTGTATGTGTTTGGTGTGTGTGAGATATGTTTTGTACAAGTGTGTGAGAGTGGTACTGTATGTGTTTGGTGTGTGTGAGGTATGCACTGTAAAAGTGTGTGAGAGTGGTACCTGTATGTGTTTGGAGTGTGTGAGGTATGCACTGTAAAAGTGTGTGAGAGTGGTTCCTGTATGTGTTTGGTGTGTGTGAGGTATGCACTGTAAAAGTGTTTGTGTGTGGTGACCTGTATGTGTTTGGTGTGTGTGAGGTATGCACTGTAAAAGTGTGTGAGAGTGGTACCTGTATGTGTTTGGTGTGTGTGAGGTATGCACTGTAAAAGTGTGTGAGAGTGGTACCTGTATGTGTTTGGTGTGTGTGAGGTATGCACTGTAAAAGTGTGTGAGAGTGGTACCTGTATGTGTTTGGTGTGTGTGAGGTATGCACTGTAAAAGTGTGTGAGAGTGGTACCTGTATGTGTTTGGTGTGTGTGAGGTATGCACTGTAAAAGTGTGTGAGAGTGGTTCCTGTATGTGTTTGGTGTGTGTGAGGTATGCACTGTAAAAGTGTGTGAGAGTGGTACCTGTATGTGTTTGGTGTGTGTGTGAGGTATGCACTGTAAAAGTGTGTGAGAGTGGTACCTGTATGTGTTTGGTGAGTGTGAGGTATGCACTGTAAAAGTGTGTGAGAGTGGTACCTGTATGTGTTTGTAGAGTGTGAGGTATGCACTGTAAAAGTGTGTGAGTGGTACCTGTATGTGTTTGGTGTGTGTGTGAGGTATGCACTGTGTGAAAGTGTGTATGAGAGGTGGTTGCTGTATGTGTTTGGTGTGTGAGTGAGGTATGCACTGTAAAAAAGTGTGTGAGAGTGGTTCCTGTATGTGTTTGGTGTGTGTGAGGTATGCACTGTAAAAGTGTGTGAGAGTGGTACCTGTATGTGTTTGGTGTATGAGGTATGCACTGTAAAAGTGTGTGAGAGTGGTACCTGTATGTGTTTGGTGTGTGAGGTATGCACTGTAAAAAAGTGTGTGAGAGTGGTACCTGTATGTGTTTGGTGTGTGTGAGGTATGCACTGTAAAAGTGTGTGTGAGTGGTTCCTGTATGTGTTTGGTGTGTGTGAGGTATGCACTGTAAAAAGTGTGTGAGAGTGGTACCTGTATGTGTTTGGTGTGTGTGAGGTATGCACTGTAAAAGTGTGTGAGAGTGGTTCCTGTATGTGTTTGGTGTGTGTGTGAGGTATGCACTGTAAAAGTGTGTGAGAGTGGTACCTGTATGTGTTTGGTGTGTGTGAGGTATGCACTGTAAAAGTGTGTGTGAGAGTGGTTCCTGTATGTGTTTGGTGTGTGTGTGAGGTATGCACTGTAAAAAAGTGTGTGAGAGTGGTACCTGTATGTGTTTGGTGTGTGAGGTATGCACTGTAAAAGTGTGTGAGAGTGGTTCCTGTATGTGTTTGGTGTGTGTGAGGTATGCACTGTAAAAGTGTGTGAGAGTGGTACCTGTATGTGTTTGGTGTGTGTGAGGTATGCACTGTAAAAGTGTGTGAGTGTATGTGTTTGTGGTGTGACCTGTATGTGTTTGGTGTGTGTGAGGTATGCACTGTAAAAGTGTGTGAGAGTGGTACCTGTATGTGTTTGGTGTGTGTGAGGTATGCACTGTAAAAGTGTGTGAGAGTGGTTCCTGTATGTGTTTGGTGTGTGTGAGGTATGCACTGTAAAAGTGTGTGTGAGAGTGGTACCTGTATGTGTTTGGTGTGTGTGAGGGTATGCACTGTAAAAGTGTGTGAGAGTGGTACCTGTGGTTTGGTATGTGTGTTGTGTGAGTGTATGTGTTTGGTGGCACTGTAAAAGTGTGTAAAAGTGTGTGAGAGTGGTACCTGTATGTGTTTGGTGTGTGTGAGGTATGCACTGTAAAAGTGTGTGAGAGTGGTACCTGTATGTGTTTGGTGTGTGTGAGGTATGCACTGTAAAAGTGTGTGAGAGTGGTACCTGTATGTGTTTGGTGTGTGTTATGCACTGTAAAAGTGTGTGGTTCCTGTATGTGTTTGTACACTGTGTGTGTGAGAGTGGTACCTGCATGTTTTGGTGTGTGTGAGGTATGCACTGTAAAAGTGTGAGAGTGGTACCTGTATGTGTTTGGTGTGTGTGAGGTATGCACTGTAAAAGTGTGTGAGAGTGGTACCTGCGTGTGGTTTGTGTGAGTGAGGTATGCACTGTAAAAGTGTGTGAGAGTGGTACCTGTATGTGTTTGGTGTGTGTGTGAGGTATGCACTGTAAAAGTGTGTGAGAGTGGTACCTGTATGTGTTTGGTGTGTGTGAGGTATGCACTGTAAAAGTGTGTGAGAGTGGTACCTGTATGTGTTTGTGTGTGTGTGAGGTATGCACTGTAAAAGTGTGTGAGAGTGGTACCTGTATGTGTTTGGTGTGTGTGAGGTATGCACTGTAAAAGTGTGTGAGAGTGGTACCTGTATGTGTTTGGTGTGTGAGGGTATGCACTGTATGTGTGTGAGAGTGGTTATGTGTTTTGTGTGTGTGTGGTATGCACTGTAAAGTGTGTGTGAGAGTGGTACCTGTATGTGTTTGGTACCTGTGTGTTTGGTGTGTGTGAGGTATGCACTGTAAAAGTGTGAGAGTGGTACCTGTATGTGTTTGGTGTATGTGAGGTATGCACTGTAAAAGTGTGTGAGAGTGGTACCTGTATGTGTTTGGTGTGTGTGTGGTACTGCACTGTAAAAAGTGTGTGAGAGTGGTAAAAGTGTGTATGTGTTCCTGTATGTTTTGTGTGTGTGAGGTATGCACTGTAAAAACCTGTATGTGTTTGGAGTATGTGTAAAAGTGTGTGAGAGTGGTTCCTGTATGTGTTTGGTGTGTGTGAGGGTATGCACTGTAAAAGTGTGTGAGAGTGGTACCTGTATGTGTTTGGTGTGTGTGAGGTATGCACTGTAAAAGTGTGTGAGAGTGGTACCTGTATGTGTTTGGTGTGTGTGAGGTATGCACTGTAAAAGTGTGTGAGAGTGGTACCTGTATGTGTTTGGTGTATGTGAGGTATGCACTGTAAAAGTGTGTGTGAGAGTGGTACCTGTATGTGTTTGGTGTGTGTGAGGTATGCACTGTAAAAGTGTGTGAGAGTGGTACCTGTATGTGTTTGGTGTGTGTGAGGTATGTTTGTAAAAGTGTGTGAGAGTGGTACCTGTATGTGTTTGTGTGTGTGAGGTGTGTGTGGTATGGTACTGTAAAAGTGTGTGATGCACTGGTTGTGTGAGACCTGTATGTGTTTGGTGTGTGTGAGGTATGCACTGTAAAAGTGTGTGAAAGTGGTACCTGTATGTGTTTGGTGTGTGTGAGGTATGCACTGTAAAAAGTGTGTGAGAGTGGTACCTGTATGTGTTTGGTGTGTGAGGTATGCACTGTAAAAGTGTGTGAGAGTGGTTCCTGTGTGTGGTTTGTGTGTGTGAGGTATGCACTGTAAAAGTGTGAGAGTGGTACCTGTATGTGTTTGGTGTATGTGAGGTATGCACTGTAAAAGTGTGTGAGAGTGGTACCTGTATGTGTTTGGTGTGTGTGAGGTATGTTTTGTAAAAGTGTGTGAGAGTGGTACCTGTATGTGTTTGGTGTGTGTGAGGTATGCACTGTAAAAGTGTGTGAGAGTGGTACCTGTATGTGTTTGGTGTGTGTGAGGTATGCACTGTAAAAGTGTGTGAGAGTGGTACCTCTATGTGTTTTGGTGTGTGTGTGTGTGTGTGTGTGTGTGTGTGTGTGTGTGTATGAGTGAGGCGTGTGTGTTTGAGATAAAAATATCCAGCTGCTCTGGGGCTCTGATACAGAAGCAGTATCAGGCTCCCCCCATAAACACACAATTACACCTTCTGTCGCCTCGGCCACCAGTGTCACACGGGGGCCTTGACCCTGTCAACTGCTTTGCCGCAGAAATAAACACTGAGGTGAATAAACTGCCTACGTTTGTGTGTGTGTGTGTGTGTGTGTTTTTGTGTGTGTGGAGAGTGTGAATGAAGTATGTGTGTCAGTGTGTTTGAGGTCTGTGTATGTGTGTGTGTGTGTGTGTGTAAAAGAGTGTGTGTGCAATGTGACTGTGTGTTGAATAGTGTGTGTGTGTGCATTTAAGACAGAAAAAGAGAGTGCACCTATGTGTGTGTGAGATAGTGTGTGTATCTGTTTACATGAAGTTGAAGTATGCCTCTGCGTATGTTAAAGTGTGTGTGAATGTGTGAGCATTTGGGTGTGTTGGTGTGTGCGTGAATAGCAGTGAGATGGCTGTATTTACAGTAAGGTAATTCGAGTTCTGAGGGCTCTAAATGGATGATCTATAGTCCCTGATGAAGTCTCATCTTCTTATTAACACATCACTGAAGGCAGCAGGAGATCTGGGACTGTACTGATGAGTACACACACACACACACACACACACACACGCTAAATCACATATTCATGCACACACACAGTACACTTAAACATGCACTTGCACACATTCACACATGCAATTAAACAGGCACACCACACATTCTCTCTCACACTCACTCGCACACTTAATCACACAATAGCAACACACTCACACACTTCCTACTGGTCTTACTACATGGCCCTTTCTCCTAATTCAACTGTGGAATATTAAAAACCAAAAGCAATGAGCACTGGCCAGATTAAACTGAGGTACACAGCCCTCGGAGGGGAGCTGGACAGTGTGAGCCAGGAGATAAAGGGTTAATGCTGGTCTCCACCCTAAATGGGTCTCCAATGTCAGATCAATCCTGCCCAATCAGAGGTCCAACCGTTGTGTCATGAAGCCCCAGTTCTTTGCAGGAATCTCTACAGGAAATCTCCGAATTTCTGTTGCTCATTTTTGACTTCCGATGGAGAGCTGTTAATGAAAAGGGTTCTGTGATACCGTTTTTCTTCTCTTTTTTTTTGAGAAATGAGCTAAAATGCTCCTTTTGACCTGAAAAGACATGCGTGACATTGTCATCTTAATCTCCCTTCATTCACAAAACACCTTTTGGGGTTTCTGTCACTCTCAGAATCAGACTGAAAAGTAAATCTGCCATCGCTGTTCATATTTTTCCACTAATGGAAAAAAAAAAATATGAGAAAAAAATAATTAGCAGATCATGAATATTATAAATGTGTGAGAATATACATCTAGTGAACTCAAAATAATGATTGTAATGATGAATGTTCCGTAAGATATTTCTGAAAGCTGGTCCTTGGTGATAAAATTATGATTTGATTTACATGTCTTTTCTTTTTCAATTATGTCATGAGAAAAACATCAAAACATAATACATATTAACATATGTACACCAAAGAGCCAGAACATTATCACCAGTCACAGACGAGCAAAATGACAGGCCATCAGTGAATAACAGGTCAGACCATCAGTGAAATGAGAGGCTGAGTTCCGAGCAGCTGTGCTGTCCAGTCCTTACGAAGGACACACTAAGAACTAGTGACAGGGTGCTGGGTGAGTGTGGCTCAAACAATGAACAGGGCGATGAGGCTATGCTGTCTGGTCTACACCGACAGAAGGGCTACTGTGGAGCTCCCGGGTGAGCTCACTCGGCTAAGGCGCAGCATTTGCGGAGCAGTAGTGACTACCATGGTGCGGGTTTGAGCCCTGGTCGTCCCAACTGGTAGTGGTTGGCAGCTTTTTCAGACCAGCGCACAATTGGCTAAGCGCTTCAGGGATGCAAATTGGGAAGGAACTCCCGGGATGGGATACAAAAAATGGTAGCTTTGTTCATTGCTCAAGCGCCTCCTGTTGGCCAGCCGGGCGCTCGTCAATAAAATTCTAAGCTTGCTCATGTTTGGGTATCCTCCGCCCTCATTCTGAACTTGTGATAGTTTTGACCAATGAGTGTAGAAGAAGCAGTGGCTGACCGGCACGTGCTTCGGAGGAGAGCCGCAAACTGTCTTCGCTCTCCAGAAGTTAGCAACACGGGTCGCATACGAGCAAGCTTGTACATAGTTCTCAGATTGGACATTCCAGATTTGGGTGGGATTGGAGATGCCAAATTTTTTATTTAAAAAAAAATTAAAAACATAATTTAAAAAAAAAGAAGGGCAACTGTGGCACAAGTGGCAAAAAATGTTGAAGATGGCTATGGGAGGATTTTAACGCAGCACACAATGCATGGCACTCTGCTCGGTTTGGTGATTTGTAGATGATGATATTAAAAGTGCTAGATCATTGGCTACTTTCTAGAAGAGGAAGTAGTAATAGCGACTTCTTAATCTTATTTTTCATCTAATGTATTTATACCCTCTAGTACCTTCAAACCTCTGTGAGATTTAATGTCATGTGGAGGTCACTTTTTGATATTGTCACTAATTTGATATTGTCAAGGTATCATATCGTTAGCCTCATAGCAAAATTGCCTATCTTTTTTTAAATATCTCAATTTGGCAAAAATACAACTTGGGCATTTATGCTATGAGGCTAACAATTTTCCTACCTCAAGCTCCACCAACAAAGTTGGGTGGGATGTTATGATTTCATCCCCATTTGCTTGTCTGTTTGTGTGTCCATTTGGAAACAGGAATACGGAAAAAGTTCTGGACTGGTTTCGATGAAAGTTTGAGGGTTATATACTAAAAAGATACAAAAGGGGCCTGATGTACTTGCCTTTAGTTTTAATGGTGGGACATAGGACAGAAATAATGGTGTATGTCCCGATATGTTTTACTATTTTTCATACTATTTTTGAAATTTGTTTTTCCTTTTCTGTACTTGCTGTTTGTGAATTTTGTGTAATTTTAACTGTATTGATTGTCGCTAAATCCTCACTGTAAATCTTTGCTTTGTTATCAGGGCTCCCCTACAAAAGAGACCTCGGTCTCAGTGGGACTTCCCTGTAAAGGTAATATTGATCAGCCATAGAATTAAAAATTCCTGCCTATTATTGTACAGGTCCCGTTTGCGTCAGCAAAACAGCTCTGTCAAACTGATGTCCTCTTGAATTCCCAAACTCAGGGGTTCCCAGCAGAAAATTTCCCAGAGCATCAAACTCTCTCCACCAGCTTGTCTTCTCCCCATAGTGCATTGTGATGCCATCTCTTCCCAGGTAAATGGTGCACACATACACGGCTGTTGCATATGTTAAGACAATAGGACTCACTGGACCAGGAGACTCTTCCACTGCATACCAGTCCTTATCCGACACTCGTGCTCATTGTAGGGGCTTTCGGTACTGGACCGTGGTTAGAATGAGCACTTCAAGTGGTCTGCAGTCACAACCCCATTTCTGGAAAACTTGGAATGCTGTGTAAAATGTAAATAAACAGAATGCAATGGATTTGCACATCATTTAAACCCTATAATTGAAAATAGTGCAAAGACAACATCAGATGTTGAAACTGATGTACCGTTCTGGAACCAAATGCAAGACCAGGAAGTTGCAGCAAAAGTGATTTTATTGTAGTTGGGGGGTAAACCCCCACAGAGCAGAAAGCAACAAAAATCCAAAATCACAATCCAGTAGGGCAAATCAGATTGAAACCAGGGCAGCAATCACAGTTGAATTCCCAAAAAACAGGTTCGGTTCACAGGCACAGGTTAGTCAGAGAAGCAAAAGCCAAAATCCAGTGGGCGTAATCCAAACCGTTAACAGGCAGCAAACACAAAACTCATAGTCCTCCAAAAGGGTTCTTGATGCAGACAATAGTACCCATAGTAAGTCGGACGGTCCAGTCAGAAGAGTGCCATCTCTTCCCAAAGGCACAAAAACGTTCTGACAGGGATCTGCAAAAGACTGCTTATACACTCAAGGGAAGTCACATGTTGATCATACAGTTGGGATCAGACTAATTACAATAGGAGAACCTAACCACATGACAAAAGCCAAAACGCGACAGGGATCTTTCCTATAGACAAAACATACAGCTGCAGTTCTAATGTGCACAGATAATGAGAGGCAGGACAGAATAGAGCAGGTGCGGAGGATCCGCTGAATTGCAGCAAAGACTGAGAAGGCAAGAGGCGGAGATTAGAACAGGGCGAAAGTGCTGAGAGCTTGTTAATCAATTAGTAAGTGCAGCTATACAATCCCTAGTGCTCATTAGTAAGTTAGTATTATATACAATGTTAGTCTTGGTTAGTAACTTTAACAAAATAACAAACTATTAGTTAGGTTAGTAAAATAGAAAAGCAAGGCTTCAAACGAGATTAGGTGTTTGCAGAAACCATCACAAACCCCATTTCAGGGGAAAAGCTTGGAATGCCAGACAGGGGAAATAGTGCAATGAAAAACAAAGACATGGACCGAATGAATAATGGATCTGGCATGGCAATACAAAACATAAAACAAAAAAAACATGGCATATCTAAATCATAATACAAAATACAAAGCATGGTCAAAAAGCAGAATTAATAATCACAACATGGTCAGGCAGGACAGGATCATAACAGAAACTGAGATATTTTATTGTTTTTTGAAAAATATAAGCTCGTTCATTTTTTGACAGCAACATCTTTCAAAAGAGTTGGGACTGGGGCAATGTTTACCACTGTGTTGAATCACCTTTTCTTCTTACAATACTCTGAAAGTGTTCGAGAACTGAGGTGACAAACTGCAATAGTTTTGGAAGCAAAATGTTTCCCTATTCTTGCATAATATAGGCTTTCAGCTGATCGACACTTTGTGGATTTCTTTGTCATATTTTTTTCATAATATGCCAAATATTTTCAGTGGGTGACAGGTCTGGCCTGTAGGCCGGCCTGTTTAGCACCCAGCCTCTTTTACTACGGAGCCATGTTGTTGTAATATGTGCAGAATGTTGTGTATGGAACTGTTTTGCTGAAATAAGCAAGGTCTTTCCCTTTCAAAGATGTCTGGATGGCAGTATATGTACCGCCAAAACCTAAATATATTGTTTAGCATTAATGGTGTCTTCACAGATGTGCAAGTTACCCATGTCATGTGCGATAATGCACCCCCATACTACAGTGGATGCTGGCTTTTGAACTGTGAACTGACAACAAGCTGGATGGTCCCTCTCTTCTTTGGCCCGGAGGACACAGCATCCTTAATTTTCCAAAATAATTTTTTTTTTTTTGATTGGTCAGACCACAGGACAGTTTCCCACTTTGCCTCAGTCCATCTTAGATGAGGTTGGGCCCAGCGAAGGCCGTAGCATTTCTGGATCTTGGTTTAATATTTGCATGGCAGAGCTTTAACTCGCATTTGTGGATGTTGCGACAAGTGGTGTTCACTAACAATGGTTTAAAGAAGTGTTACTCAGTACGTTTACATGCACAGTTAAGTTGAGCTACGATAATAGCTCAATTAGGCCATGCAATTGGACAACTGTCCTTGTCCCAGTATACATGCACAGGACGAAACTCGATTTATTGACCGAAACATGCCCATTTCCACTGCGATAGGTGGCGATAAGGCCTTTTTTAGCTTGTTCATGTTGCATCTTTTTCTGATTGACTTATTCCGTCACAGACCAAACATTTGACAAATAGGTTAGCTAGCGGCTAGCTAGTAACATGTCGAATGCATTGACTGTATAAGATCGAGTGGCGAGAACATGGACAACTTTACAGCTCAGTACATTTAATACGGGCTGTTCGCTATTCTTTTCGTGCAGCTGAGATGCACGCTATCCCCGGTGGTTATGGCGTTAGCTGAAGCTTGGCTGAAACGCCGCTATGCTCTACTTTTTGCCTGTTCTACTACCCCGGAGTACGTTTCCCAGAAGCGTAGTTGCTAGCAACTAACAGTTCGTCCATTCACAGTCTGTGGCTCCAACTATGCAAGTTAACATCTGTGCTTTCGGGAAACGCATTCCCGAAACCTTAACTTTAACCTTAATTTCCCTTGTGCTTCCAAGAGATTTAGGCACCCAACACCCCGTTGCCTCTTCATGGTTTGTCCCTTCTTCAATCACTGATGGTAGGTACTAGGAACACCCTAGAAGCCTTGTCGCTTTGGAAATGGTCTGTCCTACTGGCCAAACATGATTTAATCCCTGTCAAAGTCAGTCAGGTCCCATTTCTCTGACATCCAGCATGATAACAACAAGCAATGACTGTTCACTTACCATTTAAAGTCTTTCTGCAGACCTTGACATGTGCGATTGCTGTGAGATAATCACCATTATTTGCATCATCTGTAGAAGTCAGAAGAGATTAGATTTTTGCTGGTCAAGGTCATCATTGTAATTTTTCACTATATCATGTAACAGTTGCATTAAGTGTGAAATCCTTGTCCACTGTTGAAAGCACCTACAATGGGCAGGTGAGCGTGAGCACTGCACCTTGGAGTAATGGAGGAAGGTGGCCTAGTCCGGGTGTCCATTTTTCTTTCATGTCATGTACATTGGCTGAGTATCTGTCCACCTGGGGAAGAGATGGCACCAAGATGCACCATGGGAAGAAAACAAGATGGCGGAGGGAATGCGATGCTCTGTTAAATGTCCTGCTGGGAGATAAGGGGTCGGGAAGTTCAAGCAGATGTCAATTTGGCTCCTGCCATGTCCACAACGTCATTGCTGAACAGCCCTTCATGGCAACAGTATTCCCCAACAGCAGTGGCATGTGTTAGCAGGATAACCTGTCCTGTCACACTGCGGATCAAGAATAGTTTGAGGAACATGAAGAGTGGTCCCCTAACTCATCAGATCTCAACCAGATCGAGGATCAGTGGGATTTTCTGGACTGATGAACCCAGTCCATGGAGAATGCATCTCTCCTACAAGCTACAGAACTTTAAGGAGCTGCTGCTGAGGTCTTGGTGTCAGGTACCACAGCTCAGCTTCAGGGGTCTTGTACAGTCCGCACCTCGACAGGTCTGAGCTGTTTTGGCTGCACACAGAGGACACACACACACTCACACACGCACACCCACACACTGCTGCCCCTGTGTACACACAAACATGCCCACACACATAAGCACACTCTCCTGCACCTATTTGCATGCACACACACACATGATCTCTGCTGCACCAATTCGTAAACACACACACACACACACACACACACATACCCGGCTGTCTCTATGAGCACCCAATGGTGATATTTGTTATCTGTGACATGGCTTCTGGAGCGCAGTGCTCGCTAATGGCATAGCATACCCTCATGGCCTTAATGGTCCTCGCAGCTTGTAGCTGCTAACGTCTTTCTCCTGAATGACTCTGTTCCGTGCGCACTATTCGCTCCTCTTCGTTCGCACACTGATAAATGAACCGTAGCGACTGCGGGACTAGTTATGGAGGCAGATTTATTTATGTTTTTCTTTTATGGTGTCGCGAGTGTCGGGAGGTTGTCCTAAAACTTGCTTTCAACAGAGACGCACCAGAATGCGTACAGTTTTCGAAATGAAACAGCCAAGATTGGATCGCTTTATTTTTTTTTTCTTTTTATTACTCTCTTTGCTTGCTGTAGAATGTGCGCAAGGTTGAGGGGGGAAACGAGATTAAGAGCGCCAGCGATTCCCCGGCACCCATTCACTCTCAACGCGTTTTGTCTGGTGAGCGAGTGAGCGAGCGGGCGAGAGCTCGAGCCCCGAGAAACGATAAGGGAGAGAAAAACGAGCTGCGCGCGCACTGGAGTCTGGAGCGAGGGGCGCACGTCTATAAAGCAGAAGAAGCACCGCACTGTCGGAATGTGACAGGCCATCCGTCAGGCAAATGGGAGCTCAGTTTTCGGGCGGCGAGGAGAAGTTTTATAAATAGTGGCGCACTTTAAACAGAACGGGAAGTTGTCAGGGTGCGGAAGTTGTTTTTTTTTTTTTTTTTTCGCTGTTCTTCAGCCGGGACACACTGGCGGATGACGATTGAAACATCAAAGCGCGGCGAACTGGCCGAGTTGAAAGGGTACCCAGAAGGCAGAGAATTTACCTGGAGCACTGAAACTCCAGATTCTTGCTCTCGAAGGCAGATTTTTATTCATAGCATTCGATCAGAGCAGTGCCCTCTCTCCCATGTGCGGTTCAAAAGGTTGATTGCAGCGATCGGTATTTCAGAGAAAAAAAAAAGATCAAACAGGTAAATGCGTTAAGGTCAGATCCGTCTCAAGAGGTCTTTCGTTCACAGTTAAGAAGCGCTAAAAAGTACTATCATCCACATCAAGTTTTCAAGATGGACAGGCAAAGTATTTGAATTTCAAAGCTACATCTAAGTACACTGTGCCTAATTTGCGGAATATGACATCTGGTGCTGCTGAACTTTGAAACTCATAACTGCACATTTTCTAAGCACCATAACAAATTGCATGAATTAAAAAGTGTAAAGCTATGGGAAGATTCTCGCTACTGAGATGGAGCAAAAGGCAGAACTACAGCAAAGTCACTGGAATCTTCCATCCTCAGTTCTGCCTGACCCTCACCTTCGGAGCAGACTCACCTGAACCTTCAAACATCATCAGCTAACAAAGATCAGACTGAGCTTGCTTTTAAAGTGCAGCTGAACTGTGATTTCCCACTAGAACAGTCCTCATATTTCGTTTCCGTAAGTTGAGGAAATGAGGTCTGCAGATGCCGCAAGTGCAGGTAGAGTTCTGGTGTCCTCACTCCTGCCAGCCAAACACAGAGTCCTCTCTGAACCACACGCCATGCACTTAAGCCATAAGTGTTCTTCAGCTCCAAATTTAAGTCATCAAAAATGTCTTCGTCACTATAGTACTGCAACATTGGGTTCCCTGAGGTATTTGCATTCTTAACCCCCTGAATTTTCCAAATTTTTTGCCATAACTAGTCAGGAGACCACAAGCTGAGAAAGTAAACCACCCAACAGGAACTGATACGCTGCCACAAAAAATCTTCTTCTCAAATGTAAGACTAAAAAGCATGTGAATGCCCTCCAGCGTAACAGCCGAGTTATGATGTAGTCTTGATGATGATGCACTTTGAGAATTTGGAATGGTCAAACAGTATGCCGTTACTTGAGATCGGACGGAGGCCACGAGCTACTTTACCTCTGATAAGCTAGTGTCACTCAAAGCCCCGCCCACACAAACAATCATCACTGTTAACCCTGAGAGCGCCATTGGCAACTACTGTATAGTTGCCCAATGATATAAGATATCAAAATCTGATGCCGTTGAAAACCTATCACGTGGCAACTTGTTTAAAGACTGCCCACATGGGGAGCTCTTTTAAACAAGTTGCCACTTGATAGATTTTCAACAGCTCAGGATGATTACATCTTCAATTCCTTGAAGATTTATTCAGTGCTCTAAAGCTGCTTTCACACCGGACGCGAAACAAATTTTTTGCAGGACAGATTACATTCAAAGTCAATGCAAAGACGCGAAACACGCGAAACTTCTCATTCAGTGTGAAAGCAGCTTAAGGGTTAACAATATGCTGTCGGTTTGGCCGCTAACGTTTTAACTTTGATTATCATTTTCTGGCTTTTCTCAAACCAGGCCCTATCCCCCCATCCTAACCACTCCCCCTCGTCCTAACCACTCCCCCTCCGTTTGCCTGTTCGCCATGAGGGTCCGCCACATTGAGTGCCATACCAACCAATTAGCGCAGAGTGGAAGTGAATTATAAGAAGTTATAAGACCCTCCGCCACATTAATTCATGCTTACAAACTAGGCTTTTCTCCAGTACAGCACTTCTTTTGTGTCCTGGATGGAAATACCTACATATGTGAGTTCCGTGCACCTATTTCTAAAAGATAAGCAATAAATTGCCTCACCTCAAATGGACATTTGATTGACCATTTTGTGCACACATTGCGGAACTACAGGTTATAGCATATTTTGGAACAAACGTGCAGTTGTATACCTTAGAAAACGCAGTGAGTAGTTATCATTCAATCAATGATTGTTCCTTATCACAATGTGCCATATAACTGAACATACACCTTCATCTTTGTCAGTGCTGTGTATTGTATATCTTTCATATAATAAACATTTATTTTATTACATTAGCCTCTCTGAATTATTTTGGATTAGAGGTCTATCATTAAGGAACCGGACTGTCATAATCGATGCAACGCGTTATATGTTGGCATGGTGATGACCAACTGCGCTTCCCGTTGGGTACAGGACAGAGGAATCCCAAAACTTTATGCAGGCCCTAGGTATTACACCCTCCCCTTTAAGAAGTTCCCTCTATTGCTGCAGATAGACTTCACACAGAGCGACACTCAGGAGTGAAGTTCTAGTGGAAACGGAGCAAGTTGGGAAAGGGCCTCCCTGTCATCTCCCTGCCCTTTTCTCTTAACGTTTCTCTTATCCTGCCTGGCCCATGAGAGCCAATGGAATTCGAAGGTCAGAAACGGAGGCTTGTGAGCACTGAGACCGACGACGTCACATCTCGAATAGGCATTAGTTAAAGCGATCTCATTGGCATGCGTTATCTTGGCCTGCGCGCAAACATGGAAGCCCTCAGGACCTCGGACACCGTGGTAATGTAGAACATATCTAGATTCAGCCTGTATTTATATCCATAACTGACAAGCAGCCGCGAAGCCTACTCTGGGTGGCCATTAATTCAGTGTCGCGCTCTGAGGAGTGAAACATCAATATCCGCTGGTGCCAAAAACGCCGCTCTGTTCGCAATCACGTCCACACACAATTCCAGTTTCCGCTGCCGTATTCCCGCAGGTTCGGAATCTCGGCTGGACAGATGATCCGGGCAGAGGCGGGTGTCGAGCGCTTTCGCTTTACGAGTCCCGCTAAATATTTCAATTTAAATGCAAAACGCCGGGAGCCGCGGGCCGTACATCAGAGGGAGCTTCTCTGTCTCGGGTCGCTCGCGGATTCATAAATAACGTCCGGGCGCAATCGCTCCGAATTCAAACGAGGGTTTATAAGCTAACATACATCCTGCTTCCTTAATGGTTGTGTCGTTTTAAAACCCAGCATTGCACCTTGATGTAATATAATTAAATAAGTCTTTCGGCGGAGGAATCGCCCGTTTTTTTTTTTAACTGTCAGCACTTGCGGTATGTTGATTTAAGTGTAAGTACTGCCCTGTTGGAGGAGGTGGAACGTCCCAGAATCAGGCAGTGAACGCCCTGCCATGTCTCATCTCCACCCGGCATGAACTCGGAGTGTTGATTTCACTCATTAGTGCTACTGTAACACTTGTGCCAATAAGCAAGTACAGGTGGCTGGAACAAAATATTAGTGGGAACATTAAATCCCCAACATGGATTTTGCAGCACTTCTTGGACCTCAGCGCTTATAGTTAGCTACACTCCTAGTTGTAAAAAGCATAGCTTTTAACTCGACTGTTCATTGACCAGCTGAATTTTAAAGATGGTGTAAACAAGGGGTGTCAAACGGGACCGTAATATGGCCTGGAGACTGCGGGTTTTCATTCCAACTGAGCACAAGCACACCTGATACAGCTAATCAACTGTGCAGGCAGAGATTAGTTGATTCGATTAGTTGTTTCAGCTGTGCTTCTGCTTGGTTAGACTGAAAAACCTGCAGCCCCTTTGAACTTTTACTGATGAGTTGGACACCCCTGGTGTAAACTGTTGTTGTTGTCATCTGTCTTCCGCAAACAATTTGACCCATGACCTTGTACGGTCAAAAATATTCAAAAATATTTTGACAAAACTTGGTATGCAACATCTTAAGCGCACGCACTACTTTTGGATTGCATTGCAGTCACGCAACCCCAAAGGTGGGCACAGCTGGGCAGAGGTGTAAAATCCAGGAGTCAGAATGTAAAAGTCCTGCCATGTTTTTCTCCCTCCCACAGAATGAGCTGATCACTCATATTGGCTCTATCTCCTGTCCGAAGTAAATCCAGGTGGTTGGAATAAAGTTCTGAGGAGGATTTTCACTTTCTGAACCTGGACTTGACACCTCTGCTGCTGGGAGATCATGTTGAAAAACTGTAGTTATGCATTTTAGACCTTCTTAAAATAGATAAAGCGCTGAAACTTTATGTGTACCATATACAACACATAAATCAGGGATTTTTACCATTTCTGTACGATGCCCATTCTGTGACCTTCGACGTTCCTTCACACATAAACGCCTATTAGAAAAACCAGTCACCTCTAGTGGGCACAAATATTGATCACATTTGATAAAACTTTCCAAAAGGCAACTTTAGGAAGCCTTGTACTCCACTCCCAAATGAGTGTGGCAGGTGTCAGATCAGCTGAGTTTCAGGTTCATTTGCACCTTTAGGTGCAATGAGGCTGAGTTGTGTTCCACAGGTGGGCAAACTCATTCTTGGCATTCATTTTTAGAAATAACTTTGAGTGGACTGAGTGGAAAAAAAAAAACAATATTGTAATCCAACAAGAGGGCCGACTGTACTCCGCTATCACTGACATTAGCTCAGCTTACATCTGTTCAGCCAGAGTTTTTGTAGATGGACAGAGAGACAATGGGAGAGAGGTAGAGAAAGACAGAGAGGTAAGAGTCCAAGTGGGTGATAATTGCTTTACAACCAGCATTCTAGATCTTACCCAGAAAGGGTCGGTGTTGATGAAGGCTTTCATTCCAGCCAAGCAATTATGCACACAGTTTTACACATCAGTCCCTAGAGTGTTTGCCACAGACCTTGATAAGTAGAATCAAGTGTGTCACTGGTCAGTTGGAATGAAAACCTGTTGTCCTGACAAACTGACCTACCAACGCAGAATGACCTACCAACAAGTTGTGCGCACATGCAGCGCACCAGAATTTTTATTTATTTATTTATTTTTTTTGTAGATGCATTAGTCTTGTACAGGTAAATTGAAAGACATTTGATTAGATTAAAATGTTATCTCTAAAATTAGCAAAGTAATGAGGAAAATCAAACATTGGAACAGTTTGTTTCCAAAATGGAATATATCCATTTTACTCATTTTGAGTAAATCAGATTTTTCTATGTTGACACCCATTGCATTTTATAGAAAAACACATACTTTACCCATGAAAAAATACAGCTTATAGTATGAATTTCTAAAAATGGATTCTTGCACCATCTGTAAGAAGCACAGGGCTATCGCTCTATGGTATATCTCAAATTTTTTTGTAATTTTGGCACTTATTGCGTTTTGGAGACAAACTCTTCATTTCTTTTTTTTTTCAGGTGTTTGGAATGGAATTTCACAATCAAACTAATCATTTGGGCTCATGAAAATAATGTGTTTTGTCACTCTTTTGCAAAAGCTTGTCTGCCCTACTGTTTAGCCACATTAATTCAGATGGTAGCCTATTTTGAAAGCAATATCATGCTGGCCAGAACAAGCAGCCTAATGGTAATCACATTTAAATAGGTGGTGGTTTCTTCTGCTATGTACTGTGTTAGAACATCATGCATTTGTTAGGGTAGCTTGTTTGGCGTGAGAAGCGCAGTGTTGGACTGGCCCGATAGGAAGAGCCAATGGTAGGTGAACCTGAGCCGGCAGCGCTGACTGTCAGAACCCCGGCCCTGTCTGGATAAGGGTGATTACCCTCGGTCTGGTCGTTTTGCTGCAGATTACACATTATTAAGCCATAACTCGCAACATGTCATGGTATATCATGCCTTATCACAGCTAAGCGTGTTGTTTGGCCCTACATGCAGCAGGGGCAATAACTGAACTGAGCTGCGAGGAAACATGGAAAATAATCGCCGTGGTATTCAGCTGTTATAGCATGGTTATTAACCAATCAGGCGGTGTGATTGGTGCCACACAAACTGCTTTAATTTCATGTGAGCACACATAGTATTATACAAAATCAAGCATCTCCATAGAAAGGGTTAATTCAGGGCACTAGCGGTTGCCATGGTACTGATCACCTTGACTGTTAACGTGGCTTAATAAAAGAATCGTTTAAAATTTAATTACAGCACAATTAACCCTGGCGTTCTATGGCAGTTGAGGGAGAGCGGTTGTCGAGGGACAGGTCTAATGAACTAGATTTATACTGTGATGCTCCCCTTCAGGCCCTGACCTAAATCAATGCTCTCATGCACAGTTTTCAGGTAAACATGCTTGTGAATGTAAACACAGGACAGTGGAGCACAGTCAGGGCGTTCAGTAAACTACCACAGACGCCAGCCACAAGTGTCCAGCTCAATGTTTATGGAAAGCCCCTTACCCTAATTTCCAACCGTTTACCCAGCACCAAACCTGCTAATTCCTCATGCTCAGGGGCTGTATGCATGATGCCAGGATAACTGATTTATCTGGAGGATAGAGACTATCCCCCAGATAGCGAGGTTAAAGTGGTATGCATGCAGAGGGAATAGCACTATCTGCGGTCCTTATCTGGGGATAAAGTTATACCCAGTTTCAACTGGGGATAGCGGCTTTATTCCACGGATTCTGCTGGTCTCGCTGTCTGTTTAGTACAGCTGCTTTCAGAGACTTCCACTTTTCTTTCAATTCTGAAATAGTGTGTTCTGCGCAGCCGCACGAATTCACCTTTGCAGCAATTCGGGTCCAAATTTCAGTTTTAATTTTGTTTGCTACAGCACATGTATTAGGTGTAAACAGCACTGTATGTTCCACCGAGATTTCCTCCAAAAGAACACGGATTTCGGTGTCAGAAAAGTTACTTTTCTGCTGCTGCTTCGGTTGTGAAACAACTGACGCCTGCCGCATTGTAGAAAATAGCTATTTGTTGTACAACTAAAAAACGAGAAATGTGTTGTTATGTAAGTGTGTCACGAGGAATCCCGTACAGACATGCGCAGAATGCTATAAAACACAGCGAGTCCCCCTTTCTCAAAATAGCACTTGCGTGTAAACCTGGGATTGCTATTCCTTACCCTATCCTTGACTCATGCATAAGGAGAGCACGCAGCAGTTATCCCCTCGGATAGTTATCCGGAGGATAGGCATTATCTGGGGGCAAAGTTATCCCTCCTCCATGCATACGGCCCCTGGACTTTGCGGATTGGCTGGAGCCTATCCCAGTGTACAGTGGGAAAGAGCCGGGAACACATCCAGGATGATTCTCCTATCCATGGTGGGAATAGCACACCATTCACTCACACACTCATACCTATGGGTATTGTTAAGCCCCCACTTCGCCTGACATGTATGTCTTTGGATAGTGGGAGGATACCTCAGTACCTGGAGGAAACTAGGAAGGCTCCTGCTGCAGTGCTCACCTGTGACCTGCTTCCTGTGAGGGAACAGTACACCTTACCCATCATGCTGCTCTGATGTCCATTTACCCAACGCTGATCCAGCTCAGTGTGAGGGATCTTCTGTGACTTCAAGTTATAATTTCCATGTAATTCAATGTCTCACCTCATTTAATGTACTTCCCCAAAATTGTGTATATGTGATGTGTGGTTTTTTTTTTTTTTACTTTAAGATTTCCTGAGTTATTGATTCTGCCATTATATTTTGTACCCTTTTTTATTATTTACTGACTTTGTATTGTATTGTATTGCATTATATTGTATACTCATAGTATTAATGTATTTTGTGACTTTATATTGTTCCTTTGGTCTGATGGTTTTATTGTTTTATCGAAAAATTGAAACCAATAAAGCCAAAATTAAACAAAAATTCCTGCATCATTTCCCTGGCTTTCCCCCTCTAAGAGAGTTATTCCCAAGCATGGCCCCTTGGCCACTGGGACAAAAATATTAGAATAAATATTAAATAAGTACATTGAGCAAAAATTAAATGATATTTAAACTTGTAATGGTTATAAGCCATTTCAAAATATGTTCTTTTCTGACATCACATGGGAAAGTGACCACCCTGAGGCTAGGGGGACTTCAGCAAACTAGAAAATCAATTCCTTCTTTATTTTGGGTGGTGTCTCCCCCTTGTGATGTCAGAAAGGACAGATTTTTAAATGGCTTGTAATGGCTAACTGCTTTTAGCAATTGGACCCTTAATTGAGCCATGTTACTGAATTTCAAAAGCAGGACCTCACCTAAATTCTCTGCACAAGCCTTTTGGGCCAGAGTGCGGACTTTCATTATTCACTAAACAAGCACGTAACCTGTGCCAAACCTTAAAACCTTTTCCTATAAACAACTTCATTTTCTCAACAATTATAATATTCCCCTTCTGTAGTGAACCCAGAGTTAACAGATCAATGGGGCCTCCACCCTACTCAAAGCCCAGGACAACATAACAGGGGTCCCCCTGTGGTAACCAACCTGTTTCGGGTCTCCTTCTCTACCATATTCCCATAAACATACCCCTTTCCACCCCCAAAATCAAACAAAATTCCAACCTGATTTTTCTACTTTACCCTCTCCGATGCCAGGATGCAGTGGTCATATAGGCCCCCTCATTTGTACTCAGATTTGCATTCCAGCCATGATTCCCGCTCTTGAATTCCTAATTAGCCGTTAATAGTCACTAATTAGGAATGTTTAATGTCTATTAAGGAATAGTTTGACATTCCAGTGTTAAAGGATGCATTATCCAGACTCTGGTCATGTGACGATGAAGTGTCTGGTTGCTGTGTCTCAAACCAGTTTCACTTGCCTGTTGAGAACTGCACTCAATAAAACCCCCTCACTAATCTGGGACATGGACCGGGGTAAAATAACTGAATCGTCAATTTTGTTTTATACTTCTTCCGTGCAGAGGATAAGCACGTAAAACAGGGCTTCCTCAGAATGTTCTGCGCAGTATTATCAATTAATGTTAGACAGAAAAAAATTGAGAGGTTGAGTGATGTGTACATGACGTTTACTTCCGAGTCAACTTTATGTTTCTTTGGTCTGAAACAATACCACTGTCACTGTACTACATCGCTTTGAGTATAATTGTTTTGGTATGTACTGTAGAGATAGCTTTTTGTTGTAAGGTGCGAAACCGTATTGCCGTGATTATAGTAATGTGTCGCCGTGTGAAACGATGATGATGTTTTCTGCCGAGTTATCCCCATATCGACCTTGACTGTCTGGAAACCGGCAAAATGACCTTGTTTCTTTGTTTTCCCATGTAGCCTCACGCGATGACGTAACCCTGGAAATAATAACTACAGTAGCAAACCGACGGGCGTTGATAATAATATCGTCGGCGCAGGGCTGTTTTTTCGATGTCGGCGAGATAAAACTCCGCGCCTCATAAGTACAGTGCCATTTGTCACGGAGCGCGAGGACAATCGTAATCATCTCTTTCACGCGAGCCGCTCATCAGTCTTCCCCCGTCTCGCCGCGTATCGGGATCAATCTGCACTCATCTATATTAATCAGCCCGTTTGCGAGACTGGCCAAAGTCAACGGAGGACAACAAAAACATCAGCCCCCTGCTGGGAATAGACTAAAAAAGCGCTGGTCCAGCTGGTGTGAGCGGCGTAACTGTGTTGCTACAGCATGATACACTGTGTATGTTTTGAGCTGCAACACTCAGCTATACGTCTCTTGGGCTGCAGTGTCTGTAGGTTTTTTTTCTCTCCCTTTTTTGGCACCTACGATGCAATACTCTGGGCGATTTTACTAATTAATTTCCTTCTATCATAAAGGTATAAATAATAAGTGAAATGTAGTTAAACTTCAGGCACTGTGGACCTACCGGGCTGGAGCTCAACCTGCAGACACTGTGGCTCTCCAAGACTCAAGTTATACCTGCAGAGACTGCGGGCCTCCAGGAATGGAGTTAACAACGCTCCCTACGGGACTAGAATCACAAAATGTCTGATAAAAATCGCTGATCAAGGAATAGATTTCTCCATACGTACTCCAACTTGAACTACAGCATTAGCCTGAGGTAAAAGCAAAATGATCTTGGAGTAATATGGTGGACTCGGCGACAGAGTCTTTGCAGCAGAATTCCACCAAATAGCTGGTAGTTTCGGTGAAGGTACACAGAGGATACAAACCTGCAGATGACCGTGACATGTCACTGAAGAGTGATGGAGATCTCAGTGTTTATTCAAGGCCTGTTGAATATTGCCGACACTATAGTCACCAATATTCTCGCCCACAAATCACAGCTTGCTTTGCGCAGAAATCATGTCCGCGCCGAGATAATGGCTTCTGCTTTATTTCCGCTTCCAAAGTATGTACATTTGAAAAGACAGATCACAATCATTTATTGCATAATGAATTTTCTGATTGCTCCAGTCGAAACTTAATTGAAATAAGATGCATACTCCTTATTCTAAGGGGTCTACTCGAGAAAAAAAAAATGCAGCAGCAGACCCTATAATTCTTCCTGGCTTCGCCTCAGAGATATCACACGGCAACATTTTTAGTGCATTTCACGTCCAAAACACGATTTAGTTAGGCGAACTCAGGTCAAGTCAACCTTGAAAGTTGATGACTGCTCCTTGGTGCAGTTTGAATTCAGAAAAATAGTCGGATTAATTTGAATCAATTAAATCATTTATGATTAAACAAAGCAGTTTACGATGTCTGCAGACTCCGTTGCTACCGGTAATATTATAATTTGTTGGATTAGAATTCGAGAGAAACTGGCGCTAACGTTATTACACATGAGTTATAACAGGTCTGGGGGTATTTTTGGTGGCCGCCTAAGAACAATTTAGCAATACCGTTGCTATGGTTTCCACTTCAAGTCGTACCTATAACGTCACGGTTATTTGTGCACTACGTAAGCACATCGCAGTTTGTATGGGGGTGTCCGCACTGCCATTGTTCATCCTGGTCAAAACGTGAAACCTGAGAGTGAGTGCAATTTTTTACCTTAATCGTTTCCATTTTGAACACTAGGAAGTCTCGTATTGTAATAACGAATCCCCGATCGTACCGAATGAGCGCGCTTGGATTGTTTTTGCTGTCCAGCTGGTCGTTAGCGGCTAGGTGTCTAGTCTGGCCTGGGTTATTGTTTGGCTATAGCGTTAGCTTAGCCTGCTAACGCTCTCCGTGATGAATGGGAAGTCGTGCTTTGAATGACGTGACGCAATTAAAAACGCACGGGCAATCTTGCGTGCCTCAGATGTAAAAGCGCGTTTATAAACGTTTAGTAGTCGCTGCTTTTGTGAGTGAAGCTAGTTCAGATTACATTCAAAGTCAATGCAAAGACGCGAATACACGCGTTTCTGCATTGACTTTGAATGTAATCTGTCGTGCGAAAAATTCGTTTCGCGTCCGGTGTGAAAGCAGCTTTACTGGCAGCAGGTCTTGGGATGCATTATTTTGAGTTTTGAGTGCAATAGCGCTGTTCGCTTTTACACAGCTTGCTTAAGTGACGCCTCCGTTCCTCGCACTCGTTTGTCATCCTCAAACCCTGATTGAATGGGAACAGACATATTCACTCATAGGACGTGCTATTATCCGCAGTGGTCGCAGCTGGTGCACGGCTGTCGGCCCCTTGTCCTGGAAGTATTCACAAACTGGCATAGATCCGTGGCTGAATCACTAGCTCGGCTGCAGTCAGAACATAGCGGTTTGTCCAACATTCATTACATGCGTTTGAACAAGCCAGGTTCGTGTTTATTTTACTTCAGGACAACAAGTTGGCGGCTAACTATTCCATAAGCGGTTTGTCACCTGAGATTCAGGTGCGGCAAAATACAGTCTTACCGCAATGCGACATGGTATTTGATTTTTGGGACGAGCACAAGGAAAATCGCTGTTTTTTGCGTCTCTTGGGCCAGGGGGGTATACTATGAAGCTGGCAATGAGATTAAGCCTGACTTCAGCACTTAGTAAAACCAGGAACCTCTTCAAATCTGGAACATGGACTGAAGTAAAAGGAGCTGCTCCGGGTTTTACTTAAGCTTAAAGTCAGGCTTAGTCACGAAGCCAGCTTCGTATTACACCCCCCAGGTGATAATATTTGGCTTTCCCCTGTCAAAGGGAAATCTTATCGACCTACCACTTTGTAAAAAACGACATTTTCTTTCGGTAACAGGTAGTTTAGCTATGTCTGTGCTGGTGAGTTTTATTTGAGCACAATTCGCAATTTTAATAGTTTAGTAAAGACTAATCTCAATGAACTGTATTGTATAGTACAGAGCACAATCGGTTCAGCTTCACAGACCTAGCTATCCTTGCCATGATCATTGATAATTTTCCTTGGGGATTTTATTTAATGAAATTCCGTTCAGTTCAGGACTAAACTTCATCTTTGCCTATGAAATTGGCCCAAATGTGTGGCAGTTCTGACCAGATGTTTTCCCAGTTCTGGTTGTGATTCAGGTGTCAGACATTAACCCTTAAATGCCCAACTATAGTAAAAGTTGAAAGAAAAATCTATGTATTCTGTTAATATGTCCTGGGGAGGGGCTAATAACAACCCAATAGCAATTTTTAATTTTTGGTGACCTTTGACCTCATTTTAGGTTTGTGGCATTTATGTCACTCTAAGTTTCTAGGATAAAAAGAGAACTTTTGTCCATCATTTTTTGGTAGTTGACGTATAGCTGAAGTATTAGGCATAGCTTATTTTTCATTAGCTTACCTGTTTGTCTGCTTTATCCAGTGATGAATGGGTGCTGATCTATTGTGTGGATTCCACCAAGGGGGCGGCCATATTGGAAAGATTAGCTGGTGCAGCCAGTGTAATGTCAGTTCCACTTTTATGCATCAGATGGCAGCACTAATGGTCTAAATATGTCACTATGGGCATTAGGTTGCAAAATTTATGTGGGGTCAGTGGTTTTGACAACCCCCAAAAACCGTGTGACAAATTTGTCACAGGCGGCATTTAAGGGTTAAATACATGGATGTAGCATCAGGTCTAGTTGGCAACAGAAATAATTTGGAAAGTTTGGCAATATTTTCTGGAACTTCGACTCCCTACAATAATTCAAATTAGGCGCCGAAAATCATACAGAATAATAATAATAATAATAATAATACTGAGTCACAACTTGCATCAGGAGAAACTTTGAGCAACTGGAGCTTTTAATTGCATGTTAAAAATATCCAGTGGAAGAATAATTCTCATAGCCACTTTGAATTGTTTGTTCACACATGCCATTGTTTTAATGGTTCATTAGTATCAGGTGATAGTTGGGAAATGTTTGTGTGCTATTGCAAGAGTAGCACAAAGATTTTGTGAAGGATTATTTTGTTCCTGCCAATGTGACTGCCAATGTTTCTTGCTTGAGTCTTTCACCCCATTTTTGCTTGGTATGAAACCGACGGCCCCATGATCTACTTCCACAAAACCAGATCTCCTGTAATTGGGAAAAACCTAGTGAGTTTATCAGTGGCAAGCGTCTCGCAATTGAACTAAAACTTTTAGGTTCTGGACTTCTCCTAACAGAAAAAAAGTAATAGACGCTTGATTTTGACAGCTCAATTAACACTAATAGCTAGTGCTTTAAGATTTTCACCACTCCTAATTATTGCAAATGAGGGTCAAACTCAGTTTCTACCTGAAGTGAAAGACGTACTAGGTTTTTCCAGATCACAGGAGAGATTCTGCTCTTCTTTTGTGTACATTTAAAGTTCAGAAAGTAACCAACAGTAATGCTTCTTAAATAATAGCTGGTGAGCCTTCCGTTTAGTCTTTCTGATTGAGTGAAGCTATTGTTTAATTCCTAATCATGAAGCAATGTATTTCACACTTTGGTGTTGATTTATTGGTAAATAAATAGCTTGATTGTCATTCAGGCAAAGTACACTGGAATGGCCGGCTAGTAATCACTTGTTAAAAGGTGACAAGATGGGCGAGCTGACGTCTCAAAACAGTATTTCCCCAAAGCATTTCACTTCACTTCTGATGTTTGGTCGCTTTTTGTATAAGACCTAATTCAGGTATGAAGGTACATTTAAAAAATGGAAGGCCCACACTCCCCATGGCAGCAGGAGGTCTTGTTATGCTGTAAAAAATTGGGATGCAAAATTGGTTGAATATTGGCACAGCTCTAGGTTGTGGTAATGATATCCATCAGCGATTATGGTGATAGTCTAACAGTGATGTTAGTCATGATGGAGGTTGTAATGTCGGTTATAATGGCAGAGTAGTGATGATGTCATTGATGATGGCAGTTGTGGTTATAATGGCAATGATGGTATTGGTGATGTTGGTCATGGTAGAGGTAATGGTGACCTGGGTTATGATGGCAATAGTGGTGTTGATGTTAGTCATGATGGCGGTTGTAATAATGGTTATGGTTATGATGGCAGTTGTAGTAGTAGTGTTGTTGTTTATGATGGCGATTGTGGTATTGTTGATGTTGGTCATGATGGAGGTTGCAATGATGATGGTTACAGTGTTAATTCTAGGATTTCCCTAGGGCATGGTGCTTGGGTATGAAAAAGGGCACAGCAGTTGCGTCGAGCGAGTGGTTGTCCTGAAAAAAGGACACAGAGTTCATAGCAAGCAGGCAGCAGCCTGCCAAGAAAGGGCAGTTCATTTGTAGTGGTACCTTGCATGTCTTTATTCCTAACACCTGTCACTTTCCTTGCTTTGTGGCTTTAAGGATGTAATCCTACCTGCCTTCAGCAGATTTTAAATGATAAAAAGGCTTTTTTCAATTCTTTCCTCATGAAAAATTACAATCACAAGAGAAATACAACTCCACTCTGAAAGCAAAACAAATTATTTCCAAAAGGCATCAATTTTACCCTAAACAATCTTAATTTAATACAGAACACTTCCGATTCCCTAATGAAATTTCTGTAAACTACTTGTAACATGCAGTGCAGCTGTCTTATCTGTACCTTACTGTAGCATATGATGTTGTTTAGCACCTAATCAGAGATGTGAAATGATTCATACCCATTAAAATCCAGTCACACAAGGCACTCTCCAACTCAGTCACATTTTGACATCACAACATCAGGTATTTGAATGATCAGAGATCATTTTGCATGTTTCGGGAGAGGCCAGTGGTGAACTTGCCATTCCCTAAACCACATAACGGGAGAAGTTTGCATTTTGTGAATCTGCCTGTTCTGATCACTGCAGACAATCCCATCACGTGCAGGTTATTGCTGGCCTTAACAAGAAAATAGCCATAAAATTTTCGCTGCAAAGGGCTCCACCTGACTAGCCTAACTGGCGGACAGGCCTATGAAGCATGATACAGCGCCCTCCATAACTATTGGCACCCCTGGTTAAGATGTGTTAAAAGCCTTAAAATAAATTCAATTTTTATTGCAGAAGCATACTCTCACACTGAAAATTTTAGAAAAAAATGTAACCCTCAACTCAAGTGAATTTTAAGGGGAAAAAAAAAAAATCCCTGACTAAGAAATAATTATTTTTCATAAAATCACCTGTTCCACAATTATTGGCACCCCTAACAATTCCTAGGAAATAAATGTAATTGAAGTATTTCTGTCATTTCTACAGTAGTTTACAAAGTTGATCAGAGTATCTCGAACATTTAATTAGTAATTCATCACTTCCTGTTTCCCTGGGGTATAAATATGACGTGACACAGAGGCCATTTCTCTTATCCACTCTTCAACATGGGAAAGACAAAGGAACACACCATTCAAGTAAGGCAGATGTGTGTCGACCTTCACAAGTCAGGCAATGGCTACAAGAAAATAGCCACTCGCCTGCACCTGCCCATATCTACTGTCAGAGGAATCATTAAGAAGTTTAAAACAACTGGAACAATGGTAAACTAGCCTGGACGAGGATGCAAGGTTATTTTGCCACCACGCACAGTGAGGAGGATGGTAAGAGAAATAAAAAGTTCTCCAAAGCTCACTGTTAAAGAACTGCAACAAATGGTAGCATCTTGGGGTCACAAAGTCTCCAAAAACAACCATCAGGCGCTATCTACATGCCAACAAGCTGTTTGGGAGGCATGCACGGAAAAAAAACTTTTCTCACTCACAATCATAAACGCAAACGCCTGTAGTTCGCTACAGTACTGGGACTTCAACTGGGACCGTGTGCTTTGGTCAGATGAGACCAAGGTAGAGCTTTTTGGCAACAAACACTCTAAGTGGGTCTGGCGAACACAAAAGATGAGTATGCAGAAAAGCACCTCATGCCCACTGTGAAGTATGGGGGAGGATCGGTGATGCTTTTGGGCCTGTTTCTCTTCCAGAGGCCCTGGGAACCTTGTTAGGGTGCATGGCATCATGAACGCTTTGAAATACCAGGACATTTTAAATCAAAATCTGGCAGCCTCTGCCCGAAAGCTGAAGATGGGTCGTCACTGGGTCTTTCAGCAAGATAATGACCCTAAACATGAGGCCAAATCTACACAGAAATGGTTCACCAGACACAGAATCAAGCTCCTCCCATGGCCGCCTCAGTCCCCAGACCTCAACCCTATTGAAAACCTGTGGAGGAGCTGAAGAGAGTGCAGAGGAGAGGACCCAGGTCGCTGGATGATTTAGAGAGATTGTGCAAAGAGGAACGGTCGAAGATCCTCTTTCTTTATTCTCCCATCTTGTGAAACATTATAGGAGAAGATTAGGTGCTGTTTTGTTGGCAAAAGGGGGTTGTACAAAGTATTAACATCAGGGTGCTAATAATTGTGGCACACATGATTTGATGTAAAAGAATTATTTCTTAATGTGGGATTTTTTTTCCCACTGAATAAATGCACTTGAATTAAAGGCTGGATTTTCCTCTTTTTTTTTCATTGTGGTCCTATATTATTTAGAAAAAAACTGAATTTATTAGAAGCTAAAGAACACATCTTAACCAGGGGTGCCAATAATTATTGAGGGCGCTGTACAAGGGCAGAGTAACCACGAAATGGGACTAAATCCCTTTATTTCGATTGCATGCCACAGTTTCGGACACATGACGCGAACGAATATGTCGAGCATGCCCAGCTCATTCATGTGTCATAATTACTTCTCGCCAGATAATCGCTATTTGCGTAATAAAAATATTATCATTCAAGTTGATCAACACCTTTGGTAATTATATTGTGCCTACCCGAAAAAAAAAAATGGACGTGTGCCTTTTTGCCGATTTTTTTCCACCTGCTCGTCTTCTTTTACGAGTTGGCATGATGATCTGATGATTGTTAGGCTAATAACATGAATAATACGGCCGAATTTCAGGAAACGACAGAAGCGCCACTTCTATGAGCGGCGGCAAATGGAACTGAAATCAATCTGAAAACCTGGGAATACAGAACACATCCGCAGCACTGGGTTTCTGTACATTATAATTTTCCGTGAGCGAGGTTGAATAGAGAAATCAGCTACGGCCATCATCAAGCGCGGCAAGTGACGACTACCGGCGTGGCGCAGCGGAGTTTGGAAGGAGACGTGGCGGACCTTCCTTGGGAAGAAAAGGGCAGCTGTGGCGGGATTTAATGAGAAAAGGGGCAGCTATGGCGGTAGAGAATCGGGCATGGCGCAGCGCCATGGCCAAACGCTCTAGATATAACACTGGGTTATAGTGGCAGTAGTTGTGATGTCGTTCATAATGGCAGTAGTAGTGATGATGTAGTTTGTAATTATGGCGGTGCAGGGTTAGATCTAGGACGCGTAACGGCATTGCCGCATTCAATTTTATTCTGACGCATCTCATTTTTCACTGCTTAGGCCTTCGGTTCTAGAATTATCTAGCGGGGTTCCATTAAATTAGTGTTATAATTTAAATAATATTTTATCGCTGTGAATGATTATAAATAGGCCTGAATGAAAACGAACTTCTAAAAGGAAACGAACTGCAAAAATGATCGATATTTTTCTACTTCCTTATTGGGGTTGCCTTCGTTTTGGTCGCCGACCTACTCGAGAACGAGGTCGAGTGAAGGTAGTGCAACGTGGCACATGCTCAGTGACTTCCTGGGCATGCGCAACTTCGCACTACCTGTCACTCACCTCATTTTTGAGTAGTATTAAGAGATTTCCTGATTTGATTATACCGATTGTTCTGAATATAAGACGATGTTTTTTCCCCGGAAATCCCCTTAGAAAAAGTGGGGGTCGTTTTTTACTTTCGGGACTAGGCTTTTAACAGTCAAAATCGGCGATTCTCTGTGTATTTTATAGTCCATAGTCAATATACGCTTCACAACAATAGATGGCGCCAAACAACAGCCTGCCTTTGTTTTATATTGTTTTTTTTTTTATCAATATCTTTTATCAGTATTATCAAATAAAGTTTTTGTGATTATTATTCTTTTGTGATTAAAACAAGTTTTTTTTTTTCATCAAAACCCTCATCTTTCCAAAAAATCTGTCTTGAGAAAGGGGGGTCGTCTTATATCCAGGATCGCCTTATATTCGAACAATACGGTATTCAATTTTGATGACTCATTTTAATTTCATTATTTGTGATACAGTATGAGTTTACTGATTTACATAATGTTTATTTACATTTTTCATTTACATTTATCTCTTTGTTGACTTTTGTTAATTTTTTATGATTTGTTGATAATTTTTACCTCACTGTTATGTAAGAACTTTAATATGATATTAAATCAATTACTGCATTTGAATTGGTCTTTGTGTGTTTTTGTTAAATCTTGTAATTACTTGTAATTATTGTAATTAATAACGACTACCTCACCATACATGTTAAGCATATCATTCTCCGAACTGCAAATGTTAAGTTCAACCCATGGTATATGAGAAAGCCCCACATTATTTTTGGGTAGGTGGGCCCTTGGGCCCACCTGAAAAAAATCCTAGATCTAACCCTGATGGTGTGTCTGTGATATTGGTCATGATGGTGGTTGTGATGGGGATAGTTCTTATGGCAGTCATAGTCACGATGTCACTGATGATGGCTGTCATGGCGATGAAGGCGATTACGGTGTTGGTGATGTTCGTCATGGTGAAAGTTTTTATTATGTGGGTTATTATGGTGATAGTGGTGTTAATGTTAGTCAGGATGGTGGTGGTGGTGATAGCTATGATGGCAGTAGTAGTGATGTCGTTTATGATGGCAGTTGTGGTGATGGTGGTATTGGTGATGTTGGTCATGGTGGAGGTTGTGATGATGGCGGTGTATTAGTGATGAATGTCGGGTGGCACAGTGATTAGCATTGTCGCCTCACAGCAAGAAGGTCGTGGGTTCGAATCCGGCCTGGGGCGTTTATGTGCGGAGTTTGCATGTTCTCCCCGTGTTCGCGTGGGTTTTCTCCGGGTACTCTGGTTTCCTCCCACAGTCCAAAGACATGCATATCAGGGTAATTGGAGACACTAAATTGCCCATAGGTATGAGTGTGAGAGCGAATGGTGTGCGAATGGTGTGCACGCCCTGCGATGGATTGGCGAGCTGTCCAGGGTGGGTTCCTGCCTTCGCTGTAGTCAGCTGGGATAGGCTCCAGCTCCCCCCACAACCCTATTGAGGAATAAGCGGGTATAGAGAATGGATGGATAGTGATGTTGTTTGTGGTGGCGCTTACAGTGGTGGTGATGGTAATGATGATGGTGATGTTGGTCACGATGGAGGTTGTAATGATGTGGGTTACGATGGCGATAATGGTATTTATGTTCGTGATGATGGAGGTTGTGGTGGTGATGGTTATGATGGGAGTAGTAGAGCTGTCATTCATGATGGTGGTTGTGGCAATGGTGGTATTGGTGATGGTGTGGGTTATGGCAGCAATAATGGTTTTAATGTAAGTCAAGATGGAGGTTATGGTGGTGAAACGATGGCAGAAGTTGTGATGTCATTTGTGGTGGCTGTTGTAGAGGTGGTGCTGGCAATGATGATGTTGATGGTTGGGTGATGGTTATGATGGCGATATTTCATCTCAGTGGGACGTCCTGGTGAAGAGAAAGCAACATTAGAAAATGGCGGCCTCCACACTGGCTGTGCATTCACAGTGTCCCCTCTCCATCTCCCAGTGGATCGCGGCTCCAAGCGGCGGCAGGTGAAGCCTTTGGCCGCCTCCCTCCTGGATGCGCTCGACTATGACAGTTCGGACGACAGCGACTTCGAGGTGGGGGATGCCTCAGGTGAGCGCTAACGGCCTTGAAAACACAGCTCAGCCATTCCATTGTGACTCGCTTGACATTTCCACTAGATTTTCAGATAAAACAGCTTGTGAATATTTATGAGATGGTAGGAAGAGTTGATGAACATGGAACATTTATTTTGTCAAAAGTCCTCTTATATTTGATGTGAAGAAAGTTGGTCTGTTGTAGATAGTTGGTGAGAAATAATCACTCAAAAAAGGGACTCGCGTGACCGGCTCTGTTCCTTGTGATGTTGGAACCTAATAGACACTTGTATCATTTGATGAACTATTTACTAGAGGTGTAACGATATGATGGGGTCACGATATGATACGTATCCCGATCCAGGGGTCACGATACGATACATATCCCGATACACTACAAATTATTTTACTGCTGATTTTCTTTCTACTTACAAGTAAGTAGCAACACTGAAAGATTTCCCAAGACAAGGCTTTTGAAGTTTATTAAAACAAAGGAATACAGTTAGTTTACCTTAAGGTACCACTGTGTGTTTACTGTTCAGGTCAATGGCTTCAACTTGAAAAATTGATAAAAGCTGAATAGGTTTCCACCACTGTTCACTAGAAGAAACCGTCATATTGCAAACTGCTTATCATTAGTAGGAGCCGACTTCAAGTCTGGAAACTTAACCTCAAACAAGTTGAAACAACACTTCCACAGATTGCACTTGGAGCGATGCATCTACTTGGAGTATGAGGCAGGTCACTACCTTTTCATTTAAAGCGATAGAAAATGTTGCAATTACTGGGTTTAAGAAAATATGTGTGTACTGAAGGAATGGTAGCTCAGAAACTTAATTGTAGCTGGTTAGGAGTTGGTGACCACTGCAGCGCATCGGTAAGAATGCACAGATGCTGGGATGCTTCCACTAGTTTTATTAATAAAGAGAAGCAGAACTGTATAGATGTGTGGCTCTACAAGTAAAACAAATGAAGAAACCAATTTAGTGAAAATACAACAACAGTGCTAATATTACACATTAAGAAGCGCTAGCATAAATGTATGCTAATAGCATGCGTACCAATAAATTACTTATTTGAGAAAGCAAATGGCTTATTAGCGGGTCACTTGTTTCAGACCGACAAACACAGACCTAAAACGCAGTCGTTATACTTTGCTCAACAATAGTCGGAGTGCGCATCAGAACGTATTACTGTTGCGAGCGCTAGTATGCAGCTAGCGAACTTTGTTTACAGTTAATTCTAATGTGACCTTCAGTTCGGTTTGTATAAAATCAAAACAATATTTATCATCGTTCTACTTACTGGTTTCAGAACGCACACATGTATGGACAGCCTATAGCTCACAACTATTTACAATCAGCGTAATCATTACAGTCAGCCTGTAGCCACGTTAACAGCAAACTATACTACAACTTAGCAGCCAGATACAAAGTTCTGCACATACGGGGTCTAAGGCAACTCGTACGGGTACGGAGCTATTATCCCCGCCACCCTACTACGGGCTAGCCAAGATACTAAATTCACTAAGATAACTACAATTCACCAAGATACTACAATAGAAATGCACAAGTCCTTCATCACAATGTGGACTATTTTAAAAAGCCTTGTGTATCCTGATACACGTCCTCCGAATCGATGTATCGTATCAGAGGCTTTGTATCGCGATACGATACTTTATTGCCGCATCGTTACACCACGACTTATTACAACTGAATTGTTCATTGTGTCACAGTCAGGGGTGTGAATATATCTGACTCGCGTGACAGGCAATCGTGACTCTCATGACGCAGTCGAAATAACTTTTATATTTTCAAGGAAAAACTTGATATGGTTGCATTGCACACCCAAAACATCAAACTATAACTGAGATTTCCATTCAGTGGTCATTTATTAACAGCAATTTGCTTACTAAAACATGAACTAGTGAAATTTTACACAAGTGAGGTAGAATATAACAAAAAGAATGACTTTGTTGAAGCAAGTTATAACCAGCATAAAACTATAGAAATTCAAACACCAAAGCTTGCAGTATTTGAGCTTTATGTTAATTTAGATACCCCTCTTCCCAAAAACTAACAATAAAGGGCACAATTACAAACTTTATATTTTTATTATAATGTATCCAATTACATGGAGTGGCTGAGATACTCTCTAGGAAAATACCAGACACAGACTGGTCCTTAAAGGCCTAAGCCCTTTTATCTCAGAATTTATGTGGATGAGGAAATTCATGAGCCATTTCTTAGGTTCAAATGCTGTGCGGTTTATCCTGTCAGTAAGTCTCAAATAAGATTGTGTTTGCGTGTTTTTGTCGAAAGCGGTGAGGGGGTTGAGTGTTTAGTCGGCTTTTCCGCGCAAGTGATTTCCTGTTGTGCAGATTCTGCACACGCTGAAGTCACTCCGCTTTATAAACTTTTGCATTTGTGGCTATGCACCTTCACCCGAGTTGGAAAGCATTGGTTGATGTTTTTCAGGACATTGTGCCAGCTTCTGCCCTCAGTTATGTGATTTCCTCCATCATACCGTGACCTGATGTTTGTATGAGTGGCAGTTACATTTACAGGTTGTTAGTGTGTCCCAAGGATTTCCCTGTGCACATGTTTACGGGGGAACCAGTGTAGTTTAGTGTGGAAATCTCCAATTCTATCTGCAAATGTTTAGTGTGGGTGCAGGCTTTTGCTTTGTCCTGCCAGCCAATTCTAATTATAGAAGTCTGTAGTGAAGCGGGGGATTTGTTATGCCTTTACTCTACAGTGGGTGGGAGGCATGCTTTTTTCTGGTCACCTGTCCGTCCGTCTGTTTGTCATGTACATCTTCTGCGCGCGATATCTGCTGAATGATGGGATGGGATTTTGACCAAAGCAAACATGGTAACTTAAACTACCCACAGGGGGTAGCTGAATTGATCTGGTTTCGGAGGTCATCAGGTTGATGGTCAAGGTCCCTTAAAGGTCAGTTGTACATGGGGGCCGAAGATCAACTTTGAGGGCGCATGAAGCTATAGGGCATAGCAGTTAAAGCTTTGTGTTGTGTTCTACCTTGTTTACCCTCTGAACTGAGTGTCCTATTGCTGGGCTAAAGCAAAACCGAGCACTCACACCGGCCCTTAATGGATAAAATTGCGCCAAACAGTCAGTGTCAAGTAATTGGAATAAAATGGTTTTGAACAAAAAGTGTTTTTTAGAAGGAATGACCCTCTCATACTGGAGTTTTTTGGTGAAGTTGTCGTCTTGTTTTCTTCGGCAGGGTCGGAGGGCAGTGGAAACGGGAGCGACGAAGACGACGGCTCGAAGGACAGCGGCGGGGGCTCGGAAAATGACTCTGACGGCGCAGGCAGTTCGGGCGATGAGGACGACGAGATCATCGAGGACGAAGAAGTGACAGCGGACGGCGAGGAAGAGGAGGGGAATGCGGAGGGCAAGGAGGGCAACCCCGAAAACTCGACGGCCGAGGAGGAGGAGGGGGAGAGGAAGGAGTCTGGGGACGCGGGGGGCGCAGGAAAAGAGGAGGTGGGTGTGTCTTCCAGAGGAAGGAGGCGGGGCGAGAAGGGAGCGGACCAATCGGGTGGCGGAACAGGGGAGGAAGGGGGAACCAGCGAGCCGAAGAAATGGAACCTTCGCCGGAACCGCCCAGCACTGGACTTCACCTCCATAGAGGAGCTCAACGACATGGACGACTACGACAGTGAGGACGACAACGACTGGCGACCCGCCGCCGGGAAAAAAAAGGGGCGGTCCTCTACAGGGAGAGGCGGGGCAGGCGGTGAGTGTGGGGGGGAGGAAGGGGAGGACGATGATGACGATGATGAAGGGGAGGAGGGCAGCGGTAGCGATGAAGAGGAGGATGATGATGGAGAGAACGAGCCGGAGGGAGAGGAAGATGATAGCAGCAGTGGCAGCGAGAAGGAGGAAGAGAAGAAGAAGAAGAAATGCAAGGCCAAGAGCACCGGCGCCTACGACGACGAGCTGACCAATGACAGCCTGTCTCAGGGCAAGAGCAACGAGGTAGGAGGGGCTGGGGATCAGACCAGGGCTGCCCAACCCTGTTCCTGCAGATCTACCATCCTGTAGGTTTTCACTCCTACCCTAACTAACACACCTCATTCAACAACTTACAGTGAAAACTTGATTGCAGATCTCCGGAAACAGCGTTGGGCACTCTGCTTAACCCCTTTGCGCAGGATACAAATAATGCCAATTTTTCATGCTGTGCATGAGCCAATGGAGGCTTTATACCTCAGTTCTTGTGTCAAAGACTGTGGGAAATTATTCCAGAGAAGCAAGACATTTGGAAATTCTATTACAGAATTATTTAGGAATTAAATTTTGGAATGTACCGACGCCTGCATCTATATCTGCGCAAAGGCGTAGGTGGTTATGGAGAATTTCAAAGACCTGACTATAACTGAAGTACAGTGGGCTCCAAAATTACTGGAAAAAAATATCTAAACAATGTCATAGAGAAACGGAATATACCAACATGTGCGAAATACTTTGCTATATTAATGTTACTATGCAAACATATAAAATCATAACAATAATTTCATACAAAATAAATTTTAAAAAAATGGAAGTTTCATAATTATTGGCACCATTTATTTAGTACTTAGTGCAACTATCTCTGGCAAGGATAACAGCATGGAGTCTTAACCTAGTCAAAAATTACAGGAAAAGGCACACATTTGGGGGGATTTTTGGCCGGGCAGCCGACGCTTATGACCAGGCGCATACATTATGCATTTTTTCCTCTGAGCGGATCCTTTTAAGATCCTTCACATTCTTGGGTTTGCATTTATCAACTGCCCTCTTCAACTCAGCCCACAGGTTTTCAGCTGGATTGTGGTCTGGCGACTGAGATGGCCATCGCAAAACGTTGATATTTTTGTCACAGAACCATTTCTGTGTGGATCTTGAGGCATGCTTTGGGTCATTGTCTTATTTGAAAGTCCACCCATGGCCAAGTTCCAGCCTTCTGGCGGAGGCAACCAGATTTTCGGCCAAAATATCCTGATACTTGGTGGAATTCATTATGTCTCCCCCCAGGAGAAAGGGGAGACATATTGTTTTTGTACGGTTTCCTGTTCGCGTCAGCATTCCCACTGTTTACGGGCTGTAACTTGGAAACCGTTTAAGATATTTACATCAAACCTTGCACACTCTTTAAATATTGTATTTAGATGTGCCTTTTACTGTCTGTGAACATCAATGAGGGGCGGGGGGCGCTGCGTTTGGGTGGGGGGAGACATTTGTTTCTTGCATTAAAAACAATCTCTAGGTGTGCCATTAATCTTAACCAGTGCCCCTGCACCTCTTGAATCAAAACAGCCCCAAAACATGACTGACCCACCGTCATATTTCACCCTGGGTGTGAGGTGCTTCTCCTTATATGCCTCTCTGTTTGGAAGCCAGACATTCCAATTCTGTATCTGACGGAAACATGCAATATTGGTCGCATCTGACCAAAGCACTTTGTTCCACTCATATTTTAAAGGACGTTTGGCAAACTCCAAGCCCTTGCTTTTGTGTTTTCTGGTCAGAAAAGGCTTTCTTCTGGCAACCCTTAAAAAGAGACTGTGGTTGTGGAGGTGGTGTCTGATGGTGCTTTTTGAAACTTGGTGACCCCAAGATGCCACCAAAGCCTGCAATTCCTTCACAGTGATTCTTGGGGATTTTGTTGCTTCTCTCACCATCCTCTTCTGTATCCTGGGAGGTAAACTGCAGTTGCTTCCTCTACCCTTGAGGTTTTCAGCAGTTCCATATCTTTGGAATTTTCTAATAAATGCTCTGACAGAGCTCAGTGGCATATTCAGTCATTTGTGAGTCTTCTTGTAGCCATGACCAGTTTTATGAAGGTCTGATTTGAACTGACAATTGTTATGTTTTCCTCGTGATGTTGGATGACAAAGGGATATTGCATGTGTGGTACCTCAGTTTTATACCCTAGTGAAACAGGAAGTGATTTAATGGCTCAATATAGTTCCTTAACACTTAGATAAAACTTAAGTCAGTGGAAATTCATACCCGGTTTGATTTCGGTAGGTATCACTTATAATAATATTTAAGGGTGCCATCATTGTGAAACCTTGATTTGGAGGAAATTGATTTTCAATCAAATCAGTAAATGATTTTGGTTGGTTTCATTGGAAAATGAATATTGTACAGTATTTCTCACATATTGATATTTGAAGTTTTTCCGTAAATATATTTTTTAGAATTTTTTAAAAGTGTTTTTCATGCATTGCCAGTCAGGGGTACCAGTAATTTTTGAGCCCACGGTATATTTGTGGAATTTTTGCACTAGTGAAATGGTCACCATTGAAACACTTGCTAGCATTTGAAAAAGTGAGTCGATTTTAACGTTTATTGTCTTATTGTATGTGTGTGAGTGGGCATGTGCATAATCAGTTTTCCTCTATGCTTCAGTTTTTCATGCCCATGAGCTGTTACTTATTAATTCACTCTTGTTTATCTCGCTGGAAAAAGAAAAGCAATTAAAAAGTAACTGAAAGAACAAATCAAAACAAAAACACTTTGATTCCAACTTGGATTTAAATCAGACAGAGACTTTTTCAGTGTTTTCCATGAGCAGATTTAACAATGCTCGTTCCAGCGGTCGGGACGTAAGCGGATGTGCGACTCCTTTGGACTCTGCTCTGCTGGTGGATTTTTTTTTTTGCAAATCCACTTAGCCCGGGAATCTGGGATTTGAGGGGAAAAAAATAAATGAGGTATTCGGATGAGCGAGCATACTGGAGAGCTGATTGGCCGGCAGCCATACCGCCATCCTTCCCGAGCTTGCCAGACCGCCAAATATGGCTAAAGCTTAGCTGGGCTTGGGTAGTACTTTGATGGAAGAACTTCTTGAGGAAAATGAGATTCTAGTGGAAGTGGAGTTGGTGGGCCTATGGGTGGGGTGGCTTAACTTTCGGGCCTCAGTGCAGTGATGGGGACACTGTGCTGCAGGAGACATCATGTTGCAGATAAGATGTTAAACTGTGGCGGAAATCCCGTGAAACTCTTCAACAAAACAAAAGTAGGGGGGTCCCTCCTGGTGTCTAAAATAAATTCTTATGCATAGCTATTCTCTGATTTAATCGCCAAACAAATCGTTCTCCCACCTCCTCAGCAAATGTGCGGTGAGTCTTCTGGTACAAAATGGCCGCCATGCATCACCTAGGCTGGAGCTGTACTGTGGGTGAGGTTGATGCGATCATCATTAGCTAAGGAACTTACAATTTGCTTTTTCCTCTAATGCCTATTTTGTTTTTTTTTTTTTGAAAATCTGTAAGTCTCCGAGTTGAGGAATTCCCCATATCTCTCCAAACCCCCCCCCCCCCCACACGCACACACTTTTTACCCAGGATTCCTTGCTGCCAGACAGAGCGCCGACGTGGAGCTCGCAAAAGATGGAGCACATCCTGATCTGCTGCGTGTGCCTCGGGGACAACAGCGAGGACGCCGATGAGATCATCCAGTGCGATAACTGCGGGGTCACCGTGCACGAGGGTGAGACCATCGGCGAACTCGCCGCTAGTTCGCTGCATCTTAAAACGTTCAGCTAACGTTTTAAACTCCTAGCCTGTTTGCAGCACCTTAGACGTTCTGCTAACGTTTTGAGCACAATGCAAATTTGCCGCATCACTCACGTTCTGCTAATTTCGTTTTAATCTTGGTACCAATGTCCTCACTCTTCGACGACCTGCGAGCATTTTAAACTTGGTGCCCATTGGCTGCGAATTTGTTAAACTGCAGTTCGATTGGCTGCCTCTCTAAAGTTCTGCTCGTGTTTCAAACTCAGCAGTAATCCGTTGCTTCATTAACGTCAGAATACCACAACTTTGCAGTGACTGTTGCTTGACTCAGATAGAACTTTCCTCTCCCTCAGGATAATTGACAGAGAAATGAAAAATAATCATCACAAACAAGACAAATAGGGTGCTTTTTTAACCCCCTGCCTTGTATTTTAGTGCAGTTTGGAGATTTGTTAGAGCATTGCTGCCATCAGTCCTGTCTTTCCCTGTTCCTGAACATTTTAAGTGAATAATACTGGTCAAGTAGCATGAATTTGACGAGGGTCCACCGTGACTGCGGGTGCCGGTGAACCATAGATGGGCATTAGAATTATTTTATATTTTCAAGCTAAGAATCCTTCATCGTGTGCCTTTATGTTTCACTAATGTTTTTCTCTAATGCTCTCTTAATGTTCCTTTTCATTTTCTCAACTTTAACGTTCCTCTAATGTTCTTTAACGTTCTTGTAATGTTCATTAGCGCCCATCTTATGCTCTTTAACGGTCTTTTAATGCCCCTTTTTTGAATATTTTATTCTTTCGGCATTATAGCCCCTAAAGGGATTTTAACGTTTCCGTTACGTTTGTTTAACGTTCTTTCGGCAAGTGGGAAATTGAGGGCCATGTACTGCTTCACATTTGTGCTTGGGAATGGAATCGCCATGGAGATTACATGCACAAATATACAGACTCACACGGACGCGCACTGACACTCACAGATAGGAGCTGTTTCCTTTGGTTATCTTGGCTTCTAATATTGTCTTACTTCTGAGAGACTCTTAATCTGAGAGAGAGAGAGAGAGAGAGAGAGGGAGAGAAAGATGGAGGAGGGATGGAGAGGGGGAGGGAGAGAGAGAGAAATAGACGCACAGTTTGAGCCTGAAAAAGAGGGGAGTCGGAATGACATCAGAGGGAGAGGGAAGGAGAGGGAGAGAGGGAACGGAGAGATGAAATGAAAGAGGTACGCATCTCCTCATCTCCCACAGCTTTGCCTTTGGCGACGCCCACCTCATGAATATGCGTCGAAAGAGCCGCCAGTCACAACGCATTTAGCCTCGGTGCCGCCCACATTCAGGGTATCAGTTAGGATTTCGCTCCCCACAAGTGTGTTCCAGTGAAGTGTTTTTTTTTAATTCACTTATTTCATTTATTCCTTCAAAGTTGCATCGCGACTCAGACCTTTTCAGTGCTGTGGGTTCAAGGGCTCAGACGCAGGGAAAGTTGATTGGGGAAGTGAGATGCTTTGTGATTGGTCGCATCTGGTCACATTGGCAGTGTGATCAGAAGATGATATCACAGCATTAGTGCCTTGTGTCCAAAGTCACACTTTTCAGCCTTTTGGTTTGACCGATTTCAGAAATATCTTTGGATTTGTGCTTTGGCATGCTCAGAGGACGTGCACCAGAGAAAACTAAATATACAGTTATGGGCAGGAATGGGTTAACCGCATATCAATCATTTTCATTTGAAGCCAAAAGGCCAAAATTTAGTCAGTATCCCCTAGTAACTATGGAGTGACTGCGTGAACAAGATTGCGTTTTGCGTAATTAAACAGTTCAGAAGCCTCGGCGTGTATCGACCCACCAAATCCATAGGTGTCTTTTTTTTTTTTTTGGCTTGGTGTTCCAGCACAGTGAGTTTTGAAATGAAAATGGTGGTCGGGTCAAAGGTCAGGCTGCCGGCTGTAATTTTTGGATATCTGCATCCACACGAAGCAACGTGCCTGTAAAATTACAGCCCTTTGAAATTCGTCACCGTCTGAATGCTCGGGGGCCATGCTGTGTATCGGTTTCCATGGTTACAGGCCTGTTTGTGAGAGGTTTTTTTTTTTGCAAGCAAGCGAGTTGTTCCAGATGGTGATGTGACCCGGGTCAGCTGGTCGCGGGGTGGGCGGAGGGGTTGGGGGCGGGGTTTATCCTGGGTCCCCAGCCGTTTCGCGGTGCTGTTTCGGCCCGCTGGCTTGGCGGTCGGAGCAGATCGGAAACACGGGGAGCCGACCCTCCTGCCCTCTTGTCGCTCGTCCTTGTTGCCGTGGTGTCGGGTCGCGGTTTGACACCTGAGCGATCCAGCGGTGTGCTTATCCGCCGTGTGTGAGAAACTTTGGCTCCGTCAGCCGCAGATTTACCACATTTAGAGTTGTTGAAAAAGGACAACATGCAGAACTGAATGCGCAATCAAAAAAAATTAACCTGCAAATGTTAACGGCCTCTTTATTTTAGAGGTAAGTCTTGTGAAACATATTGATTTTCAAATGCCTGGAAATAACCTTTTAAGGACTGTTAAATGGGATATTATTGCCTGGGCCACTGTACTTGATGCTGAAATGACTTAATAATATTTGCATTTAAATAACTGGTAAATACTAGGTAATTAACGGACTGCACTGTCAGGCCAGATATAATGGTGGACCAGGAAGTTACTGGCAGGGAATTTTTTTGCAAATTACCAGTAGATTTTTTCCATCCATGAATTGGGCAGGCTGGACACAAAATTGGACATACATTCAGAAGTAAAATATAATCTGTAAATGCAGTGTGATACAGTGATTTGAGAGCCTGACATTCTGGTTGAAAACTGGACTGAACCAGTTCAGCAGATGTCGGCAGCAGATATGTGGCAGATTGTCCGCTGCTGGGCCAAAGCCAGGGTGTAGATTTTGGACTGTCCACTGGAGGGTGACTTCCCTGGGGCACGGAGGTCACTTTAGCCCCCTGCTTTGGGCCTGGACCTCAGCTCTCTGGATGTGCCACTGGTACAGCAGGCAAAGGCCACAGGCTGTTCCCTTCTCCTCTGCTAATCACTGGGGGGAAAAAAACGACACAATCAGACAAATGGCAAAAAATAAATAATGACCTGAAAATCTGAGTTTGGACAACAGTCCAGGCATCTGGATGTGCTAGTTAGCGCAAAGCTTTAGCCTGGAGAGGGAGCGAATTATTGAAGTCTGCTGAGAACATGGGTAGGTTTATGTTTTATCGCTTTTGGACTTTACTCCTATGAAGGCCACTTTTTGACGTTTGTCGTGAATCTTATTCATTCATTTCTTTACGAACAGCCTGCGGTGATCACATGATCCCAGAGGATATTGCGTCTCGTAAGTGCCGCCGTCGTTACGGCAGAGGCCATTTTGATGGTGCTGTCTTGTGAAAGACGCCTGTCTCGCTGATTTCCTGATTATCTGCCTGATTGACCGTTTGGACGGACTGCCTGGCTGATGAATCGGCCACATTTTGCCATGAGGCGAGAGGGATCGTAATAATCACGTTTTTTGTTCTTTTTTTCCTCTGCTTCCCCATCTCTCTCTTCTTCTCTTGATCTGTCATCTCATCTGACAAATTTGCGTAACCATTTTGAAAACAAAGCTATTGAGTGAACACTTGTTGAACAGTTGTGGTTAGGACGTCAGTAAAAATAATTTAGGCAACAGGGAAGCCTAACGATAGGCCAGTTGAATAGCAGTTGTAAGAGTTCCTGGTTTGAGTCCTCAGTGGCGCTTGGGATTTTGCCGTTGGGCCCTTGAGCGAGGCCCTTGACCCCTAAACCACACCAGGGGCTTTACCTTCACTTCCCTTCTCAGCTCAGCTGTTCTTTCTGGCATATCTCCCGCTTGATTCTTTTTTTAGTCATGGGTACGGCAGTCTGTCTGTCCGTCCATCCGTCGGTGAACATTTCGTTTCTGGAGCATAACTTAACAACCGTTCATTATTTCTTAACAAAACTTGGTGTGCACATTAATCATGGCCTGAAGTGCTGCCTTTTGCTAATCGGAAGTTGATGAATTTTGTATTTTTTCTGGTTTCCCATGGAAACATTTTGAACTTAGAATTTTGGGGGGTATGGTTTGTTTCCGGAGCAGGTGGCATTTTCATTGTTTCAATATGTGGGGCCGGGGGGATATGCCATCTCCTGACGGCTCCTGTTTACAGACGAGCAAGGACAATTGAAGCTGACTGTTTTTTTGGGGCTTATTTTGGCTTTCGAATGGTGTAGTAGTTCTGATTTATCTCATGCCATTTGGAGGCATCGAGTTTGTTTTCTGCCTTAAAATGTAATTGTACCATTTTATGGTTTTGCCATTAGTGTCTAAAACTCATTCCGCGATAGAGGGAAAAAAATACTTGATGCACACCGATTAGCAAGATGCAGGTATTGACTTTGCAGCGCAGAGTCTTTTTGTGGCGATAATCGCGCTCCGCTTCGTTAATGCGTTTAATGTCTTCTCTTAAATGGGAATGACATTTGGGCGCGAGTGCAATTTAAGCGCAAACGTAGCGCGATAACAGCCGTGGGCCCGCAGTCTTAAGTGCTTTCGCCCTTTTAAAGGTGAGAGATCGCAAAGGTGTGATTAGAATGTACTTCTGATACTGAACATTCTAACGCTGATGTCACAGTCACCAGAATGCTTCGGAGTTCCAGAACACTGACTCAGAATTTGATGACATCATTTTTTAAAGGAAACCTAATCCTCTGGGCTTAAGCGGGGAGTATTTCTATAGATGGGTATTGGTGGAGGAATGGCGCGAAATTACTTTTGCTGCGGCAAAGGTTCGTTAAAGGGTAATTGCTGAGCGGCAGGGAACGTCCAGGTCCTTCGAGGATAGTAATGTGTTTGTTTGGGTGCGTCGAGGGCATATTAACGAACTGCATAGAGCAGTAGTTCTTAAATGGTTCTGATGGGGGGGAAGGCTCGGAGCACTTTTTGGCTCCCTGACGGTCGCTAGTTTTCCTTAACAAACACAATTGCTGTACCAGTGAGCCTTTAATCCTCCTTAATTAGACATTAAAAGTCTCTTGAGGGATGATTTACGCTCTTAAAGTCACATTACGCCGGAGATGGCTGTACACGCTGTAAATTAATGCACCATGTACACACACTCGGTCTTTAAATCAGTCAGAACGACTAATTCTGCAATGGCCCATAAAGCCATTAATTCATTTAGAAAGAGCATCCATTTTAACTCATTATATTTTACTCTGTCTTGTGTAGTCTGTGGAGTCTTACCTGCTGGATTAAGTTCGCACAACCATGAACGGTGGGTATGTTCAAAAATGATGTCTAGGCAACTTTAACCAGTGGATTTGGGGATTTAGGAAAACTAACTTGATTTAAATGAACAAAATTGCATTTTGCATGTCTGCAAGATTCCAAGCAGATATTGATTTGTATGTAGAAATTACATGCGGTTCAGTGCACGCACAGCTGTTTCAGTTTGGATATTTTTGACAATACGCCTCCTATTGCACTCACGCAACATTTCTGTGTGGCATCTATGCAGATTTTTATAAGTGAGGCCCTTGGTCTCAGGTGTCAAACTTTTGTAGAAATTGAGAGTTAAGGTTGAGAAAATGGCTGCACTTCACCTCGCATTGCGATTGGCTGGACATCTGGTGCTGAATCCAGCCAAGCCCGCGTTGCGATTGGCTGGAGCCGCAGGGTCTTATTTTCATTGTTTTAAACTCTGCTTTTCCCTTTTTCCTGCTCTCTTTGTTAATAATGGTCCCAATTAGCCCGGAGTCCCCCAAGGGTCAATCTCTAGTCACATTTAGTTTCTTCGCCACTTTGAAATATGGTTGCGGCGCTCGCGTTTGTCAGCGAGGTGGGCGGCGAGCGGGCTCCTACTTCATCTTGTGCTGAAAAGTCACTGTTCATTCAGAGGAGGAAAGAAAAAAATTGAATAGAAGTTATCAGTGGCCATCCATCTTGCACAAGCTAATCCGCGCTATGTCTTTGGACAGGTATTGAATGAGATCAATGGACTCTGCTCTTTCCCCAACTAAATATAGATTACTGTCGTACAGAGTACGTGAGGGCTTTTCTTTTTTTTTCTTTTACTCGCTCTCTCTCAAGTGCCGCTTTTATTTCTGCTGCGGTGCATGTTTTCGGCCGGTGATCGATGCCAGAGACGGGCTTTTTTTCCCCCCTTTGTGTGTGAGGACTTGGCTTTGAGTTTTTGCAGGTGGTTGCTTGCGTGTTTTGTTTTTATTCTCTGAATGAAGACATGAGGGCTCTGTTTGGAGAGGCTTTGGGATTGATGCAGGGAGGCTGTTTGGATGATTACAAAATAAAAGCTAATACAGGAATAAGGTCAATAAAAACATTGTTCATTGCCAGTCGTAAAAATGAAAAATTGTGCTGGATGAATGTGCTATGATTCTGAGCTATATGAGACGTTGCACATTGGAAGTGTGCTAACCTTACAGTTTGGGTGTTAGTTTTGGGACTGGGTTGGTGGGTCGTTGCAGCCCCTGTTTAGCCATAATAGAGTTTTGCTGTCGTTAGCTACTCATTGTCCTGGGGTGAGATTGGTCCCTTTTGGTCTAATCTTGCTTCGGCCAAAAGTTAACTCAAAATTATTATGTTGTAATGTTGCATTGTAATGACTTGACGTGTTGAAATAGCATCCCAAAACATTATCTACTCTTGAAACAGAAGTTAAAGCACTGCTCATGGTACAGTTTTGCCCCTTTGATCTGGTAACAGATAGATTTTTTGGCTTCAGGAAAAGCCAGTGAGGATGACCCAATCTGTTCCACACATCAGTGTAGGCTTCTGAAACCAGCTGAACTTATAGAAGGGGTTTTTGCTCTGACACGCTCAGTCTAAATTCAATCTTGGGGAAAAAACTGAACTTTTCTGGCTGCACTTGGCCCATGCAAGCCTTTGCAGCTGCACTGTTTGTTCACCGGCCCTAATTCACTTCCTGGTTTTAGGATTACAAACTCTCGTTCCATTGGCTGAAAGACCATTTTCCTTCTCAAAGGACGTACAAAGTGCCTCAACCGGAGGCCCGAGACCATTATTCTGCTTACAAAATGGCTGACGAACAAACTAGAAATTGGAATCTGAACTTTATTTTCCAAGCGAGCGGTTCGACCGCATGGATACATCCGAAGTAGCCCTCCCCCCATACCACTTTTTATAAACCAAAGTATCATTTCTCTTTCTCGCCCTCAGCTTTTAAACTGAGGTTATGTTCACTGTAGCGGGTAGCGGTTCACCGAGTGGGTCGGCGTTAAACATCAGGTTCTATTTAAAAGTGCTTCAGTGGGTTCGGGCTGCTGCCTCCCTAAAACTGGCAAACCAGATTTATTTATTTATTTATCTTTTTCCCGGCGGTGGATAATCTTCACTCGGCGGATTACGAAGTTATCCCGGCGTCATCACTTTTCTGGGGGCTTAGCGCATATTAGCCGGCGCTGCTGTGGCTTAGCGGATTAGGCCCGTGTATCGCGGTTCAAAGGGGAGCGCTCAGCATCGGTGGGCCACTGGGGCTGTAAGTACCTTAAACTGCTCTGTCCGCGGCTCGCGGTGCTAGCCACACAGCGCTAAGCCCAATCGCCATTAACCGCCCGGCTATCGGGGGCTTAATGTAGTTTTTGGGGTGTGAGACGGAGGTGGTTATGGTGGGTGTTTGGGGGAAATTTGAAATGTGGAGGAAGGTGGTGCGAGTTCGTCTCCATTGGGCTGCCTCGTGTTTCCCTTGCTGGTGTGCGCTAGCCGCTAAAAAGGTCTTGTAGTGCAGAGCATGGAAAAGGAGAGGGGAGAGAATGGAGAGAGGAGAGAAAAGGAGTGAGTGTGGTCTTTGTTGCTCCCATTTTTCCTCTTCCAGTCATCCCTGCTCTCCTTGTGTCTCCGGGCATTGAGTTCGCACTTTTCCGGAATGTACACCAGCTATTGCCCCACTGTTTGCCTTCGATCTCCTGTAAATAAACAGTCGTCGGTGCAGTTTGTTTTTATGCCTCCGCCATATATGGCTGGAGGCAGTGCTGGTTACTTTTGTCCGTGCGTATGGGGTTAATCATGATGATGGTGGGTATCGTTTATCTACGCCTACTGTACTAGCATAAAACGCTTATCTTAAAGGCGCATTTACATGCAGGATGCACGATTAAACGCCGGTGCACCAGTGTAAAGTTGCCCGTCCTCTGGCATCGAGAGCTGGCATGACAGCCTTTCTCTGGTTCATGAGTGATGATTCTCAACAGGTTAGTTTTAGGAAGTTGCCATGGTTACAGTCCTTAACTTATCTTAACTTAATGTGCTATTTACAAAACCTTGAGTGTCACTGCAGCAACTGTGGCTCCTCGGCCTTCAAAGCTTATTTAGTCGCCGCCTTTCGAGCAAAAGTGGCTGCCAATGCGACACTGCCTCTATCACTCTGACCATCAGTCATTTGTTTTCATATAATTTTTGTCCCCAGCCGCCATGAAGTGCAGAACGGGGGACATAGTATTCAGGTCCGTCCGTACATCCGTCCTGTTGGTGTTGGCGTGAGATCTCAAGAACCAGTGGACCGATTTTGCTCATATTTATCCCTAACATGTTTGTACATGGGGTGGGGGGGGTGACCTTGAGGTCATTTTCAAGGTCACTGTGCAATTACATACAAACGTTGTTTATGCAGTATCTCAAGAACCAGTTGACCAATTTTGCTCATATTTGCTCACTTGGGGTGGGGGGGATTTTGGTGACTTTGAGGTCATTTTCAAACGTTGAAATTTTTAAACGTTGTTTATGCAATATCTCAAGAACCAGTCGACCAATTTTGCTCATATTTTGCACCAACCTACATACGGCGGGGGACACAGTCACATTAGTGATAATTACTTGTTTTATTTTGCATCGATCTTTGCAGATATCGCTGTCTTTATTTGTCTCACCAACAGAAATTTTAACGGCGGGTGGTATTTTTACGTGATCTTCTGTTGTGTTCTGAGTTGCAGCTCAATCGCTGCTGTGATACAGAGGACCTGGTCTTGGAAATGGTTTAGCATTGTGAGTGCCCTTGGCATGAATCTTTACTGTTGACTGGACTGAGGGGTCACGTGAGGCCTTCCCCTGCCAGGCTCTTGATTCTAACTGGCGATGGATGATTCTGACGTCGCAGTGCCCTTCGCTGCTTTACAGGCTGCTACGGCGTGGACGGCGAGAGCGACTCCATCATGAGCTCGGCCTCTGAGAACTCGACGGAACCGTGGTTCTGCGACGCCTGCAAGAACGGCGTGAGGCCCAGCTGTGAACTGTGCCCGAGTCAGGACGGCATTTTCAAGGAGACCGACGCTGGGAGGTGGGCTCACATCTTCCTGTCTCTCCATCCTTTTCTGTCTTGCCATGTCACTTCCTGTCTGTCCGCATCACTTCCTGTCTTGCCTTGTCACTTTCTGTCTTTCCACATGACTTTCTGACTTAAGATGTCACTTTGTGTCTTGACATGTCACTGCATGTCTTTCAATGTCACTTCCTGTTTTTCTACATCACTTCCTGTCTCTCCACATCAGTTTCATCATATGAGTAATGGGCCACAAGCATGGCCTGGGATGCTGCATAGTTCCCTCTTCTCGGGGGCAGTCGGAAGGTTCGGTTCTGCCCCAAAACGAGGATTTCTCAGGCCTCATTCTGTTGACAGTCATTTTTAACTATCTTCTAAATCCTGAGAAAGTATTGTGTACTAAGAAATAGCTAAGTGGTAATCCTTTTAGTGGACTCTCCTACTGATGTGTGCCTATATGTGCACGCATGCTTTAAATTTCTCGCCATGCCAATGGGAGAGCACATATTTTCAATTTCTAACCATGCCAATAAATGCTTGCTCACTTTAAATTTCAAACCAAAATGCTGTCCTGGGGCTCCTTTTTTGATTTGTTAGTCAAAAATGAATCCCAATTTTTTCTCCCCGGGAAACATTAAAATAAATATTAAATGTTTAAATGCCAGACTGTATTTAGAATTCAGATGGCCTTTACCTGCAGAAGTGCACTATGGGTAGGGAGCGGGAGGGGGCGGGCGCCTAGGCTTCCCGCCGCGTTATCGCCGACGGTAACCCTCCACCAGCCGCCAGCCAAATTTACTCCTCCAGCAGAGCGTGAAAGGCGCCAGATTAGAGCCGCCCGCTAAGCATTCTGGGAGATGGATATCTCTGCGCCGGACTCGGGGTTCTGAGCGCCCGCGGGCTCGGAGTTTAAAATCGTCTCTCTCCTCTTCCGACAGCGGCGATGCGGCGCAGTTCTGTCGCCACGGCAGCAGCTGCCGGGTTTTTTTTTTTTTTATTAAGAGTGTGAAAAATGAGCCTTTTTAGTTTTGTTGGATGTGGCAGCACTAGACATGCCGTCTCACAAGAGCTGCGCGTTTCCGAGAGCCGACGCTGTGCGGCGGTTAATATATTTATATTATATGCGCTGTCGACAGGGGCGGCCATAATTATTGGGACAGTGCCTTGGCGTATGGAGAGGACTGCACTTCATTCATGGTGCTCCTCATATGAATATTAATACCTGTAAATCTCAGCTAGCATTCACTACTTTAACCCCATGTTCATCATTTTTTAATGTAACATGCTTGAGTGCGGGGCTACTTGGCTACAATTTTGTCATTGTCCAATTTATTACAGACTTAACTGTTTTTTGTCTATGTGCGTTAGGTTCCTGGTACCATTTGTGGTAGGTGTGATTTATACCCGTTTTACTACTATTGTACGTACGCTGTAAAATCCTCTGTGTTAGTTCAACACACAGTGTTCGAGTGCGACTGGCACCGTGTGTTCTGCACTGAAAACTGAGTATTTAACGGTCTTCTACTGTTGTCTGTCACATTACAGAACTTCTATTGGTGCTGACAAAGCCCTTCCACAGAGACCCTGCCCGCTCCCTGTTCCTGCCATTGTACCGATATTGGCTGCAATTCACCTAGAGGGCGCTTACGAGATGGTCTCCAAGGAATGGAGTGAATGAAGCTAAACCGCTATGATTAACAGCTATTTTAGCTTTGGAAATATAGTATTGATGATATTTCAGAATTGAAATGAAGAAATACCAATGTCCTTTTGTTTTTCTAACATGGTAGGCAGTTTTCCCCATAAAACATTAGCATCCTGCTAATGTATTACTTCACGACTGATTAACACAGAAAACCCTCCCTCGATGGCGCCAGGAATATTCAGTTAGCGAGCAGCGTTACCACAGTCTTTCTTACTTACTTACTTACCCTAAAACCATTGTATAAACACAATCACAATAATTATGTTGTCGGTTTTTGAGTGAATAATGTTCCTCATGTATTTTCCAAAGGATAACTACAACAAACGTTAGGAGTGCGGTTAAATAAAACTTGCATATTCTCCATGGTCCACTGCTATCAATTGGCTGGGTGAATTCCATAAAGTGGCTTGCGGTGCGTGACATCACTAATCCTTCCAAAAACATATTTTACAATAATTGAAAACCTGGAAAAAATCTAAAAATGGAACTAAATCTATTTTCTTGACCCTCTTATATCAGAAACATAAAGAAAATTGGTATAATTTTTTTTTTCCCATGAACGTATCATTTTTGGGGCTACAACTCCATAGAATCCCATTCATTCTTGGCTGCTTCACGAGTGCCCCCTGTTAAACAGGAAGTGGTGAGAGTGGATTCTCCCCATTGGAAATTCTCTGGTGCTGCCCCCTCAAAACTTTGAGTGGCTCTCAGCCCAGCCTCTCCGTGAGTGGCCGACCCAGCTGTCAGTCAAAACACCACTCAAGACCCGCCTCTTCATGCAGCATCACTGCACATCCCATCCCACTTTAACTCTTGGTCTGCCCTCTCTCCATCTCTCTCTCTCTCCATCCCTCTCTATTTCTCTCTTTCTCTTCCCTCCATGTGAGAGCTCCATTTGTTTTTTGGAATCTCTTTTGTTTTTACCTCCCATGTTCGCTTGTGTTTGTTGTCGCCCCAGATTAAGTTGGGCAGCTGCTATGGATTCCTGGTCGTCATCTCCGCCGCCGCCGCTGCATCCATAAAGATTTTCGTGCGGACGCTCTACAGGCCACAAATTTCAACCGATTCCTTTGATGTTTGGTGTGGGCATAGGTTATGGACAGGTCACAACACCTATCAATTTTGGTAGCCGCGGCAACAAAATTGGCCCAATAAAGCATTATTTCACGCTGAAACCGTGCCAGTGTATGGCTTGTTAACGCTCTAGAGGTCAGAGTTCTCAACATATCACAAGCGAGCACTCAGGCGCTACACCCATGTGGTCGCGGGCGACCGGTCTTTCTAGTTCTAATTTATTTTTTATTATTTGTAGTCTGTTTTACTAAGTGGCACATGATTGATAATCATATTTGCTTCATATTGCTTTCCACACAGACATTAGTATTTTTGTGATGTAGCATTGTTCTTTGGAGGTTGGAAACATTAGAACTCCGCGCTGCAGACGCTCTGAATTCCGGACACGCAGCGGAGTCGCACGCCCTGCCCCCTGCTCTCTCCCTGTAGCACACGCCGGTGATCCGGTGCCCGGCTCCAGGTCGCGGGTCTGTGAGCGCGAGCCGTGTGAACTTCATTACAGCCCGTCGGCCGCGGCTGCGCTCGGATCTCCCGGCCCGCGGCGTTTAAACCGCCGCATAAAGCACTCTTTTTACATCCTGCGCTCTTACTGACAGGTTACTGCTGCTGGGGTGGCGTTTATGACCCGCGATGTATCGTCCCTTCTGCCGAGGTCTTTCTGCAAGCTCAGCGTTTTACCGCAGCCTTATCCCTTATGCATGAACTGTAGCCGCATCCAGTCCCAGTTGACTCAACATTAAGTTCTCATTGACTTTGAATTGAGTCTCCGTTCAGTTCATGCTGAATCCACTCTGGCTCCGTGTGAGCCCGTGGTGAGTTACCAATGAGTCTCCAGTGACTCTGCAGTGAGTTCCAATTGAGTCTCAGTTATAACCCCAGTTCCGAAATAGATGGGACAAAGTGTAGATTGTGAATAAAATCAAAACGCAATGACTTTCAAATCACACCAGCCAGTATTTTATTCACAATAGAACAGAGATAACATAGCAAATGTTGAAACTGAGAAATTTTACAATTTTATCCACAAAATGAGCTCGTTTCAAATTTGATGGCTGCTACAGGTCTTAAAAAAGTTGGGACAGGGGCCTGTTTACCATGGTGTAGCATCCCCTCTTCTTTTTAACACAGAGTGGAGGCGTCTGGGAATTGAGGAGACAAGTTTCTTGAGTTTAGCCATTGGAATTTGATCCCACTCTTGTTTAATACAGGCTTCCAGCTGCTGGAGAGTTTTGGGTCTCCTTTGACGGACTTTTTGTTTAATTATGCACCAAATGTTCTCAATCGGTGAAAGATCAGGACTGCAGGCAGGCCAGTTCAGCACACAGACTCTTCTACTACAAAGCCATGCTGTTGTAATAGCTGCAGTATGTGGTTTTGCATTGTCCTGCTGAAATACACAAGGCCTTCCCTGGAATAGATGTCATCTGGAGGGGAGCACATGTTGCTCTAAAACCTTTATATACCTTTCAGCATTCATGGTGCTTTTTAAAACATGCAAGTGTCCCACACCATATGCACTAATGCATCCCCATACCATCAGAGATGCTGGCTTTTGAACTGAACGCTGATAACAGGAGGTGTGGTCTTTCTCCTCTTTAGCCCGGAGGACACGACACCCATGATTTCCAACAAGAATATCAAATTTGGACTTGTCTGACCACAGGACACTTTGCCACTTTGCTACAGTCCATTTTAAATGAGCCTTGGCCCACAGAACATGGCGGCGCTTCTGGATCATGCTCAACAATGGCTTCCTGTTTGCATGATAGAGTTTTAGGTGGCATCTGTGGATGGCACGGCGGACTGTGTTTACAGACAGTGGTTTCTTGAAGTATTCCGGTGCCCATTTAGTAATGTCAATGACAGAATCATGCTGGTGAGTGATGCAGTGGCGTCTGAGGGCCCGAAGATGACGGGTATCCAGTAAAGGTCTTCGGCCTTGTCCCTTACGCACAGAGATTTTTCCAGTTTCAATGAATCTTTTGATGATGTTATGCACTGTCGATGATGAGACCTTCAAAATCTTTGCAATTTGATGTTGAGGAACATTGTTTTTAAAGTATTCCATAATTTTTTTACGCAGGCCTTCACAGGTTGGAGAGCCTCTGGCCATCTTTACTTCTGAGAGACTCAGCCTCTCTAAGACATCCCTTTTATAGCCAATCATGTAACACACCTGATGCCAGTTAATTTAATTACATGCTAAATGTTCTTTCAGCTGATTCTCTTATATATTAATTGCTTTTTCAGCCCTTTTTTGCCTGTGTCCCAACTTTTTCGAGACCGGTTGCAGCCAGAAAATTTGAAATAAGCTCATTTTGTGGATAAAAATGTAAAATGTCTCAGTTTCAACATTTGAAATGTTATCTATGTTCTACTGTAAATAACATATTGGCTCATGTGATCTGAAAGTCATTGCATTTTGATTTTATTCACAATTTACACTTTGTCCCACTATTTCGGAGTTGGGGTTGTAACTGCATTGAGTTCCCACTGAGTCTCCATTGACTCTGCATTGAGTTCTAACTGACATTGTGTTGACCCTACAGTCCTTGCTGAGAGAGTGTGGCTCTAGTGTTGAATAGCGGTTGTATCGTTGCAGGTGGGTCCACGTGGTTTGTGCGCTGTACGTCCCCGGAGTGGCGTTTGGAGACATCGACAAGCTCCGCCCCGTCACGCTCACGGAGATGAACTACTCTAAATATGGAGCCAAGGCCAGTACCACCCCCTCTTAACTGTCACACAGCCTCCAACAAGACGCTGAAAGGCTAATGTTGTATCAGTGATGGATGTTTTGTGAAATTCTGCACAAATAGGGGTCTGAACGCTGTCAGTTGCACAGTGTATGGTTATATTTGACCTTCTCACTGAATGGATTCAGATCCACAGGCAAATGTAACATCAGACCAAGGCAGCCTGAATAAAAATGTGATCTCATAAATTTTTAAAAACACCTGTGTAAAAAAACCTGTTTCTTATTGCCCAAACTTCACTTCCTTCTTCTCATGCCACCCCGATCCCAGTGACCCCACCCTCCAACCGAGTGACCCAGCTGCCTATCCTAATGGCCCTGCCCCCAACCCTGTGGGCCCCGCCCCTGACCCATTAGCCCTGACCGCTAACCCTGTGGCCTCACCCTCAACCCTGTGGCCTCACCCCCTAATCATGTGGCACTGCCCCAACCCTTGGCCCCACCCCCTGACCCATTAGCCTTGACCGCTAACCCTGTGGCCTCACCCTCAACCCTGTGGTCCTACCCCCTAATAATGTGGCACTGCCCCTAACCCTGTGGCCCCATCCCCTGACCCATTAGCCTTGACCGCTAACCCTGTGGCCTCACCCTCAACCCTGTGGCCCCACCCCCCTAATAATGTGGCACCTCCCCTAAGACTATGGCCCCACCCCCTGACCATCTGGGTCCACCTTAAGCCTGTTGCCCCACCCCCTAACCCTGTGGCCCCGCCCCATGTTATTACAGGAGTGCAGTTTCTGCGAGGACGTGCGTTTCGCTCGCACGGGCGTCTGCATCAGCTGCGATGCCGGCATGTGTCGCGCCTACTTCCACGTGACCTGTGCCCAGAGGGAGGGGCTTCTGTCCGAGGCTGCTGCCGAGGAGGTGAGCCCGAGGGGGGGGCGGAGCTATGATCCATCACTCTTTTTCATCCCTGCGAATCCCTGAAGCCCAACTCCCTCTTTCTCCAGAATTCCCTCCATCTCTTCTCTCTCCTGATATGGAAAATCTCCCTCGTTGCAGAATTCTCGGCCTTCAACTCTACATCTCTTGGATTCACTCTCTCCATTGCTGTCCAAAAGGCCTTCCGTCCATGTGCTCGTTTCTTAAACTTGGTCCTGTTCCCTGTCCCACCTCCCGTGGTCTCTCCTGCATGTTCCCTCTCTCGTATTTGCTCTGCTCGATGTGCGATGCGGAGATCTGTTCCAGTTTTCCTCGCATTACATCACACCTTTGACATTTAGCGGGTCAAATGGCAGAAATAGCTATGACTCCAGTGACAGACTGCACAGTCACAGACTCCAGTGACAGACTGTACGGTCACAGACTCCAGTGATAGATTGTACGGTCACAGACACCAGTGATAGACTGTACAGTCACAGACTGTCACTACAGCTTCTTGGCCACCCTGTTCAGTATTAAGTTTGTGATGTAACTGAATCTATGGAATTTAAACTGAACTACACTGCTGTAGCTGTAGGTGCTCGGGTTTAGCTGTAGTAACTCTGGTGTAGTTGCAGGTGTTTAGCTGTAGGCTTCCTTGTGTGGCTGTGATTGCTTTAGTGCTCTGATGTAGCTGTAGGTGCTCTGGTGCAGCTGTAATTGCTGTAGTGTAGCTGTAGATGCTCTGGTGCAGCTGTAATTGCTGTAGTGTAGCTGTAGGTGCTCTGGTGCAGCTGTAATTGCTGTAGTGTAGCTGTAGGTGCTCTGGTGTAGCTGTAATGCTGTTGTGTAGCTGTAGATGCTCTGGTGCAGCTGTAATTGCTGTAGTGTAGCTGTAGGTGCTCTGGTGCAGCTGTAATTGCTGTAGTTTAGCTGTAGGTGCTCTGGTGCAGCTGTAATTGCTGTAGTGTAGCTGTAGGTGCTCTGGTGCAGCTGTAATTGCTGTAGTGTAGCTGTAGATGCTCTGGTGCAGCTGTAATTGCTGTAGTGTAGCTGTAGGTGCTCTGGTGTGGCTGTAATTGCTGTTGTGTAGCTGTAGGTGCTCTGGCAGCTGCAATTGCTGTGGTGTGCTGTGGTGTAGCTGTAGGTGCTCTGGTGCAGCTGTAATTGCTGTGTAATTTGTAGTGTGTGTAGTGCTCTGGTGCAGCTGTAATTGCTGTAGTGTAGCTGTAGGTGCTCTGGTGCAGCTGTAATTGCTGTAGGTGCTCTGGTGCAGCTGTAGGTGCTCTGGTGCTCTGGTGCAGCTGTAATTGCTGTAGTGTAGCTGTAGGTGCTCTGGTGCAGCTGTAATTGCTGTAGTTTAGCTGTGCTCTGGTGCTCTGGTGCAGCTGTAATGCTGTGCTGTGCTGTAGTGTGTAGGGTGCTCTGGTGCAGCTGTAATTGCTGTAGTGTAGCTGTAGGTGCTCTGGTGCAGCTGTAATTGCTGTAGTGTAGCTGTAGGTGCTCTGGTGCAGCTGTAATTGCTGTAGTGTAGCTGTAGGTGCTCTGGTGCAGCTGTAATTGCTGTGTTTAGTGTGCTCTGGTGTAGGTGCTCTGGTGTAGCTGTAATTGCTGTAGTGTAGCTGTAGGTGCTTGCTCTGGTGCAGCTGTAATTGCTGTAGTGTAGCTGTAGGTGCTCTGGTGCAGCTGTAATTGCTGTAGTGTAGCTGTGGTGCTCTGGTGCAGCTGTAATTGCTGTAGCTGTAGGTGCTCTGGTGCAGCTGTAATTGCTGTAGTGCTCTGCTGTGGCTGTAATGCTGTGGTGTAGCTGTAATTGCTCTGTGCAGTGTAATTGCTGTGTAGCTGTAGGTGCTCTGGTGCAGCTGTAATTGCTGTGTGTAGCTGTAGTGTAGCTGTAGGTAATTGCTGTAGTGTAGCTGTAGGTGCTGTGCTCTGGTGTAGCTGTAATGTGCTGTAGGTGCTCTGATGTAGCTGTAGGTGCTCTGTAGGTGCTCTGCTGTAATTGCTGTAGTGTAGCTGTAGGTGCTCTGCTGTAGCTGTAATTGCTGTAGTGTAGCTGGTGCTCTGGCTGTAGCTGCAATGCTGTAGTGTAGCTGTAGGTGCTCTGGTGCAGCTGTAATTGCTGTAGTGTGGCTGTGGAGGTGCTCTGGTGCAGCTGTAATTGCTGTAGTTGTAGCTGTAGGTGCTCTGGTGCAGCTGTAATTGCTGTAGTGTAGCTGTAGGTGCTCTGGTGCAGCTGTAATTGCTGTAGTGTAGCTGTAGGTGCTCTGGTGCAGCTGTAATTGCTGTAGTGTAGCTGTAGGTGCTCTGGTGCAGCTGTAATTGCTGTAGTGTAGCTGTAGGTGCTCTGGCAGCAGCTGTAATTGCTGTGTAGTGTAGCTGTAGGTGCTCTGGTGCAGCTGTAATTGCTGTAGTGTAGCTGTAGGTGCTCTGGTGCAGCTGTAATTGCTGTGGTGTAGCTGTAGGTGCTCTGGTGCAGCTGTAATTGCTGTAGTGTAGGTGCTCTGGTGCAGCTGTAATTGCTGTAGTGTAGCTGTGTAGGTGCTCTGGTGCTCTGCAGCTGCTGTTGCTGTAGTGTAGCTGTAGGTGCTCTGGTGCAGCTGTAATTGCTGTAGTGTAGCTGTAGGTGCTCTGGTGCAGCTGTAATTGCTGTAGTGTAGCTGTAGGTGCTCTGGTGCAGCTGTAATTGCTGTAGTGTGTGTAGCTCTGTTGTAGCTGTAGGTGCTCTGCAGCTGTTGCTGTGTAGGTAGCTGTAGGTGCTCTGGTGCAGCTGTAATTGCTGTAGTGTGCTGTAGGTGCTCTGGTGCAGCTGTAATTGCTGTAGTGTAGCTGTAGGTGCTCTGGCAGCTGCTGCACTGCTGTAGTTTAGCTGTAGGTGCTCTGTAATTGCTGTAATTGCTGTAGTGCTTAGCTGCAGGTGCTCTGGTGTGCAGCTGTAATTTCTGTAGCTGTAGCTGTGTAACTGTAGGTGCTCTGGTGCAGCTGCAATTGCTGTAGTGTAGCTGTAGGTGCTCTGGTGCAGCTGTAATTGCTGTAGTGTAGCTGTAGGTGCTCTGGTGCAGCTGTAATTGCTGTAGTGTAGCTGTAGGTGCTCTGGTGCAGCTGTAATTGCTGTAGTGTAGCTGTAGGTGCTCTGGTGCAGCTGTAATTGCTGTAGTGTAGCTGTAGGTGCTCTGGTGCAGCTGTAATTGCTGTAGTGTAGCTGTAGGTGCTCTGGTGCAGCTGTAATTGCTGTAGTGTAGCTGTAGGTGCTCTGGTGCAGCTGTAATTGCTGTAGTGTAGCTGTAGGTGCTCTGGTGCAGCTGTAATTGCTGTAGTGTAGCTGTAGGTGCTCTGGTGCAGCTGTAATTGCTGTAGTGTAGCTGTAGGTGCTCTGGTGCAGCTGTAATTGCTGTAGTTTAGCTGTAGGTGCTCTGGTGCAGCTGTAATTGCTGTAGTGTAGCTGTAGGTGCTCTGGTGCAGCTGTAATTGCTGTAGTGTAGCTGTAGGTGCTCTGGTGCAGCTGTAATTGCTGTAGTGTAGCTGTAGGTGCTCTGTGCAGCTGAATTGCTGTAGTGTAGCTGTAGGTGCTCTGGTGCAGCTGTAATTGCTGTGGTGTAGCTGTAGGTGCTCTGGTGCAGCTGTAATTGCTGTAGTGTAGCTGTAGGTGCTCTGGTGCAGCTGTAATTGCTGTAGTGTAGCTGTAGGTGCTCTGGTGCAGCTGCAATTGCTGTAGTGTAGCTGTAGGTGCTCTGGTGCAGCTGTAATTGCTGTAGTGTAGCTGTAGGTGCTCTGGTGCAGCTGCAATTGCTGTAGTGTAGCTGTAGGTGCTCTGGTGCAGCTGTAATTGCTGTAGTGTAGCTGTAGGTGCTCTGGTGCAGCTGTAATTGCTGTGGTGTAGCTGTAGGTGCTCTGGTGCAGCTGTAATTGCTGTAGTTTAGCTGTAGGTGCTCTGGTGCAGCTGCAATTGCTGTAGGTGCTTGCAGCTGTAGGTGCTCTGGTGCAGCTGTAATTGCTGTAGTGTAGCTGTAGGTGCTCTGGTGCAGCTGTAATTGCTGTAGTTTAGCTGTAGGTGCTCTGGTGCAGCTGGTGCAGCTGTAATTGCTGGTGCAGCTAGCTGTAGGTAGCTGCTCTGGTGCAGCTGTAATTGCTGTAATGTGTAGGTGCTCTGGTGCAGCTGTAATTGCTGTAGTGTAGCTGTTGGTGCTCTGGTGCAGCTGTAATTGCTGTAGTGTAGCTGTAGGTGCTCTGGTGCAGCTGTAATTGCTGTAGTGTAGCTGTAGGTGCTCTGGTGCAGCTGCAATTGCTGTAGTGTAGCTGTAGCTGTGCTGCTCTGGTGCAGCTGTAATTGCTGTGGTGTAGCTGTAGGTGCTCTGGTGCAGCTGTAATTGCTGTAGTGTAACTGTAGGTGCTGGTGCAGCTGTAGCTGTAGGTGCTCTGGGTGCAGCTGTAATGCTGTAGTGTAGCTGTGTAGGTGCTCTGGTGCAGCTGTAATTGCTGTAGTGTAGCTGTAGGTGCTCTGGTGCAGCTGTAATTGCTGTAGTGTAGCTGTAGGTGCTCTGGTGCAGCTGTAATTGCTGTAGTGTAGCTGTAGGTGCTCTGGTGCAGCTGTAATTGCTGTAGTGTAGCTGTAGGTGCTCTGGTGCAGCTGTAATTGTGTAGCTGTAGGTGCTTTGGTGCAGCTGTAATTGCTGTAGTGTAGCTGTAGGTGCTCTGGTGCAGCTGTAATTGCTGTAGTGTAGCTGTTGGTGCTCTGGTGCAGCTGGTAATTGCTGTAGTTGTGTAGCTGTAGGTGCTCTGGTGCAGCTGTAATTGCTGTAGTGTAGCTGTAGGTGCTCTGGTGCAGCTGCTTTCTGTAGTTTAGCTGTAGGTGCTCTGGTGCAGCTGTAATTGCTTTGTAGTGTAGCTCTGTAGGTGTGCTGTGGTGCAGCTGTAATTGCTGTAGTTTAGCTGTAGGTGCTCTGGTGCAGCTGTAATTGCTGTAGTGTAGCTGTAGGTGCTCTGGTGCAGCTGTAATTGCTGTAGGTGCTGTGGTGCTCTGGTGCAGCTGTAATTGCTGTAGTGTAGCTGTAGGTGCTCTGGTGCAGCTGTAATTGCTGTAGTGTAGCTGTAGGTGCTCTGGTGCAGCTGTAATTGCTGTAGTGTAGCTGTAGGTGCTCTGGTGCAGCTGTAATTGCTGTAGTGTAGCTGTAGGTGCTCTGGTGCAGCTGTAATTGCTGTTGTGTAGCTGTAGGTGCTCTGGTGCAGCTGTAATTGCTGTAGTGTAGCTGTAGGTGCTCTGGTGCAGCTGTAATTGCTGTAGTGTAGCTGTAGGTGCTCTGGTGCAGCTGTAATTGCTGTAGTGTAGCTGTAGGTGCTCTGGTGCAGCTGTAATTGCTGTAGTGTAGCTGTAGGTGCTCTGGTGCAGCTGTAATTGCTGTAGTGTAGCTGTAGGTGCTCTGGTGCAGCTGTAATTGCTGTAGTGTAGCTGTAGGTGCTCTGGTGTAGCTGTAATTGCTGTAGTGTAGCTGTAGGTGCTCTGGTGCAGCTGTAATTGCTGTAGTGTAGATGTTGGTGCTCTGGTGCAGCTGTAATTGCTGTAGTGTAGCTGTAGGTGCTCTGGTGCACCTGCAATTACTGTTGTGTAGCTGTAGGTGCTCTGGTGCAGCTGTAATTGCTGTTGTGTAGCTGTAGGTGCTCTGGTGCAGCTGTAATTGCTGTAGTGTAGCTGTAGGTGCTCTGGTGCAGCTGTAATTGCTGTAGTGTAGCTGTAGGTGCTCTGGTGCAGCTGTAATTGCTGTAGTGTAGCTGTAGGTGCTCTGGTGCAGCTGTAATTGCTGTAGTGTAGCTGTAGGTGCTCTGGTGCAGCTGCAATTGCTGTAGTGTAGCTGTTGTGCTCTGGTGCAGCTGTAATTGCTGTAGTGTAGCTGTAGGTGCTCTGGTGCAGCTGCAATTGCTGTAGTTTAGCTGTAGGTGCTCTGGTGCAGCTGCTCTGGTGTGCAGCTGTAGGTTAGCTGTAGGTGCTCTGGTGCAGCTGTAATTGCTGTAGTGTAGCTGTAGGTGCTCTGCTGTAGCTGTAATTGCTGTAGTGTAGCTATAGGTGCTCTGGTGTAGCTGTAATTGCTGTACTATAGCTCTAGGTGCTCTGCTGCGGCTTTAATTGCTGTAGTGTAGCTGTAGGTGCTCTGGTGCAGCTGTAATTGCTGTAGTGTAGCTGTAGGTGCTCTGGTGCAGCTGTAATTGCTGTAGTGTAGCTGTAGGTGCTCTGGTGCAGCTGTAATTGCTGTAGTGTAGCTGTAGGTGCTCTGGTGCAGCTGTAATTGCTGTAGTGTAGCTGTAGGTGCTCTGGTGCAGCTGTAATTGCTGTAGTGTAGCTGTAGGTGCTCTGGTGCAGCTGTAATTGCTGTAGTGTAGCTGTAGGTGCTCTGGTGCAGCTGTAATTGCTGTAGTGTAGCTGTAGGTGCTCTGGTGCAGCTGTAATTGCTGTAGTTTAGCTGTAGGTGCTCTGGTGCAGCTGTAATTGCTGTAGTGTAGCTGTAGGTGCTCTGCTGCAGCTGTAATTGCTGTAGTGTAGCTGTAGGTGCTCTGGTGCAGCTGTAATTGCTGTAGTGTAGCTGTAGGTGCTCTGGTGCAGCTGTAATTGCTGTAGTGTAGCTGTCGGTGCTCTGGTGCAGCTGTAATTGCTGTAGTGTAGCTGTAGGTGCTCTGGTGCAGCTGCAGTTGCTGTAGTGTAGCTGTAGGTGCTCTGGTGCAGCTGTAATTGCTGTAGTGTAGCTGTAGGTGCTCTGGTGCAGCTGTAATTGCTGTAGTGTAGCTGTAGGTGCTCTGGTGCAGCTGTAATTGCTGTAGTGTAGCTGTAGGTGCTCTGGTGCAGCTGCAATTGCTGTAGTGTAGCTGTAGGTGCTCTGGTGCAGCTGTAATTGCTGTAGTGTAGCTGTAGGTGCTCTGGTGCAGCTGTAATTGCTGTAGTGTAGCTGTAGGTGCTCTGGTGCAGCTGTATTGCTGTAGTGTAGCTGTAGGTGCTCTGGTGCAGCTGTAATTGCTGTAGTTTAGCTGTAGGTGCTCTGGTGCAGCTGTAATTGCTGTAGTTTAGCTGTAGGTGCTCTGGTGCAGCTGTAATTGCTGTAGTTTAGCTATTGGTGCTCTGCTGTGGCTGTAATTTCTGTAGTGTAGCTGTAGGTGCTCTGGTGCACCTGCAATTACTGTAGTGTAGCTGTAGGTGCTCTGGTGCAGCTGAAATTGCTGTTGTGTAGCTGTAGGTGCTCTGGTGCAGTTTTAATTGCTGTATTGTAGCTGTAGGTGCTCTGGTGCAGCTGTAATCGCTGTAGTGTGGCTGTAGGTGCTCTGCTGCAGCTGTAATTGCTGCAGTGTAGCTGTAGGTCCTCTGGTGCAGCTGTAATTGCTGTAGTGTAGCTGTAGGTGCTTTGGTGTAGCTGTAATTGCTGTAGTGTAGCTGTAGGTGCTTTGGTGTAGCTGTAATTGCTGTTATGTAGCTGTCGATGCTGTGGTGTTGTTGTAAATGCTGTAGTGTTGCTGTAGGTGCTTTGGTGCAGCTGTAATTGCTGTAGTGTAGCTGTAGGTGCTCTGGTGCAGCTGTAATTGCTGTTGTGTAGCTGTAGGTGCTTTGGTGTAGCTGCAAGTGCTGTAGTGTAGCTGTCGATGCTGTGGTGTTGTTGGAAATGCTGTAGTGTAGCTGTAGGTGCTTTGGTGTAGCTGTATTTGCTGTAGTGTAGCTGTAGTTCTCTGATGTAGCTCTGGGTGCTCCATCAGAGGAGGGTTTGGCTGTTTGCCGATCGGTTGAGGGGGGTGTTTGCATCGTCATCACCCAAAACTATGGACTTTGGCACAACTGCTGTCTTCAGCCATATTGTTCTCTGCACTTTACTACCCAGTAAATTACACAGTATGGAGTGGGCGACAGGAACAAAGAAAGGGAAGAACAGGAGTGAAAGAACATGATGGAGGAATAACAAAGGAAGAGGGAGAGAGAATGGGGGGGCTGGCCAGGGAGGGGGAGAGGAGATTGGGAGAGAGAATGGAGGCCATTTGTCTTTTGTCAGACCCATTCTTCAGTACTGGTGCAGGATCGGTCAGGGTCACTGATCACCCCGAGTGGAATGTTCCCACTGTGACATCACAATTGCCCTTTTGTGATCTTATCAAACTCACCAACTTTGTGAAGATTGCAAGAAAAGGGCAGCTGTGATGTCACAGGTGTTAGTGCTGTCACGGCTGTTTTATGATGTTGCTGCTATATTTTGTGATATCACAGCTGCTTTCTGATGTCATTTCCTCCCCAGGATATTGCGGATCCATTCTTTGCCTACTGCAAGCAGCACGCGGACCGCTTTGACAGGAAATGGAAGAGGAAGAACTACCTAGCACTGCAGTCTTACTGCAAAATGTCCCTGCAGGAGCGAGAGAAGCAACTGACGCCCGAAGCACAGGTGGGCTACAGGAAATGATGTCATACTGGGTGCATTCCACAAATTGTGAAGATTCCCTCAGAAAAATAAGTGTTTATTTGTGTGTGTGTGTGTGTGTGTTTGTGTGCAAAAGTGTGTGTCTGTGCATTTGTGTGTAAGTTTGCGTGTATGTGTTTGTGGGTATAAGTGTGTGTGTCTGTGTGAATTTGTGTCTAAGTGTGTGTGCACCTGTGTCAGTATAAGAGTGTGTTTGTGTGCGCATTTAAATACGTGTGTATAAGTGTGCATGTGTGTGTATACACATGCATGTATAAGTGTGTTTGTGTGTTTTTATACTTTTTTGTGCATATGTGTGTGTGCGCACGTATACCTGTGTAGGTGTGTGTGTTTGTGTGTGTATGAGTGTATGTCTGTGTATTTGTTTGTCTAAGTGTGTGTATACATGTGTATGCGTAAATGTGTTTGTGTACATTCACACACAGGCCTGGATCTCCACTCGTTTGCAGCAGTACCGGGTGTGTGTGTGTGTGTGTGTGTGTGTGTGTGTGTACACACGTATATGTATAAGTGTGTTTGTGCACATGCACACACAGGCTCGGATCTCCACCCGTCTGCAGCAGTACCGGGCAAAGGCGGAGCTCTCCCGTAACACTCGCCCTCAGGCCTGGGTACCGAGGGAGAAGCTGCCGCGACCTCTGACCTCCAGCGCCTCAGCCGTGCGGAAGCTGATGCGAAAGGCGGAGCTGATGGGCATCAGTACCGACATCTTCCCCGTGGACACGTCCGACACCAGCGCCAGTGTGGACGGCCGCCGCAAACACAAGCAGCCCGCCCTCACCGCCGACTTCGTCAACTACTACCTGGGTACGCACCGCCAGGCATTATGGGTAACGCGAGCTCTGGGCTTTGGCACAAAGCTGGATGGTGCCTCGGGCAGTGGAGCTGGTATTTAAAATCATCCAAGCGGAACAAAATTCAAAAATGTATTCCTTGTTATATTGTTTAGGACTAATAGTGGAGAGGTGTGGTTTCTGCTTTGCGTTTGTAAAATCTGTTTCAGTATCTTAGACGTTGCTCGGACTTCATGACAGCGTACTGAGTATTTTGTTGTTTTGAATGCAGTTGAAACACTTGAATACTTGAATCAATTTTTAGAAGTTTTTCCTGTTATTTCAGTTTAAGACACTCACCTGAAATCTTGGTTGTTTGCCAGGGTAGTAATGCTAGTTTATATTGACTATTATAATTTATGCTTCATGAAAATTGGGGTTAAAAAATGCCATTACGCAATAAAATTAACGCTGGCCAAAAAATATGTCAAAGCTGAGTAGAAATTTACTGTCTAACTGTTGGCAATGATAATTATTTTAACTGACCGCGCTCACAGTGTGAACTTTGGCCTTGGATTTGACCTCACCGAAAATGTAGAAATGAACATTTACATTTTGATTTTATGTAGAAAACAAGATGGTGATTGAGTTGCACACATCAGTACTTACTGAACTCAATGGACGATACATCTGAGTGATGTTGGTTTGTACGAGATGAGTCTTCCTCGGTGATAAAGACTGTAATTGAGGTTATATGGGTCTGTAAGCGATGATCCCTCTGTTCTGCCATTTTGGCTCAGAGATTGAGTTGATGTTGAATTTCGTATCATGGCTCTTGCTCCATTGTGGCTCAAAGAGGAATGCAGCAAAAGGAATGATGTTGCAGTATTTGTGATCATGGCTCTGTTCCTCCATTTTGGCTCAGAGAGAAACATGCGGATGGTGCAGATCCAGGGGAACATCTCTGAGCAGAAGAGCCTGAAGGACCAGCTGGAGAGTGAGCAGGAGAAACTGCATGTCGAGTATAACAAGGTGAACCTGTCCACATGTTACCTGTATGGGCTTAACTTTCACCTGTACATGCACAACTGTTACCTGCGCACTCACCTGTTATCTGTATGTGCTGAAATCCGACCTGTGCATACTCTCATTTTACCTGTACGTACTCACCTGTTACCTGTAAACTCACCAATTATCTTTATGTGCTGAAATCTCACCTGTACATACTCTCATTTTACCTGTATATACTCACCTGTTACCTGCGCACTCACCTGTTATCTTAATGTGCTGAAATCTCACCTGTACATACTCTCATTTTACCTGTATATACTCACCTGTTACCTGTGCACTCACCTGTTATCTTAATGTGCTGAAATCTCACCTGTACATACTCTCATTTTACCTGTATATACTCACCTGTTACCTGTGCATGTGTCACCTGTTATCTGTATGTGCTGAACCGTGTTGAATATACTTTGTTTTACCTGTACGTACTCACCTGTTACCTGTACACTCACCAATTATCTTTATGTGCTGAAATCTCACCTGCACATACTCTCATTTTACCTGTATATACTCACCTGTTACCTTTGCACTCACCTGTTATCTTAATGTGCTGAAATCTCACCTGTACATACTCTCATTTTACCTGTATATACTCACCTGTTACCTGCGCACTCACCTGTTATCTGTATGTGCTGAAATCCGACTTGTGCGTACTCTCATTTTACCTGTACGTACTCACCTGTTACCTGTACACTCACCAATTATCTTTATGTGCTGAAATCTCACCTGTACATACTCTCATTTTACCTGTATATACTCACCTGTTACCTGTGCACTCACCTGTTATCTTAATGTGCTGAAATCTCACCTGTACATACTCTCATTTTACCTGTATATACTCACCTGTTACCTGTGCACTCACCTGTTATCTTAATGTGCTGAAATCTCACCTGTACATACTCTCATTTTACCTGTATATATTCACCTGTTACCTGTGCACTCACCTGTTATCTTAATGTGCTGAAATCTCACCTGTACATACTCTCATTTTACCTGTATGTACTCACCTGTTATCTTTATGTGCTGAAACCTCACCTGTACATACTCTCATTTTACCTGTACGTACTCACCTGTTACCTGCACACTCACCTATTATTTCTACATACTCAAGTATCACCTGAATATACTCTCATTTTACCTGTATGTACTCACCTATTGCCTGCACACTCACCTATTATCTCTACATACTCAAGTATCACCTGTACATACTCTCATTTTCCTATATGTACTCACCTGTTACCTGCGCACTCACCTGTTATCTTTATGTGTTGAAATCTCACCTGTACATACTCTCATTTTACCTGTATATACTCACCTGTTACCTTTGCACTCACCTGTTATCTTAATGTGCTGAAATCTCACCTGTACATACTCTCATTTTACCTGTATATACTCACCTGTTACCTCGACACTCACCTGTTATCTGTATGTGCTGAAATCCGACTTGTAGTGATACTCTCATTTTACCTGTACGTACTCACCTGTTACCTGTACACTCACCAATTATCTTTATGTGCTGAAATCTCACCTGCACATACTCTCATTTTACCTGTATATACTCACCTGTTACCTTTGCACTCAAATCTTAATGTGCTGAAATCTCACCTGTACATACTCTCATTTTACCTGTATATACTCACCTGTTACCTGCACTCACCTGTTATCTGTATGTGCTGAAATCCGACTTGTACGTACTCATTTTACCTGTAACTCACCTGTTACCTGTACACTCACCAATTATCTTTATGTGCTGAAATCTCACCTGCACATACTCTCATTTTACCTGTATATACTCACCTGTTACCTGTGCACTCACCTGTTATCTGTATGTGCTGAAATCCGACTTGTACATACTCTCATTTTACCTGTACGTACTCACCTGTTACCTGTACACTCACCAATTATCTTTATGTGCTGAAATCTCACCTGCACATACTCTCATTTTACCTGTATATACTCACCTGTTACCTTTGCACTCACCTGTTATCTTAATGTGCTGAAATCTCACCTGTACATACTCTCATTTTACCTGTATATACTCACCTGTTACCTGCGCACTCACCTGTTATCTGTATGTGCTGAAATCCGACTTGTGCGTACTCTCATTTTACCTGTACGTACTCACCTGTTACCTGTACACTCACCAATTATCTTTATGTGCTGAAATCTCACCTGCACATACTCTCATTTTACCTGTATATACTCACCTGTTACCTTTGCACTCACCTGTTATCTTAATGTGCTGAAATCTCACCTGTACATACTCTCATTTTACCTGTATATACTCACCTGTTACCTGCGCACTCACCTGTTATCTGTATGTGCTGAAATCCGACTTGTGCATACTCTCATTTTACCTGTACGTACTCACCTGTTACCTGTACACTCACCAATTATCTTTATGTGCTGAAATCTCACCTGTACATACTCTCATTTTACCTGTATATACTCACCTGTTACCTGTGCACTCACCTGTTATCTTAATGTGCTGAAATCTCACCTGTACATACTCTCATTTTACCTGTATATACTCACCTGTTACCTGTGCACTCACCTGTTATCTTAATGTGCTGAAATCTCACCTGTACATACTCTCATTTTACCTGTATATATTCACCTGTTACCTGTGCACTCACCTGTTATCTTAATGTGCTGAAATCTCACCTGTACATACTCTCATTTTACCTGTATGTACTCACCTGTTATCTTTATGTGCTGAAACCTCACCTGTACATACTCTCATTTTACCTGTACGTACTCACCTGTTACCTGCACACTCACCTATTATTTCTACATACTCAAGTATCACCTGAATATACTCTCATTTTACCTGTATGTACTCACCTATTACCTGCACACTCACCTATTATCTCTACATACTCAAGTATCACCTGTACATACTCTCATTTTCCTATATGTACTCACCTGTTACCTGCGCACTCACCTGTTATCTTTATGTGTTGAAATCTCACCTGTACATACTCTCATTTTACCTGTATTCACTCACCTGTTACCTGCGCACTCACCTGTTATCTTTATGTACTGAAATCTGACCTCTGCATACTCCTGTTTTGCCTGTATATACTCACCTGTTACCTATACACTCACCTGCTATATCTACATACTCAGGTATCACCTGAATATACTCTTATTTTACTTGTACATACTCACCCGTTACCTGCACACTCACCTATTATCTTTATGTACTGAAATCTGACCTGTACATACTCTCATTTTACCTTTACATTCTCACCTGTTACCTATGCACTCGCCTATTATCTCTACATACTCAAGTATCACCTGAATATACTCTTTTTTACCTGTACATACTCACCTGTTACATGTACACTCACCTGTTATCTTTACATACTCAAGTATGACCTGTACATACTCTCATTTTACCTGCACAGTCTCACCTGTGCCCTCAACACTCTCCTGTCATCTGTACATACTGAAGTATCACCTGTACTTACTCTCATTTTACCTGTACAAACTCGCCTGTGCCCTCTACACTCACCTGTTATCTATACGTACTCAAATATCACCTGTGCATACTCTCATTTTACCTGAATATACTCACATGTGCCCTCTACACTCACCTGTTATCTGTACATATGCAAATTTTACCTGTACTTACTCACCTGTTACCTGTACACTCACATGTTATCTCTACATACTCAAACATCACCTCTACATGCTCTCACTTTACCTGTATATACTCACCTGTTACTTGCAGACTCATTTGTTATCTCTACATCCAGAAATATCACCTGTACATACTCTCATTTTACCTGTACATACTCACCTGTGCCCTCTACACTCACCTGTCATCTCTGCATGCTGAAATATCACCTGTATATACTCTCATTTTACCTGTACATACTCACCTGTGACCTTTACGCTCGCCTGTTGTCTCTTTATACTGAAATCTCACCTGTACATGTTTTCATTTTGACTATACCCACTCACTTGTTACCTGTACACTTACCTGTTGTCTTTATATGCTGAAATCTCATCTGTACATACTCTGATTTTATCTGCACATACTCACCTGTTACCTTTTCACTCACCTGTTGTCTCTACATACTCAAATATCACCAGTACATTCTCTCATTTTGCCTGTACATACTCACTTGTTACCTGTATACTCACCTATTATTTCTACCTACTCAAATATCACCTGTACACACTGTCCTTTTATCTGGACACATGGATTCCTGCACATTAACACTAGGTATCGACACATTCTTCATACTCGTGTTCTTTTGCACACACAACCACGATCCGCTTTACATACACCTCCAATTATACATTCACACGTACGCACTACACCCGTATGTGTGACATCCATGCAAAACACGCTTGCTCGTACGCACCTTACATAAACAAGCACTACACACGTGCACCCACACATTCATGCACACACCTCTCACACGCAAACATAAATGCTTGCATTGCACATTCACACACGTACTCTAATGCACTACACACACACACTCACACACACCAATACTCTCACTACTACACAACGCTGCGCGCACGCGCCCCTACACTTTCTGTCACACACTCACACGCAGACGCACATTCTGACACATGCATGCACATACGCATCCACTCTCTCACACACACACACACACACACACACACACACACACACTCAAGACAGATACTTGCAATCAGGCACACACTGACACAGAGACACACACACACACATCACTCTCTCTCACTCACACACAGGCGTACTCTCTTACACATGGGCACACACACACACACACGCACTCAAAGCACAGACACACGCACACCCTCCCTGTGGTTTCCTGAGGGTGTTGTGTGGCGGGGGTGTGGCATGAGTGAGGTCATCAGAGCGTGGAGGGAGGAGGCGGGGTTAATGTGCCGTCGAGTGGCCCTCTCTGCATATTAAAGAGGGTTAATGGAGCGAGTGAAGCTAATTAAATCAGCACAGTCGCTCACACGGCGTGGCACTGTGTGCGGGAATAATTCAGATTCTGCACAGAGACACTGAGCTTTAATACACGACATCATGAGGAGAAGGGCTGGAGTCTGCAATACTGTCTCACATCCAGCTTTAAACTTTCTCCAAACTGGCACCTGTAGCTTTCTGTCACATATACCATCAATAAAGAGTATAGTGTGCACTTTGTCATTGTGTCTCTAGTGTCGAGTTTACTGTATGTAGTGTCTAGGGTGTATGTCATATATATGTGTAATCAATCTGTAATGTAATGAGTGCGTGGCAATAGTGCATTTGGAGTGCAAGGTGTTTGTGGTGCGAAGTATAAGTAATGTACGGGGGGCAGTGTGCACGGTGTAGTATATACTTGCTGTAATGCCATGTCTTCAGTTCTGTGAGTCTCTGGAGTATGATATGTTTGTTGTGTACATTATGAGTAGTGTATAGGGTGTAGTATGCAGGGTGTAGTATATACTGTGAGTATTTCCTCTTTTTCAGTTTTGTGAGTCTTTGGAGTATGACGTGTTCGTAGTGCATGGCATGAGGAGTATTTAAGGTGCAGTATGTAGGATGTAGTGTTTTCTGTATGTAATGCACCCATTCTCTCCTCAGCTGTGCGAGTGTGGTGTATTTAGTATGTAGTACTAGTAGTATATAGGGTGTAGATTGTAAGATTCAGTATGTAGTGTGCGTAATATTCTCTACTCAACTGTGAGAGCAGCTGAGGTATAAAGTGTTTGTTGTTTACAGTATGAGTGGTGTACAGAGTGTAGTATGTAGGGTGCAGTATATACTGTGTGTAAATTTTTCTTTCTGTCCTCAGCTGTGTGAGTCTCTGGAGGAGCTGCAGAATGTGAACGGAGTCCTGCGCAGTGAGGGCCAATCACTGTGGGTCCTGATGGGGGGGATTCTGGGACAGGTATAACTCCTACTGACACACACACACACACACACACACACACACACACACACTGACCCTCCCTTCACCAGCTTCACACACACATCACATACAAAAGCCTGCCCTGCTTGGCTGAGAAATCACAGCTAATGCGCAGTCGAGTTTAGCTGGGCGTCTATGGTATGACCCTACAGTATATAACAGCACCAGCACAGCTAATGTGCTGTCGAGTTTAGCTGGGCGTCTATGGTATGACCCGTCTATGGTATGACCCTATATATAACAGCACCAGCACAGCTAATGTGCAGTCGAAGTTTAGCTGGGCGTCTATGGTATGACCCAGTATATAACAGCACCAGCACAGCTAATGTGCAGTCGAGTTTAGCTGGGCGTCTAACCAGCAGCACCAGCACAACTAATGTGCAGTCGAGTTTGGCTGGGCGTCTATGGTATGACCCTACAGTATAGTATATGGTATGACACAGCAGTCGAGTTTAGCTGGGCGTTTATGGTATGACCCTACAGTATATAACAGCACCAGCGCAGCTAATGTGCAGTCGAGTTTAGCTGGGCGTTTATGGTATGACCCTACAGTATATAACAGCACCAGCACAGCTAATGTGCAGTCGAGTTTAGCTGGGCGTCTATGGTATGACCCTACAGTATATAACAGCACCAGCACAGCTAATGTGCAGTCGAGTTTAGCTGGGCGTCTATGGTATGACCCTACGGTATATAACAGCACCAGCACAGCTAATGTGCAGTCGAGTTTAGCTGGGCGTCTATGGTATGACCCTACGGTATATAACAGCACCAGCACAGCTAATGTGCAGTCGAGTTTAGCTGGGCGTCTATGGTATGACCCTACAGTATATAACAGCACCAGCACAGCTAATGTGCAGTCGAGTTTAGCTGGGCGTCTATGGTATGACCCTATAACAGCACCAGCACGTATATCACAGTATATCACCAGCACAGCTAATGCAGTCGCATGGTATGACCCTACAGTATATAACAGCACCAGCACAGCTAATGTGCAGTCGAGTTTATGGGCGTCTATGGTATGACCCTACGTATATAACAGCACCAGCACAGCTAATGTGCAGTCGAGTTTAGCTGGGCGTCTATGGTATGACCCTACAGTATATAACAGCACCAGCACAACTTATGTGCAGCCGAGTTTGTGGGCAGGTATGACCCTACAGTATATAACAGCACCAGCACAACTTTGCAGCTTTGGCTGGGCGCCTATGGTATGACCCTACAGTATCACAGCACCAGCACAGCTAATGTGCAGTCGAGTTTAGCTGGCCGTCTATGGTATGACCCTACAGTATATAACAGCACCAGCACAGCTAATGTGCAGTCGAGTTTAGCTGGGCGTCTATGGTATGACCCTACAGTATATCACAGCACCAGCACAGCTGGGCGTCTATGGTATGACCCTACGGTATATAACAGCACCAGCACAGCTAATGTGCAGTCGAGTTTAGCTGGGCATCTATGGTATGACCCTACAGTATGTAACAGCACCAGCACAGCTAATGTGCAGTCGAGTTTGGCTGGGCGTCTATGGTATGACCCTACAGTATATAACAGCACCAGCACAGCTAATGTGCAGTCGAGTTTAGCCTGGCATCTATGGTATGACCCTACGGTATGTAACAGCACCAGCACAGCTAATGTGCAGCCGAGTTTGGCTGGGCGTCTTTATGGTATTACCCGGCAGTATATAACAGGGTCTGTAAAGTAAATGAAAGAGATGATAATGTATGGTAATCATGCCATGAAGAATATGCCCGTGCTCTGCCGCTTGCACAATGGCCGCCATAAATCACGTAATTATGAATGTACTGGCTTTAAGTAGAGTCATCTGTCAATGTGTCCTATACTACTGTCTCCTGCGCTCATTCATTTATCACACTTCCTGATGTCTCCTGCCACTTCCTGCTCCGGTACGCCTGTCCTCGGCTCGTCTCGGTGTTTACGGGACGTTTGTGCGTCGTGATGAAATCATCGCATGCCTCTGCTACTCTGTTGACTCCCTCTTATCGTGTTACCGTGGTCACCAGTCGCATGAATCTATTGTTACGGAGTTTTTTTTTTTTTTTTCCGGGCATTTCCTGATCTGTAATGGCTGTATGGAAATTTTTTGAGTTTTTTTTTTTTATATATATATATATTATTAACCAGTGAGTAAACATTCATAAACTGAGCACACATTCCTCTTGTCAGTACAAGCATACACAGTGTGCTGGAGTACTCTTCGTCGAGATTTTAAGGATTGCAGTGTCCCCAGCGTTAAAATCTGTCTACGCAGTTTGGTAATGTAATTTTTAGAACACTAATCTGATAGGACATGGCTGAATATTCCAGTTGTATTTGAGAGGTCATTGGTGTTATTTAAAGGGGGAGCTAACACTGCTCCGGCTGGTATTCATTGTTTTTCAGCTCTTAATTTATTACGGTTATCATCTGCTTAAATTTTTCTCACTTCAGCTGGTTAATTAAGTCCAAAGTGGGTCATGAAAATAAACCAGCGCCCCCTGTGGCCCGTCAGGATCAGGGTTGGCTACCCCTGATTTAGCAGAAACTAGCGGGGGGGAACCACTTAAGCGTTAGGAAATAATGGAAGTACAATTGCTGTTCTGGTTTCCGTAGAAACTGAACTCCCCGCCCATCTTGAAGGTGCCTAAAGAGCGAAAGCCGAGCAAAAAAGAAGGCGGTGCTCCAGGCAAGTCCTCCAATCTCCCTGCAGTCCTTTACAGGTAAGTCCCGCCCCCAACCTCCCTCATCCAATCACAGTGCCTGAAATAATACAATCATGTCTCTGTGGACGGAAGACGCAAACTGTGTCAACATGGTTCATCTTTAGTTCTGTGTGCACACTCTCTCTCTCTCTCTCTCTCTCTCTCTCTCTCTCTCTCTCTCTCTCTCTCTCACACACACACACACACACACACACACACACACGCACAGCTGTGGGATCTGTAAGAAGAATCAGGACCAGCACCTGCTCCTCCTGTGTGACACCTGTAAGCTGTATTACCACCTGGGCTGCCTCGACCCTCCCCTCACGCGCATGCCCAAGAAGACCAAGAACAGCTACTGGTGAGTGAGTGAGTGCGTGTGTGTGTGTGTGTTTGAGTGGGCGAGTGAGTGAGTGAGTGAGTGAGTGAGTGAGTGAGTGGGTGAGTGAGTGGGTGCGTGACTGAGTCAGTGTGTGTGAATGAGTGAGTGAGTCAGTGTGAGGGAGTGAGTCAGTGATTGAGTGGGTGCATGACTGAGTTAGTGTGAGTGAGTGAATGAATGAGTGATTGAGTGGGTGCATGACTGAGTCAGTGTGAGTGAGTGAGTGAATGAGTATGAGTGACTGAGTGAGTGATTGAGTGGGTGCCTGACTGAGTCAGAGTGTGAGTGAGTGGGTGATTTAGTGGGTGAGTGACTGAGTCAGTATGAGTGAGTGAGTGAATTAATAAGTGATTGAATGGGTGCATGATTGAGTCAGTGTGAGTGAGTGAGTGAGCGAGTGACTGAGTCAGTGTGAGTGAGTGAGTGAGTGGGTGATTGAGTGGGTGTGTGACTGAGTCAGTGTGAGTGAATGGGTGATTGAGTGGGTGTGTGACTGAGTCAATGTGTGAGTGAGTGAGTCAGTGTGAGGGAGTGAGTCAGTGATTGAGTGGGTGCATGACTGAGTCAGTGTGGGTGAGTGAATGAGTGAGTGATTGAGTGGGTGCGTAACTGAGTCAGTGTGAGTGAGTGATTGAGAGACTGAGTCAGTGTGTGAGTGAATGAGTGGGTGATTTAATGGGTCAGTGACTGACTCTGAATGAGTATGTGAGTGAGAGAGTGGGTGATTTAGTGGGTGAGTGACTAATTCATTGTGAGTGAGTGAATGATGGAGTGGGTGATTTAGTGGGTGAGTGACTGAGTCAGTGTGAGTGAGTGAATGAGTGAGTGATTGCGTGGATGCATGACTAATTCATTGTTGAGTGAATGAGTGATGGAGTGAGTGATTTAGTGGATGCGTGACTAAGTCAGTGTGAGTGAGTGAATGAGTGATTTAGTGGGTGAGTGACTGAGTCAGTGTGAGTGGGTGATTTTTTGGGTGAGTGACTGAGTGAATGAGTGAGTGATTGAATGAGTGACTGAGTCAGTGAGAGTGAGTGAGCGAGTGACTGAGTTAGTGGGTAATTTTTGTGAGTGAATGAATGAATGAGTGATTGAGTGGGTGCATGACTGAGTTAGTGTTTGTGAGTAAGTGAATGAATGAGTGATTGAGTGGGTGCATGACTGAGTCAGTTTGAGTGAGTGGGTGATTTAGTGGGTGCGTGACTGAGTCAGTTTGAGTGAGTGGGTGATTGAGTGGGTGCATGAATGAGTCAGTGTGAGTGAGTGAGTGAGTGAAGGAATGGGTGATGGAGTGGGTGTGACTGAGTCAGTGAGTGAGCGAGTGACTGAGTAAGTGTGAGTGAGTGAGTGGGTGCGTGACTGAGTCAGTGAGTGAGCGAGTGACTGAGTAAGTGTGAGTGAGTGAGTGGGTGCGTGACTGAGTCAGTGTGAGTGAGTGAGTCAATGTGAGGGAGTGAGTCACTGATTGAGTGGGTGCGTGACTGAGTCATTGTGAGTGAGTGAGTGAAAAATGGGTGATTGAGTGGGTGCATGACTGAATCAGTGTGAGTGACTGAGTCAGTGTGAGGTGATTGAGTGGGTGAATGACTGTCAGTGTGAGTGGGTGAGTGACTGAGTCAGTGTGAGTGAGCGAGGGACTGAGTGTGTGTGTGAGTGAATGAATGAGTGATTGAGTGTTTGCTGCGTGACTAAGTCAGTGTGTGTGTGTGAGTGGGTGATTTTGTGGTTGAGTGACTGAGTCAGTGTGAGTAAGTGAGTGAATGAATGAGTGATTGATTGGGTGCGTGACTGAGTCAGTGTGCGAGTGAGTGAGTCAGTGTGTGTGAGTGAGTGAGTGAGTGATTGAGTGGGTGCGTCACTGAGTCAGTGTGTGTGAGTGAGTCAGTGTGAGGGAGTGAGTCAGTGATTGAGTGGGTGCGTGACTGAGTCACTGAGTGAGTGAGTGAATGAGTGAGTGATTGAGTGGGTGCGTGACTGTCAGTGTGAGTGAGTGAGTGTGATTGAGTGGATGAGTGACTGTGTCAGTGTGAGTGAGTGAATGAGTGACTGAGTGGAGAGTGAATGATTAACCCCATCAAACTTATGGACCTGCTGTATTCAAACCTGTGGAACTTCTGAACTGTTTTAAATTATTGTACTGTAGATATCAAGGTGTCCAGCAATCCTAAATATACTGAGCAACAAAAGAAACACAAGTTTGCTAGTTAGTTAATGTTCTCTTATGGTTACTCAGTCAAAGTGACCGCAAAACAAAGAAAAGTTTGATGAAATAAGTGTAAATGTGCACGCGCTAGTAATAAATTTGAGTTTCTATAATAATTGCGCGTCTACTTATTTTCCGGTCTGTCTTTAATTAACTTGCGTTTCTTTTGTTGTTCAGTATATATCCTGCTGAATTACAAGGTGTAGTTCTAGATATTTTCTATTTGATGTAATGCTGTGGTCATTATAACATGGCATTCTGGGTTTTGGGATTTCGCTCAATATATTGTGATGTTGCTGCAGTGAAATGCTACGACCTGCAGAACAAGTGAGAGGTTAGAGTTTAAGGGGTTAAGGAGTTAGTGATGAGTGACTAGTGAAATGACTGAATGAATTACTGAATGAATGAACGATGCATCAGCGATAGATGAGGAAATGATAGTGACTGCATGAGTGCTGGAAGGCTATCTGTTAATTGGCAGTGAACTGAAGTGCTTCTGATTGGCCAGACTGGCTTCACACCTGACTCCCAGGTAATGGGAGGGTGGAAAACCAGCAGTTCTTGGACCTCAAGGACCGTGATTCGATAATCGCTAATTTAGCCCAAACTTCTCACTTTGCACTGTAGATGTTGCAGACTTAAAAAATACTCAAACAATATAAGTAAGGGTATAAAGTTATGAATCTCTGAAACACCCCAAAAAAGCCCCACCATATTTTGTATTAACATAACGGACTGTGAAACAGGAATTGCATCGTATCGCTCTCCTTTGGCAGATCTGTTTATCCACTTATGAACAGTAGTTCTACAGCAAAGGTCCTGCAGAACTGCTGTCGGCTGAGGAACAGTTCAGATGAAGTGTCTGCTGATCCGCAGCCTTGAGCATCGAGTCTGGTTTACATGGGAAATGATGGTCAAGTTGACCAAGACGTGGAAGGGAAACCTTGAGACTGTGACATCACTTCCTGTTTAATGCCACAACCCCACCCCTTCGCCAGGCAATGCTCAGAGTGCGACCAGGCCAGCAGCAGTGAAGCCGACATCGCCATGGAGACGCTCCCCGACGGCACCAAGAGGTCCCGGCGGCAGATCAAGGGACCAATCAAATTCATCCCTCAGGACGTCCCGCCGGAGCCCAAAAAGATGGCGGTCAGGAGCACGGTGAACCCCCACGGCACAGTGAGTGCCCCCCAGCTGATCAGTCCCTCAGTTAACGAGTCGTTTAATGAATCAGTCAATGGCTCTGTCAGTTGGGGAGTCTGTTTTTACCTCACAGCCCTTTATGGGCTGATGAGGTATTGTTATACTCTGCAGCGTGTCGGCGGGCAGCGACTCCATAATTTGTTTAGGCCATATCTCCGAAACTGTTAGCCACAGGAGCTTCAAATTTGATATGCAGGTTCCTTGTGAGGGGCAGGTGTGCAATGTAAGGGCCATCATTGGCTTTGACCTTTGACCTTGGCACAGTGACCCTGAACTTGAAAATTTTGTCCGGGCCATATTTCCAAAAGTACTGACCACAGCATCTTAAATTTGGTCTGCAGATTCCTTGTGAGACGTAAGTGTGCAGCGTAACCCCTTGTCTCCACCGGGCGCATTTCTGAAGCGTTTTTTACTCGCGCGTGTGACGCGGCAGATACGCTCTCATTTTTATCTTTGCAGCTGTCACCACTGGCTCCGTCAGGCGTGCGCTTCAGCTGCGCTTCACGCTTTAACGCGACCTGAAGCGTTTTTTACGCTTCAAGTGTATTTTTTCGACATTACGCGTAAAACGGAGGGTGACTCGGCTTCTCCTTTGCTGCTCGACGCCTCGTTTGAAATGATGCAGCAGCAAGACGGAGTAGGTGGAGACACTCGCTTCAGTGACGCATGAACGCTGTCGTCTCGCGAGCGCGTCGCTTGCATGACGCGCCCAGTGGAGACTAGGTATAAGGGTCATTAGTAGATTTGACTTTTGACCTTGGCATAGTGACCTGTGCCTTGGGTGTATACCGCTATTTATTAATAATTAGTTAAGGGCTGTGGGGCTCTCTCAACGCTCAGCTTTGGCTTGTTCATGTTTACAGTCATTGAGTCTGCTAGTCATGTCCTCCATCAGGGAGTTTGCCAATGAATTGATTGATTTGTATTAGTCTGTTGGTCAATTTGCAAATCTGGGTTGCTAAACCAATGAAGTTGTGAGTCTCTTAATCAATAAATCAACTGGCGTCTCAGTAAGTTGAACGATATGAGTGGCAATTTGTTAATCGAGCCATCACAATCTTAAATTTTTAGCTCCCCTGGACCACAGTTATAACTGTAAGCACAGTGAAAAGGGGGTGGATTTTAATTATGAATGCACATGCTGTGAAATCTTTATTGAATAGTAAAGATGTTATTAACGTAGGTAATGTGTTAATGTGGTTAGTTAAAAACAATGTTATAAATGCTGACTGTGTAAGTGTAGTTGGTTAAACAGGATGTAGTAAACACGGGCAGTTACCTTGCCTCCATTGTGCTCATTGTAGATATTCTAAAGCCCAACGCCCACTGGTGGCAAAGCAAAGCGTTGCGTCAAACGCCAAACATATTTAAAAGCCCACTGGAAGCGTCAGTAGCATCAATATTGACTGATGACAACAGAACCTAGAAGCAAGCCATGGTGTCACTCTCAAAATATTCTACAAGACAACGTTTAATTTTGAAAACGCCTGCCGTTAAAGCTTATTTTAAGTGATGGCAAAGAGCGACATTCAGGTTACTGTGCTCTATTCGTTATATACAGGCATAATTTTCCGCTTAAATTTAGCCATCTAGTAAATTAAGATTATGATTCACTTTACTTCATCCAGCAGTGAATTAGCTAGCTAGCTAACTTAGCAGTGTTAAATTCATATCCGTGTACCTTGAGTTAGGTACTGTCTAATTGTAGATCGCCTGATAACATAAATGCCCGCAAAATAACGGATTTCCTTTAAAAACTGCGACTTGGTTAAAAAGCAGTTATATCAGTTTAGACAACTGCATGTGAGGTTGCCGCTAAATGTGTGCCACCAACCATAACAAGGTGAAATTGTTAAATAACCTAAAAGACAAATGCGTTTTTATTGTGTTGACGCTCGAGAGATGTGACAGGGGCCAAAAATGAAAAACTGACGCGCATCACACGCCGCCAGTGGGCTTTGCTCCATTGAAATAAATTGACCTATTTCTTGATGCATGTCACACGCTGCCAGTGGGCATTGGGCTTAACCCCCAGCCTGTACTTGTCATCATGTTAACACATAATACTTGGTAATCATGTTAAATTAATAAACGCTGAGCAGATTTTGCTTTGTTTTTCTGTTTTATTCAGAGAACTAGAGGCCAGAAACGTAAACGCTTGTCCATCTGTGAGGAGGAGAAAGTGGAGGTAATTCGTCTTACCTCTTACCCCTTGACATCATGACCCCTGACCTCTGACCTTTCCTTATTGCTCTGTCCCATCGCTGACTCTGTTCGTGCCTGGCTGGCGTAAGCTGAAATAAATTCTGTTGCCCCTTGAATCTCGGAGCACTGATTGCAGTGATTGATGAAATGCTGTATTATACTTTAACACAAGTGGAAGATGCCTTTACAAACGGGAACCTTTGATAGTGGACCCTTTAAGGTGTCCGTTTACAGATCTGTGACTTGAACGATCTTCGCTGAACATTTTAACGCTGATATCACAACGGCTCCTAGTTACTGATGTCACAATGGCGCCTGGTAACTGATGTCACAATAGCTCCTAGTTGAGTCCCTTTATACTGAGAGTAGCGACAACTCAGTATTTGAACGCCATCTTGTTTCCATCTTTCAGTGTGCGTGCATGTGGCGCAGCGAGCTGTCAGACCACCCCCCCCAGGCAAGCACAGATCTACGTACAAAATAATAATAATATTAACAATAAGGGTCTTTACACACCAGATGCCTTTTTTTCGTGCGAGTACTGCGCACGATAAAACGTGCATTTATTTTCGCCATCGTTAAGATTGTCGCTCAGCTGTGCATAGTGCCTAACAACGCCCTTTAACCGTGACTACATTCTGAATATAGAACCGATTCTGGTGTCTTATTGCTAAATAAGCCCCGCAAACTAATGCACCCAAATCTGTGCTGCTTCACAAGCTAAACAAGCATAAAGTTTAGCTAGAGGCTCTCCTAGAGTGCAAACCCCCACCAAGGCAGCACAGTTGTAATCTTGCTGAGTGAACATGGCTCTAAAGAAATTTAAGGTTCATCGCATAACTGAAGTACTTTTCCCATAGCCCAGCTCATGACATATTTTTGATATTACCCTATATATCACTTTTGTGAAAATCACATTGGCTGAGAGCGTGGAGGGAATGAAATCGCTTGGCGTTACGTCTCGCTGTTTCTACTAAGCCAAACTGAATACCGAGTGTAACGTTGGTTGAATCGGTATGGCTCAGCGCCACTGGCATAACTAAGTTGATGTTACTTAGCTAGGCAGCGTGCACGCAATACTTTTTAAAAACCCATATGTAATAGTTTTTTTTACCCAGTGAGCTAACATTAGCTAGCTACTCAGTTGAATGAATTTAAGAAGCGTTGCTCATTCAGCCATGAATGTCTGTGACTCAGAGACTGAGTAAGCAGTGCGATGTAATTAGTGCAGGGCTAACATGCATTGGGCGCTAAGGGAAATTTCATAGTTATCGAATCTTATTTTCATTTTTTTGAGTTGGAATACTGTCCAAATGTTCTGACAATCATAATTTTTCAAGTAAAGAATGCGCAACCAGTGGTAACTCACATACACAAATTTGTTCCATCGTCAAGGCAACTTACCTGACCCAAAAACGAAGATGAAGTGGGTTTCCAGCTGATTGTGCTAACCTTCATTTCCCAAATCTGTCATCTTTTTGGATCAGAAGGAAATCTAAACATCTTAAACCCCTTCTCAGATCTATTGGTACCCGAAGGCACTACAACCAGTCATTTTTTCAGTTTTCAAAACACGAAATGCAGGGACGTAGTTGAATTCCTTAGGCATTAGTATAAATTGATCAACCTGATGGATACAAAATGGATCCATGTGTCACGTTACCAACTTTTTTTGGTACCCCCTATGTCGCTACCCTATGTCCCTCAGTATAAAGGGACTCTACCTCCTAGTAATTGATGTCACAATGGCTCCTAGTAACTGATGTCACGATGGCTCCTGGTAACTGATGCCACAATGGCTCCTGCTAACTAATGTCACAATGGCTCCTGCTAACTGATGTCACAATGGCTCCTGATAACTGATGTCACAATGGCTCCTGATAACTGATGCCACAATGGCTCCTGGTAACTGATGCCACAATGGCTCCTGCTAACTGATGTCACAATGGCTCCTGCTAACTGATGTCACAATGGCTCCTGATAACTGATGTCACAATGGCTCCTGATAACTGATGCCACAATGGCGCCTGATAACTGATGTTTCAATGGCGCCTGGTAACTGATGTCACAATGGCTCCTACTTACTGATGTAACAATGGCACTTGGTAACTGATGTCACAGTGGTGCCTGGTAACTGATGTCACAGTGGTGCCTGGTAACTGATATCACAATGGGGCCTGGTACCTGATGTCACAATGGCACTTGGTAACTGATGTCACAATGGCGCCTGGTAACTGATATCACAATGGCTCCTAGTTACTGATGTCGCAATGGCTCCTGGTTACTGATGTGGGTCACTCCATACTAAACTGTACAATTCACTGTGTTGTATAAGAATGATCAGTAAAATTTTTTCTAAGAGAATAAAATGATTTGCATTGTTCGTGTTTATTCACTCCCAGATTGAAGATATACATAAGAAAAAATCTGAGTCATCGGTCCAACAACACAGCAGAAAAAGTGGTTTCCTGATGTCAGCCAAGGCATTGTGACGGACATGTTTTGTTACAAAATTTGGCAGCCAACTTCATGAAATGCTCATGACTTGTCTGTTGATACTTCGACAGAAAGTGAAATGAAATATTGCAGAGAAATACCCATAATAACGGTTTCATTTGTCTGCACTAAATTATCGGGACTCATCTGATCAGAAATGCAATTTGAAATGACCGTCGTGGGCGTTACCAGTCGGGTCCTCACGTGTTACGTCCATCCCCGTGGGTTAATTTGCACAATGTATGCAAATGGCGTAAAGATGACCTTGGCAAAATAAGGTACTCACTTCCTGCATCAAAATTTCACAAGGCGTCAGACAATCATATATACCATGCTTTTAAAAATAATGATTGAAAAAGTAATTTTTTTCCTTGTCCTAATATTGTGTTACGACCATAAAAACATAAACAATCTGTGTGCTATCACCATAGACTGTATAAAAAGATGGTGGGTCTGAAAGGTGAGGCCAATGCGGAAATTGAATTCCATTTAATGGCCAGCAGATGGCGACGTCGGTGGTTGCAGAATTGGAAAAGGTGTATTTGAATTTTCATCACCATTGCAACACATTTGTACAGTTTAGTATGGAGTGAGCCATGTCGCAATGGCACTTGGTAACTGATGTAACAATGGCTCCTGGTAACTGATGTCACAATGGCTCTTGGTTACTGATGTCGCAATGGCGCCTGGTAACTGATGTCACAATGTCACCTGGTAACTGATGTCACAATGGCTCCTGGTAACTGATGTCACAATGGCTCCTGGTAACTGATGTCACAATGGCTCCTGATAACTGATGTCACAATGGCTCCTGGTAACTGATGTCACAATGGCTCCTGATGACTGACGGCAGTGGAGCTGCAGAACTCTGGCTCATGAAAAAGTTCTGAGGATTCTGCTCTTGAGAGCAGACAAGCGGACGGGATGGGCCGATAGCTGGAGTATCTGCTCTATCTGTAGAATCAGTGAGGTGATTGGCTATTTTGCTGCGTTGCCTTAGGAACCGCCGGCAAGGGAGAGGAGACAGCGGCAGACAGCCCTGCAGAAAAAGCCCAAAGCAGACGATACCAGAACTGAGTGTGCTACCTGCAAAGGCCCCGGAGATAATGAGAACCTGGTCAGGTGTGTTTACCTGTGTGTGTGTGTGTGTGTGTGTGTGTGTGTGTGTGTGTGTGGGAGTGATGCGTTTACATGTGTGTCTGTGAGTGTTTGTGTTTACCTGTTATGGGCGTGTGTACTTGTGAGAGCGATGTGCTGACCTGTGTATGTGTGTGTGTGTGAGAGTTTTTTGTGTTTCTGGGATGTTGTTTTATCTTGCTGTATGTTTATGTGTTTGTGTATGTGCATTTAGTTGTTTGTATGAGTGCAAGTGCTGGTGAGAATTCTGCTTGTGTGCATTTACTGTGTGTGAGAGGTGTGTGTTCATGTCTGTCGTGCGAGTGTGTGAGCGTACATGTGTGGGAAGGTGGCGTTTTGTGAGAGGTGTGTGAGTGTGTGCAGGCGTGTGTGTCTGTGTGTGTAGTGTGTGTATGTGCGTGGGAAGGTGGCATCTGTGAGGGGCATGTGTGTGTGTGTGTGTGTCTGCATGTGCGTGAGTGCGAGTGTGTGTATGCGTGTGTGGGAAGGTGGCGTCTGAGGGGTGTGTGTGTGTGTGCGCGCGCGCGCATGCGTGCTCGTGTATGGTGTGTGTGCACGTGTTTAGGAAGGTGGTGTCTGGGAGAGGTAGGTGTTTGTGTGTGTGTATGTGTGCATGTGGGTGAGAAGGTGGCGTCTGTGAGAGGTGTGTGTGTGTGTGTGTGTGTGTGTGTGTGCGTGCGTGTATGTGTGCTCGTGTATGGTGTGTGTGTGGGTGGGAAGGTGGCGTCTGTGAGAGGTAGGTATGTGTGTGTGTGTGTGTGTGTGTGTGTGCATGCATGTGTGTGTGCTGTGTATGGTGTGTGTGTGGGTGAGAAGGTGGCGTCTGTGAGAGGTAGGTGTGTGTGTGTGTGTGTGTGTGTGTGTGTGTGTATGGTGTGTGTGTGGGGTGAGAAGGTGGCGTCTGTGAGAGGTAGGTGTGTGTGTGTGTGTGTGTGGGTGTGTGTGTGTGTGTGTTTTGGGAAGGTGGCATCTGTGAGAGGTAGGTGTGTGTGTGTGTGTGCTCATGTATGTGTGTGTGTGTGTGTTTGGGAAGGTGGCATCTGTGAGAGGTGGTGTGTGTGTGTGTGTGTGTGTGCTCATGTATGGTGTGTGTGTTTGGGAAGGTGGCGTCTGTGAGAGGTAGGTGTGTGTGTGTGTGCTCATGTATGGTGTGTGTGTGGGTGGGAAGGTGGCGTCTGTGAGAGGTAGGTGTGTGTGTGTGTGTGTGCTCATGTATGGTGTGTGTGTGTGTGTTTGGGAAGGTGGCGTCTGTGAGAGGTAGGTGTGTGCGTGTGTAGGTGTGGGTGGGCCTGTCCTGTGGTAATTGAAGTTCAGTCTTCATTAAGGATAGTGCTGAGATCAGGGGGAACTCATTATTGATTGGCCTGAGTCTCTCTCTCTCTCTCTCTCTCTCTCTCTCTCTCTCACACACACACTCACGGAGGAATCCTTCTTCATAAGAATTTCTTTAAATAAACCAGCCTTTTACCTTTCACTGGCTTCTTTTCAGTAACTGAGACTCTTTGTATTCGGTCATGTTTATGATTCAAAAGTGCCAGCGGGAGCTTATCTTCTCTTTGACTTGCTCAGAATAAACAGCTCCCGTGTTACCGATTAAAGCACAGTGCTTATCGTTACCGAGCCTGCCTTTTCTCTGTTTAACCAGAACTTTCTGGACTGGCCATGAATTACTGGTGTTGTTTTGGCTGGTTCCCAGGGCGATAGTGATTCGATTCAGCTTTTTCAAAACCCCACCCGTTTTGGTGTTTAATACCAATGCCCTGTTTTTATTTTGAAAATTATAGTGGTGAAAAGACCTGGTGCGACCGGGAGTCTGGTGCCCTGGAAACTTGTGCACACTTTAGAGGAAAAACCCTGAAGAAGGTGTTAAAAGTTGTGGGTGTAACACTGATCTTTCCATTTGAATTCTTGCAAGCTCAAAACTAAAGAACATAAAATGCCTTCATTCTCCTTCTGACTGAAAAAAAAAATACACTTGATAATGCTTATGTGCACCTTATGACTAAAAATACTCCGTGAAATTAGAAATCTGTCTGGTTTCTCGACTGTTGTTTTGGTTTTGCCCTTTAACAAAAAGTTAATCTGAAGTTAATGTTTCAGTTGATCGCTATTAGAGCTTTCACTTTATCGTCGTCATAATTTTTTTGTGTTAGAAATATTTTCTTCTCCTTTGATCAAGCGTGTTGAGAAATTCACATAATGTGAATTTCTTATGAATATTTTCATCTCAAGAATTGGAAAAGATGCTCGTCTGTGATACTCCTGCAGTTCTCCTCAGTTCATATGTCCAGAGCGTTAATGTCAGTGCTGTTCTTTAGCAAACAGTGGACTCCTGAATTGTTGGCAGCCTTACTGGAAATACACAAAAAATTAAATTAAAAAAAAAAAACATTGTAGAGAGAAATTCAAAATGGCGACGTGAGAAATACTGCTCTCTGTGAATGTCTCAGTGGAATCGATCAAAATTATCTATGGCCCCAGAGTCTATAGAAGGGTTGCACGGCATAGGCCTTTTCTGATGCCAAGACGCCGCTTGAGCTGAAGGTCATTTAAATTATGACTGGACAAGGGTGCTGTGGTCAGATGAGACCAAAATTGAAAGTTTTTTTTTTTTCCTTTGATTCAGCATCTGCAGATTTGGTGTCAAAATGGGGGTGCATTCAAGGGAAGGCACCTCACACCCTCAGTGAAATATGTTGGTGGATCTGTGATGTTTTGGGGCTGTTTTAATTCCAGAGGAATAGTGGCGCTGGTTAGAATCAGTTGATGAAAAGGTTCCATCAACTGTTAGGCAATTTAGGCAGACTATCGTGTTGCCAGAAGGTTGAGACTTGGTTTATGGGTGGACTTTCCCTATTTTCCCAACAGTGACCCAAAACACACTTCAAAATCCACACACAAATGGTTCCTGGACAACAAAAAATTTCTGTGATGGCCATCTTAGTGACCAGACCTAAATCTGACTGACAACCTTTGTGCCAAACTGAGGAGGGCAGTTGATGAGTGCAAATCCATGAATGTGACTGATTTTGAGAGGATCTGCTCAGAGGAATGTTCCAGAATCCCTCCAAATGTGTGCCATTACCTTTTCAAACAGCACAGGAAAATACTCCATACCACTGCCAGAGGTAGCTGCACTGAGCTCTGAGCCAGGGGTGCCAATAATTATGAAACCTTAGCTCTATTTTACTCTTACTGTCTACCAGAGGCAGTGCCTAACACTGGATGTTATCCATCTCACGCATGCACAGGTGGAGTATTATGTATTAACATAGTCACTTGTGACATGGGATGACGTAGGGCAGCCCCTGCTATAGCCGCCTGCATTACCTTCCTAGATGTCCCTTGTATCTTCTTGCTGGTAACAAGCGAATGCAGGAATGTTTACTTTTGATAGCTTGAGTAAAGCAGATAGTCTGTGACTTTTGCTGGTAGCCCTGTAACTGAATGGGTGAAGCTACAGATTCCGTCCTCCAAGGGTTGTGATTGTCATTTACGGCTAAATGTTCACTTGCAAACATAGCTGATAGCTGGTCCTTTCGCCGATAAATCTGAACACCTTAAGTTTGGTGGAAGCATGGGCTAATGCTAGTCTGCGCTAGCTTTGAAGCTGCTTCTGAGCTAATTGATGCTTCTTTTTGAGAGGGACCTGTTTTCGGGTTACCTCTAAAGTTCACCCGCTGAAGCTAAGTGTTTGCACTTGCAGCAGTCCGTGAAATAAAAGTTGGGATTTTTGTAGCCAGTTCAGTTCCATTGCAGTCTTGTGCGGAATTTGGGTTTCTTGCTCTTTGCGCTTGTTGCTATGAGCATCTTCATTCTAGAATTGCCTGTCGCTTGGACAAGAGTGACGTCCAATAGATGTAATAGCTAGTAACATGCTACTTGAGATTTTGCAACGACTCCGCTGAGTAACGTTGAGCATTAGCTTCTGGCCATTTATGCTGAGTGCACATAATTGCCAGTCCTGCATGGCTCCGCTGCTAGCGGCAGATCGACATGATGCCCTGCATACCTCAGTGTTGCTCACCTGAGGGCAGGGTTTGCTGGAAGAGGGCTAAGAAAATTGACCATTTGGTGGCTGAAGTCAACACACTGACCTCAGACAGTGGAGATTACTGAGTTGCTTCTTAATTTTCAGATGGACTGGGGTACGCCGACCAAGGGGGACAGCCAGCAGGTTTGGGCCCGTGCCCTGCCAGAATAGGAGGAAGATGCTCTGTCTACAAGGGCTTCCTGTAGCCAATACGATATGGACAGCTCTGAATGGGGTGAGGTAGGGGGCTCCACCCATGGCTCTGAAACCAGCTCCCAGAACACAGGAAGTGGGTCTGGGGTAGGTTTGGAGACCTCGGTTAAGCCTGTGGTCCCCAGGGCATTAGCATGCCTAGGGCTGGATGAGACGCTGGCAGCGAGCATTCCGACCAGCACATTCTTTCGGTGGGTTTCGCCTCAAGCTGCTTTTTCTGTACCGCCCTCCCGGCATATAATGAGAACTCCACAGATGCTTGCCACATCCTAGAGCTTTTTCTCACCACACCAGAGACAGTCTGGCCTTGGCTTCCATGCAGAATGCCAGCTGTATAGCCATCCATTGCCTCTCTCATTGTTGCTGCTGAGGCAGTCTTGAGGCCTGAGGCTCACTGGCCCAAGCCCCACTGTCCATTACTGTCGAGTTTCTTACGTAGTGTTACGATACAGTGGCACAAATGTGCCGTGTTAGCAACTCTTTTTCCCACCTCGTTTTGACTTTGTCCGAGTCCTTGCAGATCTCCAGTGTGGACATGTCTGTCCAGAGTCTCTGTGATGCATCTCTGCAGGCATTTGCCTTCATAATCAGAGAGCTTAGGCGGCTAATGTCAACACTTACTCTGACTCGCGGCCAGGTATGGTTGGCCCAGTCTCCACTTCACGGAGATGTGCCGGAGGACCCTTTGTACTCTCCCTGTGGTTCTGGGGGAACTTTTTGGGTCAGCAGCTTGACAAGCCTTGGAGTGAGGAATCCAGGCGAACCAGGCTTGGCAACAGTTCACTAGCCTTTGCGGAGCTACACCCCTCCCAAGACAACGACCCGCACAAGGTGAGGGCACCAACTGTCCCCAGCTTACAGTTCTCCCTGATAGCTACCCAAGAAGCTTGAAACCCTTTGAGCAGCCTGATTACCACCACCAGGCTTCCATGCGGCCCACATCTCAGATTTTAGGGGGGACCGGGGATCGCGGAATTGCCCCTCAAGGGCCCAAAAGGCCAGGGGGGCAGGCCCTGAGGGTTTGGGGCCGGCTGTTGGACTCTTTTCAAGCAGCACCTCAGCTGCCGGCAAAGCAGTGCTACAAACCCCTGGGTGATGGCCACGCTTTCCCTGGGGTACAGTCTTCTACTCCAAAGCCAGCCCCCAGTTTTCAGCAGGATCAGGCTGACAACAGTCAGCGATCCCACAAAGCGCCAGACCCTCAGCCAGGAGATATCTACACTTCTGGAGAAGGGTCCCATTGAAGGCACAGATCTTCACTCACAGCAAGTTGGGTTCTATTCAATTAAATTTTCCAAAAAGGGGGGATGGTTTTGCCCTATAACAGACTTACGAGGGCTGAACAAACTTCTGAAAATGTTGCCCTTCCACATGCTTAGTACAGGAGATGTACTCCGAGCCGTAACATCGAAGAGTTGGTTCACAACAGTGAATTTAAAGGATGCATATTTTCTCGTCCTAAGATTGCTGCATCACGGGCAGTACTTGCACTTTGCATTCGAAGGGCAGGCCTATCAGTTTAAGCTACTTCCATTTGGTTTAACCCTGGGCCCCACGGGTCTTCTCAAGGTGCATGCAGGCAGCGCTCACACCGATGCAAGCCAGGGGACTGCAAATTCTCCACCACTTGGACGATTGGCTGATTTGTGGTCCGAATGAAGAATGGGCAGAGCTGGACTCTGCAGCCATTCTAAGCCATGTGACAACGTTGGGTCTCACTGTCACTTAGGCAAAGAACAGCCCTCATTCCCTGTCAATAGGTAGTGTTCATTGTGGCAACCCTGGACTCCCCCCGGATGCTTGCTTTCCCAAGTCAACAGCAAATTTGAGGTCATACTCCAGCTGCTCCTCTGTTTCCAGAGGGGCAGGCTGTTGAGGTACAGCCAATTTCTCAGACTGATGGGGATGCTCATGTTCGTGATGTCAGTGGTGCCGCTGGGCCTGTTGAACTTGCGGCCGTTCCAAATTTGGATCAATGACCTCCACCCAGATCCGAGTTCACAAAGATCTAAGAAAGTTAGAGTGTTCAGCCGATGTCTCCTGACCTTACAGTCATGGGGGGAATGAACATTCCTGACCAAAGGCATCTCCATAAGTTCAATCCCCTCACCATCTGAGGCGGTGGTGAGCAACGCATCACCCTCCGGATAGGGAGCAGTTTGGAGGCACAGAGCTGTGAGGTGACTCTGGAGTGCACAGGAGATGGCAAAACACACACATGTTCTCGAGCTCCGTGCTTTACATTTGGCGCTCCAAAGATCCCTGCCATATCTGAGCGGCAGGCATGTCCTGGTACAATCTGACAGCAGGTTGGCTGTCTACCATGTCAACCGCCAAGGCAGCACCGAGTTGACCCAGTCATTGCGGGTAGCTCAACGGCTTCATCTGTGGGCTTTACCCCACTCTCTCAGCCAAAGGACCAAGTATCTGCCAAGGTTACAGAACATAGTGGCTGACATCCTCCTCTGTCAGAAAATTCCTTCAGGGGTGTGGCGACTCCACACAGAGGCAGTGAAGGCAATACGGGGCAGATATGGCACAGCAGAGGTGGACCTGTTTGCGTCAGAGTCTTTAGCATATTGCCCCCTTTGGTTCTCTCAGATTGAGGCATCGAGTCTGTTGGCACAAGATGTTCTGGTGCATCCATGGTCAGATTGCCCACTTTATGCCTTGCCACCATTTCCCCTGATAGGGATGACTCAGTACAGAGTTCAGCGAAGCAACCACAGACTTCTGTTGGTTGCCCCAAAGTGGCCAGGGAGACCCTGGTTTAAGGTGATGTACAGGCTTATGGACGGCAATCCATGGTGCCTGCCCAGGGGGCAGGACTTGCTCTCGCAGCTGGGGGCCAAATCCGGCATCCGAATCCGGAACGCCTGCAACTGTGGGTATGGCCCCTGAGGGGCCTGACCTGCTCCTAATGGCATATGACCAGAGGTAGTCGCAACCATCATGAATGCAAGAGCTCCTTCCACTAGAGCACTTCATGCGAACAGGTGGAAGATATTTGTGGAGTGGTGCATATCTCACGGGGTGGTTGGCGAGAACGCCTCTGTGCCAGTAATACTGCGTTTTTTGCTATCCTAGTTAGAAAAGAATCTTGCTTCTTCCACTTTGGGAGTCTCCTTGGCTGCAGTTTCAGCCAGGCATGTTGTAGACGATAACCAGACTATCATCACCCAGTTCCCAGGTCTCCTCATGGGATCTACCTCTCGTACTAGAGGCCTTTTATCTGCTCCCGCTTCGAACCTCTGGGAGAGTTGGGGCTGAAGCCTCTTTCCGCAAAAGTTGCCTTTCTTCTGGTGATGTCATCAGCAAAGCGCATCAGTGAGCTTCATGCCTTGTCGATGAGGGAAGCTTGCATACGCTGGAACACGGACGGCACAGGGGTTTCCCTTTAGTCCGACTTGCCATTCTTCCCAAAGAGACAAATGCTGGCCCATTTTAATCAGGTCATTGAACTGGCTGCATATGACCCCTCAGATGTTTGAGGCGAGGTAGCCAGGTCAGCGAAGCTACTCTGCCCGATGAGGGCCTTGAGGCACTATAAACAGGCAACCGCTGGGCTCCCCCGCACTGATAGCCTGTTTATCTGCTGCAACGGCCATAGGAAAGGTCACACCCTGTCTAAACAGAGACTTTCCACATGGATTGTTGAAGTCATTGAGGAGGCATACAGGTCAACGGGGCTGCCTTTGCCTCTCCAGGTCAGGGGCCGCTCCATCGGGAGTGTCTCCACTTCCTGGGCAGCACTACGAGGGGTGCCTCTGAGTGAGATTTGTGCTGCGGGCACTTGGGCATCACCACGTACCTTTGCCCATTTCTACAGGGTCAGTGTCACTGCTGCTCAATTGGTGGCAGCAGCTGTCCCGCAGGCAGCCACAGGCTGTTCCCGCTAAGGTGGGTACTGGATTTCTTGTGACTATGTTGGTAAGAGTCATCCTGTGTTAAGCATAGCCCCTGGCAGTCAGTAGGAATGAAATAGAACAAGAGTTACGAACGTAACTACGGTTCTATTAATTCAGGATGTCCGCCAGAGTTCTCTGTCCCTCAGAATCTTGGCGAGAAGATTCTGTAGGGGGACATCTTGGAGGATGATGTAGGTGCATATAGCGGCAGCTGCCTGACAACATCCCATGTAACGTGATTTGTTTATACTAAATACTTGACCTGCGCATATGCGAGATGGATAACATCCAATGTTAAGCACTGCCTCTGGCGGTCAAAAAGAATTCATGGAACCATAGTTACACATGCAACTCTCGTTTCGCCAGATTTGTTTTCATGAAATACATGCACGATTTTGGGTGCTACAATTGGAACATTAGTTTGACGGTATTTTTCCATGTTTTGGCTCATTCAGTTTGTGTCTATAGTGCTTCTATTTGTGTAGTGTTATTGGTGCATTTCCAATTGGGGGTGCCAATAATTCTGGGGAATGGACTGTTCCACTGTTTATTTTATTTATTTCATTGGGATTATCGATCTCAGTGCTGCCAAGAATCTTAGTCTTACCTTCCATTAACAATTCATGCCCTCCCTGTAGTGCCAGACATGGTAACCAGTGACCACACCTTTCATGGTTGCCAGATGATGGAGTATTCGATGGAGGTGGGTATATACTGGGTGGTGGGGCCTGCGCAAGCCACCGTTTTTGCGGGATCATGCATGACGTTGGGCTAGATCGCCATTAACAATTCTAATTTCATTACGTTACTAGTACGCAATTTATCGCTATGAATTATATACCCTGAGGAATATGAATACGAATTTGGCTGTACGTGCCATACTGGCGAACAAAGAATTTAACATTAGAGAGAGAGATGTTACACTGGAGCATCAGTGCAAAGATTTTTGGCGAGAGAACCTGGCTGGACATTAAGCATGGCCTGGACCAGTTGAATAATTTATTGTGTGCCCAATTAAGTTTGCATTCTAATTCTTATGGACACCGTGTACTCTTTTTAACACAGGTTATGTTGAAATTTTGCCGTGGTATGTATTGTTATATTCAAAAATTTAAAATCTGTCATAAATATTTCAGCCCCACATTATGTTACATTTAGCTTGTACTGTCATTCAACGCGCGCACAGTTTCTCCCAGTGTAATGAAGGGTTAAAGGCCTTTCTCAAGGGTCTAACTGCTTTAGCCTAGCTGGCTACTAGCTGCATCAATGTGGGGGTGCAGGCTGTGTGTGCATTTGTTTGTCTGATCTTGGTGGTTTTTAATCCTCCAGGAACATTTCCCAGAATTGCTCACTTCTGTCATCTTGGCAGGAACAGAACAGCATGGATTTTTGTCGAAGTGATGTTAATAGTTTGTTGTTGTTGCTTGCACTTGTAGGGTTGTGGTCAAAATTTGCTCTTTGCGTTGTCATAATTGCAGGGAGTGTTTGAAGTCAGGAGTTATGGGTAGAGCTGAGAGCACATTTTGGGGGTGATGTTTTTCGGCTTGGCCCTGATGTTTTGTGATCCCAGAGTATAATATCGGGGGAGAATAGCAATCACTTTGTCCGTATGTCTGTTTGTCCATCCATCTGTCTGTACGTTTGTAACCTTTTTTTCTGGAGGATAACTTGACAACCATTTGGATATTTTCCAATAAAACTTGGCACACACATCTACTGTGTGCTGGAGTTGAGCCTTGTTTTATTTTGGAATTTTTATATTGATTGACCACTAGGTGTAGTTAATGTTTTGTCCTATAACTTCTGAACCACTGGTCTAGTGAGATACCTTAATTGTCATTGTATAAAACAACAGAACAGTAAAGTGTCTCCCTAAACCACATAGTCCAAAAAATATTGTAGCAATTTTTTTTTTCCCTAGAATTTTGTGGAGCCACATCAACTGATCCATATAAGCCACGCCAATTTAGAATCTATGCAAAACCATTTAAACTCTGTCTTCTCCTACATGGTGCGACCAGTCCTCTTGAAATTTGGTGTTCAATTTCTTCAGACCAAGATAATTTCATGTTATGGACACAAAGCTGCTGTGTTAATAGACTTGGCTACACTTAGCCGATGAATTTTGTGGGCGTGACCTCTATTGATATAATTAGCTGTAACTTTTAAATGCAATGTCCAATCATAACCAAACTTAAGATCCCTCATCTACAGGTTGTTAGACCCAAGTATGTGGAATTTGGTGTAAATCTGCCCTAAGGTGGCACTAAAGCAAACAAATAATCAAAATCAGTAGCCAGATCAACTTAAAATTTTGCAGGCATGGTCATGGGTTTTATCCATATCTGTACGTACTGATTGTTCAAACAAGATGACAGCCAATCACATTTCGAAATCCATTCTACTCCGACAAGTTATCGCGTATCATCAGGAAGCTTTACCAGATTATTTGGGATGTGTGAAAGGCCATTCAGTCATATGCTGGAGTTCTGCCTTTTGATACTGTGGAATCAGATGTATTTAAAATTTTGCGAGTCTGAGGACATATTATGCCTTCCTCTGATGGCTCTTGTGCTTTTTTGTGACGTTTACATTTTTGGTCTGGGGGTGATATTCATGGTCGTGGTTCTGTTATGATGTATGCAGTCGTGGTTTGGGGGTGAGTTGTGGTCTGATCTTTTTTGAGGTTTTGGGATTTTTTATGCTTTTATGGTGTAGAGTTTGGGGATAGCCATGGTTTTGGTTTATTTCAGTCGGTAACGTTGAGCCTTGATATGGGGGTGGAGTTCACAATTTTGGGCGTGATCGGTAGAATCATGATTTTTGGTTCCATATTGATAGTTTTTGGGTGATGTGTATAGTCTGGGTTTCTGGGGTTGGTAATTCTGGTTTTGGGCGATGTTAATAGTAAGGATTTTTGGGATGGATGTTTGTGGTTTTGGGCTGATGAATAGAATCAGGATTTTGGGATCCTTGTGTGAGGTTCTGGAGTGGTAGTCAGGTTTTGGGGTGGATGTTTCTGGTTTTTGGGTAATGCTTTTTGGGATTAATGTTTGTGGTTTTGGGGTGATAAATAAAAATGGGATTTGGTGTCCATGTTTGAGGTTTTGGGGTGGTGTATATGTATTCTGGGTTGGGTGGATGTGGTTTTGGGGTGATTTTTATATTCAAGGTTTTTCGGGTTGATGTCTATGGGTGTGTGTGATGTGTAGAATCAGGTTTTTTGGGTCCATGTTTGAGGTATTTGGGTTGTGTGTATGTAGTTGGGTTTTGGGGTAGATGTTTCTGACTTTGGGGTGATGTCTGGAGTCAGGGTTTTTGAGGGGCAATGTTTTTAGTTTTGGGGTGTTGTATAAATAGTCAGTGTTTTTGGGGGCAATGATTTTGGCTTTGGGATGATTTTTATAGTTTCAGTTTTTTTGGGGGGGGCTGTGTTTCTGGTTTTGGGATGATGTTTATAGTCAGGGTTTTTGGGGGATGTTTGATGTTTATAGTGGTTTTTTGGGGAGGATGTTCGGGTTTGATGTTTACAGTCAGGGTTTTTGGGGAGGACGTTTGTGGTTTTGGGGGTGATGTTTATAGTCAGGTTTTTGGGGTGGATGTTTTGGGGTGATGTTTACAGTTTTTGGGGTGGATGTTTGTGGTTTTGGGGTGATGTTTACAGTCAGGGTTTTTGGGGAGGATGTTTGTGGTTTTGGGGTGATGTTTATAGTCAGGGTTTTTGGGGTGGATGTTTGTGGTTTTGGGGTGATGTTTACAGTCAGGGTTTTTGGGGTGGATGTTTGTGGTTTTGGGGTGATGTTTACAGTCAGGGTTTTTGGGGTGGATGTTTTTCGGTATAAGGTGTGCCCTGACTCTGTCTGTCTTTACATTGCACAGGTTGTGAGATCCGGGGCCCCCAACCCCTAAAACACACCCCACTCCGGACAGACACCCCGCCGTTGGCTAGAGAGGCAAAATTTGGGCGTTTGAAGATTTCTATCGAGGGGCAGAGGGCAGGACAGGGTTAAAGAGGGCGAAGTGACGGACTGCCACCTCCGACCAACACCCATCCCCTTCCCACGTCAACCCCAAAAAGCGGCCTCGCCATGGACACCTGGACATGGCTTACAGACAGTCCAAAAAACAAACAAAAAAACAAAACACACTGGATTTATTCCGTGGAAACGCTAAACTCGAGCTTGTGAGAGCTGTCTGGATGCCATCATGGTGCTTACAGTGGATTTATCTCTTGGATGTTTTTGTGGACTGTCAGACGCCATAATTGGGGTCTTTTTGGGTGGATGTTCGGGGTGATTCTGGTTGGATATTTTGTGTGTTTTGGGGTGGATGTTTTGTCTTTTGGGGTTAGTTTTTGCGAGGTGTTTCAGTGGATGTTAGGGATGTTTTTGGTAGATTGCAGCCCCGTCTCACCATCTGGAACTTCCATCTGTTTTTCGCGAGCGTCAATCTTGGATCTCGGTTTTCACAACTCCCTTCCCGAGACGCTAGGAATTCTGGGACTGTGCGCTTTGGCATTGGACTGAGATGTCTTTGGCACTGCGGCACTTTCGCTTTCCCATCGATAGCCTCGCTGTCTTCGCCCCCAGATCACCCCTGGAACTTGCCAGTTGATTTCAACCAATGGGACTGCCTTATTGATTGTGAATGGAGTCACGTGACTCATGCACCTGCTTTTGATTCACTCGTACTGCACTGATTGGTGTCATGTGATCAGCGCACCTGCTCCTGCGGGCAGAGACTGTTGGACCTGAAAGCACTCGAACTGCTAGCCTTTGTGGTTGTGATTTGCTGTGGGTTAGTTCTGGTTGATGAGATTGTGTGATTGCCTGTAGGAGTAATGCTCTAGCCTGTGGTATACGTAGATATAATTTGTCATAATTATAGTTACGGTTATTATTAGCTTTTAGGAGTACCTAGGGCCTCGTGTGCAAATGCCAGGAATACCTGTTGTGTGTGTTTGCACGTGCGCATGTGTAAGATGGTGTCTGTGAGAAAGGTGTGTGTGTGTGTGTTTGCGCATGTGTCCAAGAGATAAGATTGAAGGCTTGAGTGTGTGCTTGAGTGCCTCAGCTTGAGTGTGTGCGTCCAACTAGCCTGTTCGATTGTGTTGCTGTAACCTGGTCTCTTGTGTTAGATTGTGTTCTTGTAAACTAGTCTGTTGTGGTAGATTGTGTTCCTATAACCTGAATAAACTCTATGGATCCTGAGGTCTGCTTCTGTTGTGTGGTCATGTGACCCCTGAGCACACGAGCACCCCCTTCTCCAGAAAACAGCCGAAAATGTAAAGGAAAAATAACGTAGTGTGGAGTGTTGCTTTGGTAATGACAGATTCTATAAACTCACCAGATACTGCACTTCACCACTTTTCCGCTGTTTTTTTGGACGAATACTCAGTGTCTTGAGTGGCTTAAAAATTAAATTAACTAGTTACCTGGGAACCTAGCTACATAGAGTGGGCTCAAAAATTACTGGCACCCCTCACTGGCACAAATAATACTTCTAAATATTCTAAAAAATATATTTACAGAGAAACTGTAAATAATGTGAGAAATACTGTACGATATTAATGTTCCAATGGAACCAACCAAATGATTTAATTAAAAATGAATTTCCTCCAAATCAAGGTTTCACAATTAATGGGGCACCCTTAAAGATTCCATTTCATCTACAACCCCAATTCCGAAATAGTTGGGACAAAGTGTAAATTGTGAATAAAATCAAAATGCAATGACTTACAGATCACATGAGCCAATATGTTATTTACAATAAAACATAGATAACATTTCAAATGTTGTAACTGAGACATTTTACATTTTTATCCACAAAATGTGCTTATTTCAATTTTTTTTGCTGCAATGTCTCAAAAAAGTTGGGACACAGGCAAAAAAAGGGCTGAAAAAGCAATAATGTTAGAGAATCAGCTGAAAAAACTACAGCAAGTAATTAAGTTAACTGGCATCAGGTGTGTAACATGATTGGCTATAAAAGGGATGTCTTAGAGAGGCCGAATCTCTCAGAAGTAAAGATGGCCAGAGGCTCTCCAACCTGTGAAGACTTGCATTAAAAAATTGTGGAATACTTTAAAAACAATATTCCTCAATGTCAAATTGCAAAGTGTTGTAGGAATTTTTGATTTTATATTCCTGGTGTTACCTTCTCAAAAAGAACTCAGACATAGACAAAGGAATTCATTTTGAAGCCAAAGTCAGTTTACTTTTTCTGCAGAAAAAGGATCCCCGCCACATGCGAGAACTCTCGTTACAGGCAAAAGCAAGGATAACCAACAAGGATTTTGCTGTGGTTTAAGTAAGAGTCCATCTTGACATCCTCCTCCCCCTCGAGCTGATTTACGCATCATGGTATCAACAGGAATGTTGCAGACGCACACAGCCCACGTAAAGCCAGCCCCGGAGTATGCATACATCGTATCGTTCGGCATCCCAGGCACAACTTTTACTGTTTTTCCTGAGAACACATAAACTTGAGCGAGAAAGAGAACATCTTGGCCCTGTCAAGACTGCATGGCTCCAGGTAAACTATAAGCAATTACGCATTGTTCAAATTTGTGGAAGCTACAGCTATGAAGGCCTAGGCTAAACAGAAACAGGCAAGAGTACACTACCATAGCAAGCAAGGATAAACAATTAGTAATAATTAAATGAATCAATATAAAAATGACTCCACAAAAGGCTTTGAAGGTCTCATCATGGACAGTGCATAACATCATCAAAAGATTCAGAGAAACTGGAAAAATCTCTGTGCGTAAGGGACAAGGCCGAAGATCTTTACTGGATTCCCGTGATCTTAGGGCCCTCAGACGCCACTGCATCACTCACCGGCATGATTCTGTCAATGACATTACTAAATGGGCCCAGGAATACTTCCAGAAACCACTGTCTGTAAACACAGTCTGCCGTGCCATCCATAGATGCCACCTAAAACTCTATTATGCGAAAAGGAAACCATTGTTGAGCATGATCCAGAAGCGCCGCCGTGTTCTGTGGGCCAAGGCTCATTTAAAATGGACTGTAGCAAAGTGGCAAAGTGTCCTGTGGTCAGACGAGTCCAAATTTGACATTCTTGTTGGAAATCATGGGCGTCATGTCCTCTGGGCTAAAGAGGAGAAAGACCACCCCTCCTGTTTTCAGCGTTCAGTTCAAAAGCCAGCATCTCTGATGGTATGGGGATGCATTAGTGCATATGTTGTGGGACACTTGCATGTTTTAAAAAGCACCATGACTGCTGAAAGGTATATAAAGGTTTTAAGGTTTTAGAGCAACATGTGCTCCCCTCCAGATGACATCTATTCCAGGGAAGGCCTGGTGTATTTCAGCAGGACAATGCAAAACCACATACTGCAGCTATTACAACAGCATGGCTTTTTAGTAGAAGAGTCCGTGTGCTGAACTGGCCTGCCTGCAGTCCTGATCTTTCATCGATTGAGAACATTTGGCACATAATTAAACGAAAAGTTTGTCAAATGAGACCCAAAACTCTCCAGAAGCTGGAAACCTGTATTAAACAAGAGTGGGATCAAATTCCAATGGCTAAACTCAAGAAACTTGTCTCCTCAATGCCCAGACGCCTCCACTCTGTGTTAAAAAGAAGAGGGGATGTTACACCATGGTAAACAGGCCCCTGTCCCAACTTTTTTAAGACCTGTAGCAGCCATCAAATTTGAAATGAGCTCATTTTGTGGATAAAATTGCAAAATGTTTCAGTTTCAACATTTGCTATGTTATCTCTGTTCTATTGTGAATAAAATACTGGCTGGTGTGATTTGTCATGGCATTTTGATTTTATTTCACAAATTATACTTTGTCCCAACTATTTCAGAATTGGGGTTGTACCAAAATTAAACTAGGTGTTAAATTCCACTTAAAGTTTTATCTAAGTGCGAAGGAACTGTATTGAGCCATTACATCCTGTTTCACTTGGGTATAAAAATGATGTAACACACATGCAATATCCCTTTGTCATCCAGCATCATGAAGAAAACAAAGCAACTGTCAGTTCAACAGAGGCAGATGGTCATAGCCCTTCATAAATCTGATAATGGCAACAAGAAGATTCACAAATGATTGAATATGCCTCTGAGCACTGTCAGGGAAATTATTAAAAATTCCAAAGATATGGAACTATTGAAAACCTCAAGGGTAGAGGACACAACTGCATTTTGCCCCCAGGATACTGAGGAGGATTGTGAGAGAAGCAAAAAAATCCCCAAGAATCACTGTAAAGGGATTGCAGGGCTTGGTGGCATCTTGGGGTCACCAGGTTTCAAAAAGCTACATCAGACACCACCTCTACAACCACAGGCTCTTTGCAAGGGTTGCCAGAAGGGTTGCCTTATCTGATCAGAAGAGACAGACGAAAGTGCTTGGAGTTTGCCAAATGTCATTTAAATTACGACTGGAACAAGGTGTTTGGTCAGATAAGACCAAAATTGCACGTTTTGGTCCTATTCAGCATCAGCATGATTGATATCGAAACAGAGATGTATGCAAGACGAAGGACCTCATACCCACAGTGAAATATGATGGTGGGTCATTCATGTTATGGAGCTGTTTTAATTCAAGAGGTCCAGAGGCACTGGTTAGGATTAACTCCTTTGCACAGAAGCCAAATCTGGCTATTTTTGCATTACCCTATTTCAGGCTTTATAATTCAAGATTTGAGCTTCACAGAGAGGGGGGAAATGGCTTAAATGAAACAAGACTTTTGGTGCATTTGGAATTCAATTTTATTTCAGTTTCTTTTCATAATTTTCTTTCAGAATAAGGACCACAAACACTAAAAATCTTCATGGAAATTCTGCCATGAAATTATTACAAAAATTACTGAAAACTGAAAAATGGCTGAGAGTTAAAACAATACATTTCTGGGATCATAAACTCCTTGACCAAGAGTGTACTTCATCTGACAGTGATTTTCAGAATTATCTACTTTTTATGAGCTAAACAACTCCAAGTGGCTCTCCAAGCTGTCAGAGCTCTCAAAATTACACACCGTCAAATCATAAAATAATCATATGTTTAACACAAATCAACTTTTGAGTCATGAAATTTAATATGAATTTAAGATTTTCTAATGGAATTTAGCATGAGTTTATCAATATAGGCGCAGATGGACAGCAGTAGTCACTAGTTACCTCTTCAAACTGAAAACGTGCTTCATCTCCATATTAATGTTTACAGTTTTGTCCATTTCTCTACAAAGCCGCATCAGCCAGCACACATACTCATTAAAGGAACTGCTTATTTTACGTTCTGAACGTTCACCCTGCTATGGAAAGTTTGTTATTTACAATTCCGATCATCCAAGCGAAGCTCAAGCTTGTAAAAATGCTTTTCACACCCTGTAAGGAGTAAGTATAACTCACTAACAGTAATATCTGAAATATACCTCATTTTAATAAAACGGACATTCCACCATCAGGAAAAAGCAGGCAATTTACTACTCTAGATTGGACGTAATTGGTGCAACGAGCGTAGCAGAGGATTTATCGAAGTCCTGTTATTTTAAATGAACAAAACGTAGGCATTCGATTTTGTTAAATGCGGTATAAATTCTAAAACATTGCCACATTGAGCAAAATGCCACCATATACAGTATTATTAGCAAAGGCTAACGGTTACTCATACTAACCAATGTGGCAAACTCTGTGATCATCATGGACATAGTAAACCTAAATTAAAAAAAAAAAAAAAGCTAGCCAACCAGCTAGCAAGCCATAAGCACTTTATACTACTCCATTGTACTCATAATGATGAAAAACTCTCCATCATTGAAGTACTTTTCCAGAGAAACTGAGCTTCTAGTGTAAGGAATCCTCCAGTACTGTTCCATTTGGAATAACTCCCATTATCCATGTCGGTATCACACTTCTGTCATGTAAATGTAACCTAGGCATTTCTGGGTTGGTTTTGGAAGTCCTTTTTTTTCTTTGTACTCATGTTATTCAGCTGCACACAGTTTATAGGATACAACCTAACTTGCTGTTATGCAAGGGTTTAAATACTGTACTTTTCTGAGGGTCCAATCAAAGTCCATCAATTACTGTGGAAAGTTCATACTGGCTGGAATAGGATAAAAATGTGTTAATCAATTGATAATTACCGGGTTATAGTTCACGTGGGTATAAACTATCACTGTGCTCTTCGCAGATAAGCCTGAGCAAGCATTAGAGTGACTGGATTTCAGTGAGAGATCGTATGAGGATGTAAGGAACCATTGAATTTGTCAAGGGATGAATCTATGCATTAATCAATGGTCGGGAATCACGCATTTTTAATATCTGATGACTATAATTGATTGTAGAATGATATAGTATCAATATCATGTTGAATTTTTGCTTCAGAAAACTTTTTTTTTTTCACTACTTAATTGAGATACCTTTGGTCTATTATAACTGAAGCGGTTGCAACAAAGGACAGCGATTTTTTTCTGTCACGAGAGATCATTTTTATTAACTACGTGATAGATACTATCGGCAAGTACTATATTGGGCAGTTTGCACGTCAGGCTTGGCTGAGGAGTTTAATACGTTGACTGCCAACTACGAGATAACTTGTAATGGAGGGTCAGGGCCAGCGCTAGACTTGAAAATTCAGGGGAAATTATCCATCCCTTTATTGACAACAATTAATCCTGGCTAATTCTAGATGTTTTTCCTTTATAAACACGTTTTCCAATTCAAGAATAATCAAGTGGCAGTTGAAGACACTGCTTCTCTCCCCCATGCGATCTAACAGCAAATAATGGGCTACATTCAGTAGAGAAAATATTCAATTATAATTAGGTCAATGCACTGGCACTCAGCAACGTAAATTTTTTTTCCCCAGCGAGAGCGGCATTTCAGAACTCATTTGCGATTGAAGGTAATTTCGGAGACAAGCACCTGCACCTGTTTTTGCAGCACGGTCACGCAACTTGCTGTAAAAAATAGACAGCTGTCAGACTGGAAAATGTAAACGGAGGAAACCATGTTTACTTGTCACCAGAATTACCTTCATTCGCTGAAGAGTTCTGAAATGCCGTTCTCGTTGGAAAAAAATTCCGTTGCTGAGAGCCAGTGCATAGACCTAATTATTATTAAATTATTTTTCTGTAGGCCTACTGAATGTAGCCCATTATTTGCTGTTAGATCGCCCGTGTCTTCAATTGCCACTTGATTATTCTTGAATTGGAAAACGTGTTTATAAAGGAAAACCATCTAGAATTAGCCAGGACTAATTGTTGTCAATAAAGAGATGCATAATTGCCCCCGAATTTTCAGGTCTAGTGCTGGCCCTGACCCGCCATTACGAGTTATCTCGTAGTTGGCA